>CM035152.1:17349485-17949485 GCA_020205615.1 Panax quinquefolius
CTATGCTAGTCCACTACTGAATGATTATGGTACGCCATCTCGATAGATTGTTCTCTACCTTGACTGGCATTACACACCAGCAGAGATCGGGGAAGACGTTCCACAGCTGCTTGGAAATTCTTTTCCTCTTCCTATCAGCTTTCTTAACCCCCATTCCGTCCATGCTCTTCCTCGTGGAGACCATCACGAAAAAAGAGAGAAATAAGTCAGAAAATGTGGTACCGATAAATAGGAACAAACCAAAAAACTTGAGAAAAACACGATCTGAAGCAAAATACGACAAGCACGAAGTAAAAATCAAACAAGCAAACAAAAATCTACCCCAGAAATCAATGAAACACTTGAGAAAAAGAAGAATAAGGGTTTGCTTAGAAAGTAAACAAAACACCAAATAAGGGTTTCCAAAAAGAAAAGAGACGACATACGGAAGAAAAAAAATTTAAAATGAACACAATCCCCAAAAAAACGCGAAATCAATTTTTTTTTAAAAAAAAAACCTGAATTGCCATGTCATCAGGAAATTAAAACACATCCCATAATTAAAGGAAGCATAAATATGTACTAATAATGAAAATAAAATTTTAAAGATATTAATTGTGTAAATATTTAATGAGTGCACTTTTCTTATAATTATGTTTTCAAATGTACTGTAAAATGTAATTGTCCCATCATAACCCATGAATTATCAGGGTAATTCCTAATTTCCGTCCTTCAGGCCCAGCAGGTGACATAAGGGGTACAAAAGAATATAGCATCATAATTATCTTTGAGAGGGATAAATAATCGGTTAATCCGCCCACCAATGTTTAACACTGTTTGGAATGGCCGAATTAGTGAATGGCCCAGCATTAATCTCTATGTCATGTTTGATATTTTAAGCCCCGGTCAATAATCAACAGCCCTCGGACGGACTATAAAAAAGAGAGTGAGAAAACATAGAATAATCAAATCCAATTCTTCCTCTCTTTCTCTTTCTCTTTCTCTTTCAGTGATATTTTAGAGAGAAAGGAAAAGGGATCATGGGGTCAGTGGCAAAGAAAGGTCTGCAACAGTACCTTTTACAGCTTCAGCAACACCCTTTGAGAACTAAGGTCTTTTGATTCTTTCTCAAACTTGTAATATTTCGATTCTGATTTGATTTATTGAATTGGGCAGTGTTTATTTTTGTGATTTCTGAATTGGGTAATGTTTATTTTGTGATTTGAGAATCGTTTATTTTTTGAGGATCTTCGTATTGTTTTTGCAGGCTATTACGGCTGGAGTTTTGTCAGCAATTAGTGACATAGTGTCTCAGAAGCTCACTGGGATACAAAAACTTCAACTCAGACGCCTTCTTCTCAAAGTGGTATGAATAATTTAGCCTTACTGATGTATTATACATTTGTGTTATTATTTCTGAATTAATGGTTTGATGCTATTTGCCAATGCTAATGATCTTGGTTTGGCACTAGATTTTCTGGTACTCCTATGACTTGCCAGAAGTTTGGAATTTTTTTTTATTTTTTGTTCAAATGGCAATGGGTTGACTTTATGTTTTTCTCACATTTCACCTGAGTGTAAAAGTGTTTTAAATATTGAATCTTATGGAAAAATTTGGAGGTCTGGGTAAATCTACAAGTACAAGTAACTCAAAATAATTTGATTATCCAGTGCGTTTGAATTAACAACATTTGGGAATCTACCTAATTTTCTTCTCCAGAATTTATATTTAAACTACGAGGCCAGAATGTAAACTTTATGGCTATTTTTTTTTAATTCTTCAGTAATTTTTTCTTTTGAAAGATGCCATTTTTCTTTAATAAAAAAATATTCAGTTTCAAGTTGACTTTGATCTAGCTACAAATCTAATAAGTTTAGTTGGGTAAAGTGAAAGAATTTTCTAAGTTCAACCAAGATTGTTAATTCATATTTTTAAACAATCGAAGTTTTGCTGGGGCATTGAAGCAACTTCAGTTTTAAGTTGACTTTGATCTGGCTTCAAATCTCAGTTTAGTTAGGTAAAGTGGAATAATTTTCCAAGTACCAACCAAGATTTTTTTATTCTTATTTTTAAATAATCGAAGTTTTGCTGGGGCATTGAAGCAGCTTCCAAAGTTTATGCCTTTTCTAAACTGATCTAAGGGCAACCAGATGCAAAAAACACATGAATTTCAAATAAAAAAATTGCTACTTTGAGATCCATCAGCCATCAGCTACGTCCCAATCTAAAAATTCATTTCCAACATAAAATCGTCTTTTGAAAAGATTGAAGGGTGTTCTACTTTCCAATATGTCTTCATATCATACTGTCACGTGTATTAACAGAGCCGGCCCTGGGCATGGGCCAACAGGGCAACCGCCCAGGGCCCAAAATTAAAGGGGGCCCAATTTTTTTTATAAATTTATGTATTTATGTGTATAAAAAATAATAATAAAAAGATTAGCGATATTATGCATTGAAAATGATATGTTAAAAAATATTAAAATATGATAGTATAATTGATGATTTTGTATTTAAATGTGTAATAAAAAGACATTTTAAATGATGTTTTGTGGTTTAGATTTCATTGGGCAAAACTAAAGAAATACTCATTGTAGTTGGTAGGTTTTACTGATTAAAACCATTGAACTTTTAATTTTTTAAATTATATCACTAAACTAATTATTATTTTTACATTGGGTCATTCCGTTAAAAAAAAAAACGGACGTTAATTTTTTATCTACAAAACTAATGAATTATCCACTCTAGTTGGACACATTTTACTGATTAAATCATTGAACTTTTAATTTTTTAAATTACCCCATCAAACTAATTAAAATAATTATTTTAAATATTTTTGAAAATAATTATTATTTTAAGTAAAAATATTAAAAACTTTTTTACTTCATAAAATTAGTAGAGTTTCATAAAATATAGATTCAAAAAAAATTAAAGTAATTTTAAATTAAATTAATGTCTACTTAATTTTTTAAAAGAATTACCCATTCTTAATATTATAAAGTTTTTAAAAAAAACTAAAAATAGAAATTAAATAAAAAAACAGTAAAAGATATATAAAAAAAACTGATTCAATTTTTTCAAAAAGAAATTAATAATTTTATAAATAAATATTATTTTCAAGAAAATATTTGGAAAATTCTTCATATTTTTTAAAAAAATGAGTAAAATTTTATAAAATATAGATTCAAAAAAATAAACTTTATTTTCTAAAGAAAAAAGATTTTTTTTTAAAATCGATGAGTTTCATAAAACTTAAATTTTTAAAATCTATATTTTATGAAATTTTACTCATTTTATGGAAAAATTAAAGTTTCTAATATTTTTTACTGAAAATAATAACTATTTTTAAAAATATTTAAAATAATCATTTTTTTAATTAATTTAATAGGGTAATCTGAAAAATTAAAAGTTCAATGATGTAATCAGTAAAACGTGTCAACTACAATGAGTAATTTATTAGTTTTGTAGATAAAAAATTAACGTCCGTTTTTTTTTTAACAGAATAACCCAATTTCAAAATAATAATTAGTTTAGTGAGGTGATTTGAAAAATTAAAAGTTCAATTATGTAATCAGTAAAACTTGTCAACTACAGTGTGTATTTTATTAGTTTTACCGATTTCATTGATATTTTTATTTTGTAGGTACATGTGATGAGTCTTTGCTTCGATGACATTTTAAAGTGTTCTTCCTTATTTTTTGTAAATTCTTATAATTTTAATAAAATTAATTAGTTGATAATTTATTTATTTTTTTATTTAATTTGTATAATGGGACACACTTAAATTTTTTTGCCCTGGGCCTTAAAAAACCCAGGACTGGCTCTGTGTATTAAGTATATGTGGTGGTATAAACTACTTTAAATTATATTAGTAGAGGAAAAAATATCCTCTGATGGTCGTACTTGACACGATGGTCAAGTGCTCACTTGTTGAAGGCTTAGTCATGGGTTTAACTCCTGGAAACAGTCTTTCTGTAAATGGAGTTAGGCTGCGGACATTTGACCCAGCCTCGTACCCTACTAGCCTTGCGCACAGTGTACACCCTTCCCTTTTAGTTCGACTTCCAAAATACTCTCCTTTTTGGTGCATTTGTGTATGTGTGGGGAGGGGAGGGGAGGGGAGGGGAGGGGGAGAGAATAATATTAATAAGGTTTGCTATAGTTAGTCAACTACCATCTTATTTTTCTGAAATATTTATAATTACCCTTCATGTTGAAAACATCTAATGTGAATTTTATATGAACAGTCTAGAAATATGTACTTATAGTATATTTTCCCCCACAATGAGAACTATTAAGGAAATATAGTAAAGATAAGGTGCTGCATTCGGTTATGCTAGTTTAACGATTTGATTTCTTTTCCACCGTAAAGAGACCAATTAATTTTCTTTGTGCCGAAGCTAATATCTACTTTTTTGAAGCCACTCACTAATCAGTGATATTGAATATTATAACTGTTAAACTGTTAACTTTATTTACAAAATGATTTTCTGGACTTTGATTGCCTGATGTTAGAAACTTTTTTTACTTTTAACCAGGCTCTGTTTCCATTAGGTAAGAGGCATATATAAGGTAGAGTCAGAACTCAGAAACTTATCCCAAGTGAAAGGAGCTGACCGTCCTGGTTTGCTTCTCCTTGAGTTTGTTTGTGCAAAAAGGAAAATTTAACTTGCATTAAAAAGAAGAGAAAAGAAAAAATGATGTAGTTACAAATAGGAAAGGGTGGGCAGATCTACGATCGACTCCTTTAGTGTGACGAGTTAAAAAAGTTCTTACCACCCCCTCACGTTCCTCCCATTTTTAAGGATAAAATATATGAATTGGACTAACAGAGCATCATTCTTCCCTTTTAACTATCCCATTATCTTTACTACAACTGAAGGAAATTTTATCTTTCTCCCCTTTATCTTTTTTTATTTCTTATCAAACAGACCATTTGTTATGATTCGTTCAATATAGTTGAGATGATGTGCTTTCTCTACCTTTAGTACTATCTAGAGTAATGTTTGGAGGATTTATTTATGCTAATCACATAGTTTTTATTGCTTATGTTGATATGAACAAATTGTCTGCAGGTTAATAGTACGCATTACTAACATTGTTAAATGCAGCTCTTTGGAGTTGCTTATCTTGGTCCATTTGGGCACTATTTTCATATGTTTTTGGATAAACTTTTCAAGGGGAAGAAGGATCCCGCAACAGTTGGTAAAAAGGTAATTTATGTAGCCTTATGTGCCTTTTGTTTTGTAAGAAGATGAGTGGGTATAAAATTTGATTATCTTTTACAACCATTGTATCAGCAATGTCAAGACTCGAGACTCTAATTCATTTTTGTCTCATTGGCAACTAAGCAAGTTAGGTGTGCCTCACTTCCGCTCTTTTATTTTTCAGTGCAGTTTGGTAATTAAACAGTTAATCCAGTACTGCATGTATTTAACAACGGGTTGTCTTACACCCTAGTACTACCTTTGTTTGCAAAGTAAATTGAAAGTCTAGCGATCTTATTTTTCAAACGGAGGGAGTAGTATTCTTAGCTTAGAGAAGTATCACCCGTTCATGAGTTCATAAAGTCATTTCACCAGATTGGAAGGATAAGATTTAGGAAAGGAAAAGAGAACAATATCATTATTCTGAAATGCCAATGAAATAATTTCAGGTCTTGCTGGAGCAGTTGACATCTTCCCCCTGGAACAACATGCTTTTCATGATTTACTATGGCTCTATAATTGAGGGTAAGTCTGTGGAACAATTGGTAAATATATAATCTGTTGTTGAGAAACGAGTTTCTATATCTCCTTATGTTTAATCCTAGGATGAATTGTGCCAATGGCAACTTGAAGACAAAATCTGAGAATGAAATGAAAATTTACTGGATAAAATTGGATAGATACTATGCTAGAAACTCTGACTAATTTAGATGACGTGGTTGTTACTGTATCTAATTTTATAAATACCGCAGGAAGACCCTGGATCCAAGTAAAATCTAAAATCAAGAAAGAATATCCGACAGTGCAGTATGCGGCATGGACGGTATTCTGTTCTATCATATGAGTTAGGTTATTTTCTTCTTTAGTAAAAATTGAATTATAGACTAATAACGTTGCATTAAAATGCAGTTTTGGCCGGTGGTGGGGTGGATCAATCACCAGCATGTCCCACTGCAGTTTCGCGTCATTGTTCAAAGTGCTGTCGCGTGCTGCTGGTATGTTTTCCCTTTAAAAGTTGTTCCTGCTTATGGTTCAACTCTTTTTTTTCTGCCCTTGGTTCTTACCTTTCTTTCCCATTTTTTATTTTCTGTACAAAATTCTTGTAGGGGCATATTCTTGAGTCTACGTGCTGCAAGGTCAGTGGCATTGAGTCCGGTTACTAAGGGTTAAGCGGGTGGTAGGAGCATGCTGTAAACTCGGTTGCAGGCGTGGAGTGAGAGTCGTGTTTACTAGCATGTCTTATGTATTATGCCGATGGATGATTTGTGTTAGTTCATTATTTCTAAGAACTATTTAGCACACATAAGTGAAATCTGGTTGCTTCTCTTTGAGCAATCGTGTAATCGGGGTTCTAAGCCTGAGGTATCTGTTATCTTTGTTGGGTTATTCTGTTGAAAGATTGTACCGTCACCTATTTTTTCTTTTCTGTTATTTATATTGATAGAAGGTTTATCGAGTAGTTTTGGTTCTTCTCTTTTACTGCATATATAGTTGATTCTTCTCTCGCATATGGAACATGCATTTATATCTTTCTCAAAAACTGTTTCCAAGTTTATTTAAAAGCTCATGACTAAAAGTTAGCTTAATTCTTTATATACAAGTAAATTCTTTCTACGTGTGGAATTGGAGTGTTGCATTTTGTCCGTCTAAAATTAAATATATATTTTATTTTTAAACTATAAAGTCGCATGAAACTCATAACATGCATGTTTGGTTACAAGGTTTTTGGTGCGTTTAGAATCCAAAGAAAATTTTGTTGGGAGAAGGTTGAAAAATGCCCTTGATTTTTATCGCGATGTTTATCGAGCACTATATTTTTTGATTGTCCAAAAGTACCCTTAACGTTATATTTTTTGGGTCGCTCGTTCTCCTGTCGTTAACAGAAGACAAACGGAGGAGTTAAAATTGACTGACGTGACAGACACATAGAGGCTTAAAGGGAGAAGTTTCAAAAATGTCCCTGACACATGTAAATGTCATTTAATCAAAATAAAAAAATACTAAAATTTAAAATAAAAAAAGCATAACATATTTACATCATTTAATCAAAATACTAAAATTCAAATTATTTTGTTAACTAATCAAAACAACTAATTAAATAAAACAAATTGTATAACATCTTTACATCATTTAATCAAAATACTAAAATTCAAAACACAACATATTGACATCAAATACTAATTAAAAAAAAACTAAAATACTAATTAAAAAAAATACTAAAATACTAATTAAAAAAATACTAAACTACTAAAAAATCAAATTAAAAAATAATAAAATACTAAAATTTAAATTATTTTGTTAATTAATCAAAACAACAAAAATTCAAATTACATCATTAAAATACTAAAATCATAATACTAAATACTAATTGATATAAAAATTTTAAATAACTAAAATCATTTGAAAATAAAGTTTTTTAATATTTTTAATATCAAAAAATTTACGTTTTTTTTAAAAAATTTAAAATATTTTTATATCAAAAAATATTAACGTTTTAATATTAACCTCATATCAAAAAAATTTAATATTTTTAAAATATTAACATTTTTTAATATAAAAAAATATTAATAAAATATTAACGTTTTTTAATATAAAAAAAGATTAACGCTTTTTACAACACATAATCTTAATTCACTATTAAGATTATAGACTCACAATAATGACAACCAGATCGTTCGTAGGAAAGAGGGGGTCTTCCGTATATACAACGCATAATTAAATAACTCATTTCTTTGATAGAACTTTCTAGACATTGCTAATAAAGCTAACTGGTCTTATTGATTTACGAATATAAATTATTATGTTGATGTTACTGTAACAATTATTGAGCTAAAATACTATGCAATTGCTAATGTAGCAATTATTAAATCCATAATATAAAATAATGTGCAGTTGCTGCTATGACATTTTTTGAGTTCAATAATGAAATACTATGTAGTGCTACGTAGTGTAATAATTATTGAATCAATAATATGAAGTACCGTGCAATACCGTGTGATACTGTGAAATGTCGTGTGCCATTGTAGAATACCGCGTGCTACTGTTCTTTTATCACTAGATATTTAAATAGTTAAAATTAAGTGATATTACAGTTGACAATTTTTTTTATTAAAAATGTTATTTCTGTCGTTTTCAGTATCCGAAAGTTGCGTCATTGTGGAGCCCACAAAATGATTGGTTGTTTCGGCGCCATTATACTTTTTACCTAATATTCCTGACAGAACGAATATTCCCTGATCCAGAAAGAATATTTCCCTACATTAAAATTTGCTTATTTCAACCTTAACTTTATCATTTTAACAATTTAACACCTTACTGTTTAGAATATATAAGAATTATAAAAAAATTAAATTTTTATTTCATAAAGGTCGGGGTCTTACAAAAATCCTAACTAAATAAAATCCTAATTACATCAGTATTAAAAATTAATTTTCTAGAATCCAAGAATCAGATTGGAAATTGAAATTGAATCCTACAAAAATCAGATTTCCTTGCCGCGTGAATCTTAATTAGATTTGAAATTCAAGATTAACTAGGAATCCGTGTAATGTTAGGAATTAGAATTAGTTGCTAAATGAGCTGATTAAAATTGGGTCAACCCAATAATTCTTGAATTGCGCTCCCTTGATTCAATAATGCTTGGGTCATGTTAATTAATTGAGGGAACAATTACATTTTCTATTAGATTTTTAAAAATTATAACAACAATAGTGCCCTCATAAAATATTTACACAATTTATGCATTTAAAGTTTTATTTACAAAATTAGTGCATTCTTATCCCTTTAATTTAGTTGAGTATTTTAATTTAGCACTTTCTCTCTCCTCCCTTCTACCCCCTCCGCTGAACAACATAATTGCCTCATTAAAATTTTCATTCCATATATAAGCAGCTATCATCGCACTATAAGAAACATAATTTCTTTCAGGCATTGAATCAACCACTTTGCTAGCTTCATCAATATATCCATTACTGCAATACGCACTTAGCAAACTAGTATAACAAAACACATTCCTACATAAGCTTCCATCAAATATTTGACGAGCTAATTGAATTTCTCCAAACTGGGAATACATACATATAAATAATTTATAAAGTACTGCCGGACCCCATCACCCCCAATCCACATTTATACCTGTAATTTTTTTATAGTACAGTTGGTAGCCAAACATTCATATCAAAGTAACCAATTCAGTGTTATTAGGTTACTAATTTATTTTTAAAAAATCTATTATAGATGTTTTTATTTAATAGTGCAATTGGTAGCCAACAATTTATACAAATGTAATCAATTCAGTTTTATTGGGTTACCAATTAATTAAAAAAAATATATTGCAGATTTTTTTTTCATAATGCAGTTGGTAGCCAAACCTTAATACAAAGGTAACTAATTCAGTTTTATTGGGTTACCAATTAATTATAAAAAATCTATTATAGATTTTTTTTCCCATAGTGCAGTTGGTAGCCAAACCTTAATATAAATGTAACCAACAAAAACTAAAATGGTTACCTTTGTATGAAAGTTTTGGTTACCAACTGCACTGAAATTTCTCTTCGTTACCCACAAAAACTAAAATGGTTACCTTTGTATAAATGTTTGGCTACCAACTGCACTAAAATTTATCTTCTTCTCCTTTTAATTTCTGGACTAAATTAACCTTTGTCATAATGGCAGCTGTGGCCGTAATGGATGAGGAGATCGACGTTCATGGCGGCTACATCTTCAAGATCTATAAATCTACATCTTCAAGATCTACAAATCTACATCTTCAAGGTGTTGAAGCGGCGGCGGCGGCGACGGCGAAGGAGGAGGACGAAGGGGAGGAGAGAGGATGCGGTAAGGGAGAGAAAGAGAATGAGCGGATGAATGTTTTTCCTAAATTAAGGACATTAATATTGTAAATAAATATGGGAAGATTATTATTTTTGTAATTATTTTGGTGATGCACTAATAATGTAATTACTTTTTAAATGTTGTATATTATTGTAAAGGACCCTTAATTGAGAAGTAGCTCTTTCATTGAATTTCCTTGAATAATTTTCAGCCCAAACTTCTTGAATTAGTCCATTAAGTCCCTCCTTGAATATTTTAGATCTTGTCCTCGTGACTGGACCAATAGGAACTTGAATTGGATCAATCCAAACTTTATATCTTTGTTGCCAATCAGCGACTAAGCCAATCATGTCATCATCACAGTTGCAACTCAACTTTTGTAGTTTGTAACTGAAATAATTTGAAACTAGTTCTCAGTTCTCATTACTTGGAAGAATGACCTACAATTTTTTTTCATCTATATTTTATCAACATCATCATCTTAAAAGTGTTCTGATTTCGGCACAACTTTGAAGTATACTTAAATAAGATATTTGTAATGTACCAGAATTTGTTAATACTTTTGTTTTTTTAATCATTTTGCTTTAAATGCCATCATTTTATAAATCTCATGTTTGTTAAAAAATGAAATCATCTCAAAGATAGTTCGCCCCAACATATAACCACCATGGCACTAAATATAGGGGATTGATCCAAGTTTCGGAGTCCCGGTGACCGAGTTAGAAACTCGTTTGTCTAATTTATATAAAAAAACTTAGGAAAATTTTATGAAAAGTATACCAAAATGGACCCTAGATATCGAAACAAAGCGAAACAATAGACGAAACTGTTAGTTCCCATTAGGCACAATATAGATCTAGAAGGGGGGTTGAATATATCCTTTTTTGTTTTAAATACTTTTCTCGTTTATTTTGTATTGCTCATGAATTAGCATATGACAAACATAAGAATCTTTTCAAGCACAACGGAATAAGTAAAAGATCCCCTTCATTGATATATTCATAATCAGACACATTGTTCGTAGAGTTAATTCAGTAATAAGCAGTTAAAACATACATAATAGTTATAGTAGTTAATGTACATAAAGTAAATGACATAAAGTAAAAGACATAAAGTAAAAGACACAAGGAGTTTTAAGTGGTTCAGAGACTCAAGCTCCTAATCCACTCTTCTGCTTTCAACTACCAGGATTTTCACTAAGGAAGGGCATCACCCTGAATCACTAAGATTCCTTCAAGGCCAAAGACCTTGGGACTTGATTCACTAAGAACTCTTCAAAGCCAATGACCTTGGAACTTTTCTAGTTCCCTAGGAACTCTTCAAGCCCAAAGAGAGCTTGGAACTTCATTTATTCCTTTTCTTATGAAGGACCCCTCAGTGCCCCGGCTTCTTGTTGTTGAGTTGTTTGTTTGTTTATTGGAGTTGGTCTTTGAAATGCTAAGATGTCTTTAAGCTCTGAACATCTTCTGTATTTAGCAGCTTTGCGTAATCATCCTTGAAGGGCAGTTGAGTGTTGCAAGATGCTCAGCTTCTTTAGTTACTCAACCACTTTTGATGGTCCCTTGATGAACTGCCTTGAAGATCATTCTTTTTAATACTTGATGACTGCACATGATGGGTTTCTAAGATGACTGTAAGCTCTTCTGCTAGGTACTTAGAAGCCTTCTCATGCTTGACACCATGATGGCGTTGGTGATCTTTTTTCTTGATACTTGATGCCTTCTCATGATGGACTTGCTAAGATGACTGTAAGCTCGTCTCTCTGATACTTAGAGTCTTCCCATGATGGACACCAAAATGACATTGATGCTCTTCTTTCTCTCGACAGTTCAGAACACTCTTCTTGTAGTAGAACTCTCACTTCTACATTATAGAACTCTCATTTCTACTTCTTTTTTTTGTCTGTCTCTAAGTGTTCTTGGTGGATCGTAGAGTGTGCCTTCGGACCTTCATTGGTCACTCACTATTTTACGTTGGTTAGATCAGTCCACCATCTCTCCAAACTCAGCAACTCTAGCAACCCTCGATGTGACGCCCCCAAAATAGGTATACATCACCTATTCTGAGTTGTCAATACATGGTACAGAAACAACTACAACTTTATTATTACAACAGTAAAACTGTGAGTTTGAATACAAATATTATCTTCTAGACAATATCTATACTCAAATAAATCCTCATCACATTTATTGATACATTATTTTATAAATATGGTGAGGACTACTAAACAATCCTTTCTAAAACCTTCATTCCATACCCCACTCAGTACTTCGCTATATTCTCGCCTCCGAGAAGAAAAAATGGAACAAAAAGGAAAGGGTGAGCTCAACTAGCCCAATAAAGAAATATTATGACTAAGATAATATACAAAAATTACCGTTAGTCTTCAACAGGAAAAATCTAATAGAATACAATAGACAACAAATTTTAAATCAATATTCGCAATGGAAATAATAATTCATTAGAAGAGTTAAGTAGAGAATGCAAACTACTATCTTCTATGTATGAATTTAAAAGTTCATCGCCTATCTTTTATCCTCAGAACATCAATCAATATACATCTGAATCAAATATTCATCTTTGCACTACAGGGCCAAGATATTCATCACTTAGTCATGTTCATCTAAACACTGCTCATCTTTGCACTACAAACCCAAAGATATTCTTCGAAATCATTCATCTTTGCACTACAAAAGCCAAAGATATTCAATAATATCATCATTTAAGACCGAGGATGATGAAAATATTTTTAAAGAAACGAATCCAATGAAACAAAATGACAAGGATTAAGGATTAAAGATTCGTACTTTGTTTTATCCATGTTCAAAAATACCTCAAAAAATAATCATAGTGGTGTAAAATTCAAGAATGATCAAAACATGGATACAATCAAAGCTAGTATCCGAATAGATATATTTTAGACGAAAAGAAAAATTTTCATTTTTCTATGAATAGTCTTGAAATATTCGTGAATAGTGCCGATAGTCGTGAATAGTATCGATATCGTGAATAGTAACTCGACACCAAAAGATAGAAATTCCACAAAAAACATCTTCACGCTTCATGAATAGTACTTTTGAATAGTAACTCGTGAATAGTAACTCATGAATAGTAACTCATGAATAGTAACTCAGAGCATGAAAAATTTCCAAATTTGATAAAAGTTTCAACCAATATTTCAAAGATAATGATATTGAAGAAATAATATCATTTTCGAATAAAATAACATCCCTTACCTCGAAGATTAGTACTTCTAATTTGGAATACCGTAGTATAGTCTTTGAAGGAACTTGCACCGCCTAACAATACTCAAAGTATACTCACAAGAATACGCTCAATATATCGAGAAAGAAATAGAGAAAACTTCAGCTTACGGTGTGTTTTTCAATTCTAACCTAAGCACCTATTTATATAGAAAATGCTTAACAACACCAAAAGCAGAAAATTAAATATAATATTAATATATTTTTCACATTTTCTTTAGCCCACCTTAGACAACTGATCTCAGCCCATTTGAATCACATGTGAGGCCAACTTAGTTGCAAAAAACGTTTTTCTCAAAATAATTAACTAAAACTCCCAAAATTAATTATTTCAAACTTGAACTTCAATAATTCATAATAAATAGCCCTTTCATCCGAAAATTCCAATCTCGCGTGTTTTTATAGGAAATTCAATTCTCTACAACTTTGTAGAAGAAATTTTTCCAAATTCCAAATAGAAATTGACCAAGAAATCCACAAATCCAAGCGATTTTACAGTTATAATCAAATTTCTATCGAATAATTGTGTCCACCAACACACAAAAACATGTGTTAAACATTTAATGCCACAAAATACTCTTCCTCCTCATATACTCATATATCCCACATTCATTGTAAAAATATCATCGTTAATATATTATTAAAATAATATATTTAAATGAATTATTTTATCGTAAAAGATAAAATATTAATTTTCAACAATTGTCACATTAAAATTTTCTCCATCTATATCCTCATAAAATCAATATTTTCCTCATCATATAAATCAATAATTAATTATTCATAAATAATATTACGAAATCACATTATTGACAACCGTGCGCCTCCTCAGAAAGAGGGCTTTCCAATAAGAATTTCTTCTTCTTCTAGCAATTAGGTTAGGTGACCAAACCTCTCCTTAGACGTAACTTTCTAGACATTGCCAATAATGTTATCTAATAATATTATTCAGATAATATGAATTATTGCTTCGATAATGAAAAATATCGTATAATGACAATTATTAAAACAACAAAGAATATAAAATATCAACGCAACAATTATTAACTCAATAAAATATTTGAATAAAGAATTATCAGAACCATTATTGAGTAGTGCCTTTCTTATGTAAGAATCAATAATTGGTGCAATACTGCAATACTTCTTGTGTTTTAACCACCGGTATTTTAACAATTATAATCTTGAATAACCACGCCGTTATTTTTAAACCACTTATATTTGTCGTTTTCTTCATCCAATCGCTTTCAGTTATGGGGCCCACATACATGTCATACTGGTCAGTATTTAATATTCCCCGACAGTCTTTAATATTCCACGACCAAACGAATATTCCCGACAACAATGAATATTTTATAACCACTTGCTTATTTTGAAATATTTGCGTATTTTACCCCTAACTATCCACATTAATCAAATCAACCCTTACTATTTCAAAATAATAAATAGAAAAAATAAATTTCATTAATAATAAGTTGGGGTCTTACAACCTCCTCTCCTTATGAAATTTCGTCCTCGAAATTGACGTACATACCTGGTGTTTCGAAAAGGTGAGGATACCTCGCTTTCATTTCAGTTTCCAATTCCCGTGTCATTTCCTCTATATCATGATTCCTCCACAAAACTTTAACTTGTGGTATGACCTTTCTGCTGTAGGACATGCTCCTTCCTATCCAAAATCTTGATAGGTACCTCCTCATCGTTAAGTCTTGGCTATCTCGTCCTGGTTCTAACTCTATAACGTGGTTCGGGTCTTTCACATATTTATGAAGTACAGATATGTGAAACACATTATGAACACGAGACATACTCGGAGGTAACGCGAGTCTATAGGCTACATTTCCTACTCGGTCAAGAATTTGAAATGGACCAATAAATCGTGGATTGAGCTTTCTTCTCTTCCAAAATCTTGTAACTCCCTTCCATGGAGCAACTCGCAATAATACATGATCCCCTACACTAAATTCCACGTCCTTTCGATGAAGATCCGCATAACTCTTTTGTCGATCTTGTGCCGTTTTAAAACGTTGTCGAATCATTTGGATCTTTTCCGTAGTCATACGTACCAACTCGGGTCCCAACAGTGTTGCTTCACCCACCTCATCCCAACATACTGGAGAGCGACACTTTCGTCCATATAATGCTTCAAATGGAGCTACACCTATACTTGCCTGATAACTGTTGTTGTAGGAGAATTCCACCAATGGTAAATACTTATCCCAACTGCCCTTGAAGTCTAGGACACAGAGTCTTAATAAATCTTCAAGAGTTTGAATAGTCCTTTCTGATTGTCCGTCCGTTTGAGGATGGTATGCCGAACTGAATCGTAAATCCGTGCCCATAGCTTTTTGCAAGCTAACCCAAAATCTTGAAGTGAATCTTGGGTCACGATCCGAAACTATGGATACAGGCATGCCATGCAACCTCACAATCTCATTCACGTACATACTAGCAAGACGTTCAAGTGAATAAGTCTCCCGTATCGGCAAGAAATGAGCAGACTTGGTTAATCTATCAACAATAACCCAAATAGCATTGATGCCCTGAGAAACCGTAGGGAAGACCCGTAATTGAAATCCATGGTAATGTGTTCCCACTTCCATTTCGGAATCTCAAGTGGTTGCAACGGACCCTTAGGTACTAGATGCTCGCCTTTTACACGTTGACAAGTTAAACACATTGAGATAAACTTTGCAATCTCTCTCTTCATATTGTTCCACCAAAATGTATGTCAAGATCACGATACATTTTAGTACTTCGAGGATGGATTGCAAATGGTGTATTGTGTGCCTCCATCATAATCTTGTACTTCAAATCGAGTCGTTAGGAACACAAAGTCTAGAGTGGACTCAAGTATTCCTTCTTCATCAATTCTCGCCCTAATAGCTCCTTCTTGTACTTTCTTCTTCATACGCATCGCCTCCGGGTCGGTGGCTTGAGCAACCTTAACTTTTTCTATTAAAGTTGGCTCTGTCGCGTATACTTGACATCATCGCGCACTTTTCGTTCACGATATATGATCTTCTACTCAACGTCGGCCACCACGTTAAACTTTTCGGGATGGTATTGAATAGTGTGGTCGTAGTCTTTCAATAGCTCGAGCCAACGTCATTGCCGCGTGTTGAGTTCTTTTTTTTGAGTGAAGAAATATTTAAGGCTTTTATGGTCCGAATATATCTCCACTTTCTTCCCATATAGATAGTGCCTCCATATCTTTAAGCGAAACGATCACTACTTAACTCTAGATCATGAGTAGGATAATTCCTCTCATACTCTTTAAGTTGTCATGCGAGGCATAGGCTATGACTTTCCCACGTTGCATGAGAACACATCCTAACCCTTTGCACAAGCATCATTGTAGATAACAAATCCATCCAACCGGATGGTATTGTTAGAACAGTCTTAAAATAAGTCTCCTCTTAAGCTCTTGGAAACTCTTCTCGCATTCTTCGCTCCAAACGAATTTTGTATCCTTCGAGTTAGCTGAGTTAATGGAGTAGCGATTCGAAAAAACCTTCCACGAATCTCCGATAATAACCAAATAAGCCCAAAAAAGCTACGTGATTTGATCGTGACTTGGTTGCTCCCAACTTTGTATTGCTTCAATCTTCACCGGATCAACAGATACTCCATGCTTCGACACCACGTGCCCAAGGAATGCTACTTCCTCGCCGAACTCGCATTTCTTCAATTTGGCATATAGTTTGTTTTCACGAAGCCTTTGGAGTACCAAACTTCAAATGGTGCTCATGATCTTCACGACTTTTGGAATATATAGGATGTCATCAATAAAGACAACAACAAAGCCGATCCAAATATTCCTTGAATACTTTTGGTTCATCATATCCATGAAAGTCATAGAGGAGCATTAGTCAATCCGAAAGACATGACTAAAAATTCATAATGCCCATACCGAGGAGTTCTCGGCGGTCTTTGGAATATCCTCGGTTCTAATCTTCACCGATGATATCCGAGCGAAGATCGATTTTTGAAAAGAATTGTGCCCCTTACAGTAATCGGTCAAACAAGTCATCAATACGAGGTAGAGGATACCTATTCTTGATGGTGACATGGTTTAATTCCCGATAGTCAATACAAAAGTCGTATACTCCCGCTTTTTCTTCTTTAAATAAAACAGAGCACCCCAAGGAGATGTACTTGGACGAATGAAACCGATGTCCAACAATTCCAGTAGTTGGACCTTTAACTCTGAAGTTCAATAGGAGCCATTCGATATGGGGTTTTAGAAATGGGCTTTGTACGGGTTCAAGATCAATAAAGAATTCAATTTCACGTTACGGGGTAGGCCGGAAGTTCTTCAGAAATCGTCGGAAAAGTCAATAACAACAGGAATATTATTCAAATTTGACGTGTCTTTATTCAAATCCATAACATGGGCTAAGAAAGCTTGACATCCGCTTTTTCAATAAACGAATAGCTTTATGGTTAGATATGATGATGATTGATTTTAATGGTTTAGTTGCTTGAATTTGTACAAACAGGTTGGTTAGGAATATGAAAACTAACAACCTTACGAAAACAATCAATTTTGGCATGATGAGTAGTTAACCAATCAATCCCTAAAATCACATCAAAATCAAGTATCTTTAAAGAGATAAGGTCAATGTGTAAGGTAATGGTGCCAACTTGAATCAAACAAGATTTATAAGCGATTGGATGTGATGAAAGTTTCTCTAACGGAGTTTCCACAGATAGGTCAAAGTCTAATTTCTCCTGAGTCAAGTTTAAACATTGAAGCGAAGCGGGAGAGATAAATGAATGGGTAGCACCGATATCAAGTAAGGTATAAACTTCGCAAGAATTTATAAATAGCTTACCGTGATCACCTCGTTTGGGTTCCTCGCATTTTGACCGATCTGACAACAACAACGCTTCTTCCGGAATCGTTGACTTTGACTTTTCTCGGGGACGATCTTTTGAGTCACCATCCCATTGAACTAGGTTTCACTACCGTCTAATCTCGAAGCGATATGTCCTTCCTTTCCACAATTATAGCATACCTTGAATCATTGTGGGCGGTTTGAATGATATGTCCTCTTTCGCATTTATAGCATATGACCAAATGGTCGTTCTCTCCCCCTTAGAACCGATTTCTTTGCTCGACCGCTGCGTCTTCACATGGTCGTTGTTAAATCTTCTCTTTTAAAATCTCCTCCTAACTCGCTTCTTCTATTTTCATGGCCATGATTACCACCGTAGTGGTTACCATTTTTGTCCGTCTGTTTTCTTTCTCCGCCGGTTATCATTATTACATTGGTTGACGCTATCTCCGGTACAATCCACGGTTATGGTCCTCAGGTGACCGTAGTACTCGTTATCTCGCTTAAATAATTGAGCCTGCTTACAACATCCGAATAGAGAAAAGTTTATGAGAAATGAGATCTTGACGTCTGGGTTTCAAACCTCTAAGAAACATCCGCGTCATCGTTCCTCATTCTCCACCAAATGAGGTGCAAACTGGATAACTCTCGCAAACTTTGCCTCATCTTTGAGACAAATCGTCATGTTGTTTTTGCTCTAATCGATGAACTCCACTTCCTTCATATGACGAACACTTTCGTGAAAGTATTTGTCATTAAATAGTTCTCAAACGTTTCCCAAGACATCCGAAAGTGCTTGGTGGATGGGTACGCTTCACGACTTCCCACCAAGATGATCCGCCTCGCCACGGAACATAAAGGTGGCGAATGGAACCTTCTGTTCCTCCGTGCATCCTAAGACATCGAATATCTTGGTAATTTGCTTGACCCATGTTTCCGCCGTGATCGGATCTCGGCTTTCCCTTAAATTCGTGGTCCCAACTCTTTGAATCTTGGTTGCGACAACCCGTGACTTGCTATCATTTCCTCCTGTATTTTTTGAACACGAGTCTCCTCGTGCGATTTTGCATGAACTACAAAAAGCTTCTAAACATCCCCTCGTTCATCATCTGCTTTCAGGTGGTGTTGTTCACGGGAGGAACATTGCCACTGTTGCACGCTCTCCTCGTTGGTGAGTAGTGCAGGCGTCTCCACTGTCTCATTTCCATTGTTAATATTCTCAATTACATTCTCAAATCACCGTCATAAAAACAAGGGTTAATTAAGGAAATCAATATATCACATAATATCCTTATATATTGACCAACTAAAAAATAAGCTTTGGGTAGGACACACTAGCGAAGGATTTACTCGCTCTCCCTCCTAGTTCTATTCCCGATCTCCGCCAGAGATCATATCCTAAGCTCGATACCAACTGTGGCGCCCCAAAATAGGTATACATCACCTATTCGAGTTGTCAATACATGGCACGTAAACAACTACAACTTTATTATTACAACAAGAAAAGCTGTGAGTTTGAATACAAATATTATCTTCTGACAATATCTATACTCAAATAAATCCTCATCACATTTATTGATACATTATTTTACAAAATGGTGAGGACTACTAAACAATCCTTTCTAAAACCTTCATTCCATACCACAGGCTAACTGTGACTCATTATATTCTCGCCTCCACGAGAAGAAAAATGGAACAAAAAGGAAAAGGGTGAGCTCAACTAGCCCAAAGAAAGAATATTATGACTAAGATAATATACAACAAATTACCGTTAGTCTTCAACGGGGAAAAATCTAATAAAATACAATAGACAACAAATTTTAAATCAATATTCGCAATGAAATAATAATTCATTAGAAGAGTTAAGTAGAGAATGCAAACTACTATCTTCTATGTATGAATTTAAAAGTTCATCGCCTATCTTTTATCCTGTAACATCAATCAATATACATCCGAATCAAATATTCATCTTTGCACTACAGCCAAAAGATATTCATCGATTGGTCATGTTCATCTAAACACTGCTCATCTTTGCACTACTGACCAAAGATATTCTTCAAAATCATTCATCTTTTGCACTACGAGCCAAAGATATTCAATAATATCATCATTTAAGACCGAGGATGATGAAAAATATTTTTAAAGAAACGAATCCAATTGAAACAAAATGACAAGGATTAAGGATTAAAGATTAAGTACTTTGTTTTATCCATGTTCAAAATACCTCAAAAATAATCATAGTAGTGTAAAATTCAAGAATGATCAAAACATGGATACAATCAAAGCTAGTATCCGAGAATAGATATTTTAGATTTAAAAAAAATTTCATTTTTCTTGAATAGTCTTGATTCGTGAATAGTGTCAGATATCGTGAATAGTCTTGATATCGTGAATAGTAACTCAGACACCAAAAGATAGAAATTCCACAAAAAACATCTTCACGCTTCATGAATAGTACTCGTGAATAGTAACTCGTGAATAAGAACTCATGAATAGTAACTTTCGTGAATAGTAACTCATGAATAGTAACTCATGAATAGTAACTCCAGACATGAAAAGTTCCAAATTTAATAAAAGTTCCAACTAATATTTCAAAGATAATGATATTGAAGAAATAATATCATTTTCGAATAAAATAACATCCCTTACCTCGAAAGATTAGTACTTAAATTTGGAATACCGGGTTATAGTCTTTGAAGGAACTTGCACCGTCTAACAATACTCAAAGTATACTCACAAGAATACGCTCAATATATCGAGAAAAAAATAGAGAAACTTGGGTTTACGGTGTTTTTCAATTCTAACCTAAGCACCCTATTTATAGGAAAATGCTTAAACACCAAAGCGAAAATTGAATATAATATTAATATATTTTTCACATTTTCTTTAGCCCACCTTAGACAACTGATCTCAGCCCATTTGAATCACATATGAGGCCAACTTAGTTGCAAAAAACGTTTTTCTCAAAATAATTAACTAAAACTCCCAAAAATTAATTATTTGAAACTTGAACTTCAATAATTCATAATAAATAGCCCTTTCATCCGAAAATTCAAATCTCATGAGTTTTTATAGGAAATTCAATTCTCTACAACTTTGTAGAAGAAAGTTTTCCAAATTCCAAATAGAAATTGACCGAAATCCACAAAGGCGATTTTACAAAAGCTATAATCAAATTTCTTTGAATAATTGTGTCCACCAACACACAAAACATGTGTTAAACATTTAATGCCACAAAATACTCTTCCTCCTCATATACTCATATATCCCACATTCATTGTAAAAATATCATCGTTAATATATTATTAAAATAATATATTTAAATGAATTATTTTATCGTAAAAAGATAAAATATTAATTTTCAACAATTGTCACATTAAAATTTTCTCCATCTATATCCTCATAAAATCAATATTTTCCTCATCATATAAATCAATAATTAATTATTCATAAATAATATTACGAATCACATTATTGACAACCAGTGCGGCTTCCGTGAAAGAGGGGCTTTCAATAAGAATTTCTTCTTTACTCAAGCGCCTTGATTAGGTGACCAAACCTCTCCTTAGATGTAACTTTCTAGACATTGCCAATAATGTTATCTAATAATATTATTCGGATAATATGAATTATTGCTTCGATAATGAAAAATAATTGTATAATGACAATTATTGAAACAACAAAGAATATAAAATATCAACGAACAATTATTAACTCAATAAAATCTTCGAATAAAGAATTATCGTAACCATTATTGAGTAGTGCCTTCTTATGTAAGAATCAATAATTGGTGCAATACTGCAGTGCTTCTTGTGTTTTAACCACTTTGGGTATTTTAATAGTATTAACTGGTAACAACCACGCCAAGTTATTTTTAAACCACTTATATTTATCGTTTTCTTCATCCAATCGCTTTCAGTTATGGGGCCCACACATGGCTACGCTGTCGCATCTTAATATTCCCGACAATGCATTTAATATTCCACGACCAAACGAATATTCCCAAACAACAATGAATATTTTATAACCACTTGCTTATTTTGAAATATTTGCGTATTTTACCCCTAACTATCCACATTAATCAAATCAACCCTTACTATTTCAAAATAATAAATAGAGAAAATTAAATTTCATTAATAATAAGTTGGGGTCTTACACTCGATCTTTGAAGCTCTTGCTGATTTATACTCCTTCCCAATCCTTTCGTTGGAAAGTAGCCGTTGAAAGCTATTCAAATATCTTCACAGATCTCGAGTTGACTGAGGTAGACTGCAGATGTGACATGTCATACTTTTCTGACACTGCAGTCTACTGTTTCACCTACCCCGTCAAAGATGTCACTTTAATGTCTTGGGCAGGTCGAAGACTTTATTTCCTCCTTCCGATTTCTCAATCAGAGGTTGTCCTTTTGCATCGATGCTCTCAATAAGCTCTTGTCCGAATATTACCCTTCAGATTGAACCGTTGCTAATGCTTCAGTCTTCAGCTATTCGAACTCTACGATTCTGATGCATGTCTTCATGGACCTGATCATAGTCTCTTGTTGACTGGTAGAGACAACACTACGATCTTGAAGATTTTTGATTGGATCTTCAATGTAGAACACCTCTTTCTTCTCTTGTACAGTGCTTCAACACTTCTGTTTGCCTCAGCAGCTCTCAGATACTGATGGCTTGACTTCTTTGTTCTGGCCTCTTCTGAATAGCAAGACACTTCAGATTTGTGGCGTGTCCAACTCGTTTTCTCCTTGTGATCTCCCGTTCACTTATCAGGAATGGACTGACCCAATGCTTAATCACTTTAGCCTTGTTCTTCAGAAACTATCCAATATCTTTGTATGCACTCCATCAGTTCTTTCTTTGTGTGGCAAACACTACGATCTTGGTAACTTCCAAGATCGTTGTCTTCTGTCTGCTTGACAGCTACTGCACTTGCTGACTTTCTTTAGTCAGTTACAGAAGTCTTCTTCTGATCTCCTTGTGGAAGAATTCATCTCGAATGGCTTCACAACTCAATCTTGATGCTGATTGGGTTGGTGCTTAGATCTTCTGTTTGCTTGCATGCCATTCGTTGAGTGCTCTCTGGTTTCCTTTAGGTGGGACGTATCTAAGCAGTGCCAACAAGAGGCTTCATTTCTTTGGATATTCTGGGAGTGCTCATTCATTGAGAATCGTATTTGCTCTACGATTACGCGCCTTGGCATTAATGAGCACATCTCTGCGAGGTCTTAGTTCTGCACTCTACGATTCAGCTTTGGCTGTGCAGACACTACGACTCCGAGATCAGATCTTGACACTCTACGATTTTTGCCGTTGTGCTTGTTGTCTTCATCTGATCTTTCTCGACTACGATCTCTGCCTCTGGTATAATTAGTAGACTCTACGACTCTGAGTGTAGTCTACGATTCTTGACTTGGTTTGGTAGACACTCGGTCAGCTCGTAGGCAGGCTATCTCTACGATTCTGAATATGACTTCCTCAGCAGACTACGGCCCTTAGGAAGTTCTCCTCGACACACTATGATCCTTCCTCGTCTCTCCTGGAAGTCTACGAACTCCGAGATCTACTATCTTGCAAACTACGATTCTGCCTCGATAGCTCTCGAGTTTTCCTTGACTCTCCTGGCAGACTACGATTTCTGGTGCAATGCTCGACGATCAGATAAGCCTATCTATTACATCATAAGATCAACCTAACATGCTTGATCTTTCTATATTTATAGTCCTTGTACATCATTTCTTTTTAAGGACTTTAGAAAGCTGTTTTGCTTATGTAGGATCAACCTAACACATTTGATCAATTTATTCTAAGTCCTTGTACATATGTTTCTATTATTTATCAAAGGACTTTACGGCTTTTCTTAATGCAAGTATACTTGCATATTAATTCAAATATATCATAATCAAATCATATATAAATAGGAATATTATTCACATGTTTATTCCTGACAATCTCCCCCTATTTGATTATGACAAAAACAAGAAGTGCATATGCATGTTATGAATGAATCTTATATACAGTGAGCTGCTGTATTTCTAAAACAGATAATCATGAATGTCATTTATAATAATATGGAATTTAATACACTATGAAATTTTACATCCTAGATCTAGAACATACCTAACTAGTTAGAGATGTACCTCTTTGGTTCCATGTATGTTTCCAGGATGTCTGTTGATCAGCTATTCATCTGTTTGATCTCCTTGCACCTGTTCACCTTGGGACTTTGACTACATTTCTTTTGTCTGCTCCCCCTCAGATGTATACTTCTCTTCTTCTTCTTCTAGCTCCCCCTCAGCTTCTGCAAACCCAGGCTCATCATCCTTTGGCTCCCCCTCAGATGATGATCCAGCTTCTTCTTCTGTTGTCTTCTTCTTTTCTTTCCTTCTGCTCTTCTCACCCTTTCTAGAGTGCCTTTTATTCTGCCTCTTTCTATGCCTCCTTTTCTCCCCCTTTTTGTCATTAATCACTTGGGAGAGCTGTTCCATGGTGGACAGAAGCTGCTCCATTTGATAAGAGGAGTTCCCAACTTCAATCTTGAGTTCTTGTTGGCTTAACTCAAGTTGCATAAAGAAGGACTGATTCATGTTGTCAATCTTGTCAGAGAGGACTTTTAGTTGTTCTTTATTTGCTCTTTGTGATCATAGAGCTTCAGCCTTTTGATCATATATGACCTTCAGATAGATGTGATCTCTCTCTTTGATTTTAAGAGATACATCTGCCATAGTGGTTTGGATTCTGTCTTGAACTGGGTTATCTTCTGTTGCTGTCAACATCTTTGACTCTTCATTGATTAGAGATATCTTCTTAACCAGCTCAGCAGAATTCCTCACCAGCTCCTGCTCCATAGGACTTTTGTCTTCTGGTCTGGCAACTCCTTGTTAAACACTAGCTTGGACTCTACGATTTTCATCCTTGGACAGATTTTCGAAAGTGTTAACAATCTGAAAAATCGTTGAGTACCAATCAATATTGGAAGATGAAGGGATGTTGGGCAACAGTGCTTGAGTAGATGAAGGCTTCTCATCTTGAACTTGAACACTTTCAGTTATGGAGTGAACAGACTATATGATTATCTCCTTGGTCATAAACCTTCTGCCTTCAGAGTTCACTCTATGATTGTAGGGAATATAGTGATTGCCAGCCTGTCGATAGACTTTGTAATGGGGCTTGTCATTGATCATCATGGTTGCAAACTTCTTTACCCTGGGGAAGTTTTGTGACACTAGTTCCAAATTTGAAAACTGAGAGTAGCACCAGCTGAAGTAACTCTCATCTCTCTCACTGTGTGTTTTTAGCCAAGGCATCCATGGAAAGTGTGAAGCCCCCAAAATAGGTATACATCACCCATTTTGAGTCGTCAATAACATGGTACAGAAACAACTACAACTTTATTAATACAACATAAAAATAGTGAGTTTAAATACAAATAATGCCATCTAGACAATATTCACACCAAAATAAGTCCTCATTACAATTATTGGTATATTATTTTATAAAAATGGTGAGGACTACTAAAACAACTTCCTAGAACCTTCATTCCATACCTCGACTAGTACTCGCTACATTCTCGCCTCCTGAGAAGAAAAATGGAACAAAAAGGAAAAGGGTGAGCTCAACTAGCCCAGTAAAGAATATTATGACTAAGATAACATAAAACAAATTATTGTTAGTCTTCAACAGGGAAAAATCTGATAAAATACAATAGACAACAAGTTTCAGATCAATATTCGCAGTGGAAATAATAATTCATAGAAGAGTTACGTAGAGAATGAAATCTACTAGTATCTATGAATTTAAAAGTCCATCATCAATATTTTATCCCTGTAACATCAATCAATACACATCTTGAATCAAATATTCATCTTTGCACTACAGGCCAAAGATATTCATCAGTTGGTCATGTTCATCTCAACACCTTTTAATCTTTGCACTACGGGCCAAAGATATTCATCATAAAATCATTAATCTTTGCACTACAGGCCAAAGATATTCAGTTATATCTTCATTTAGAACTGAGGATGATGAAAAATATTTTAAAGAAAATGAATCCAGTGAAACAAAAGAATAAATATTAAGGATTCGTATTTTAGTATATCCATGTCCAAAAATACCTCATAAATAACCATAGTGAAGTAAAATTCAAGAATGATCAAAACATGGATACAATCAAAGCTAGTATCCATAATAGATAGTTTGGACAAAAAACGAAAATTTAATTTTTCTGTGAATAGTGCTGTATTTGTGAATAGTGCCGTATACGTGAATAGTGCCGTATACGTGAATAGTAACCCCGATACTAAAAGACAAGAATTTCACAAGAAAAATCTTACCAATACTCCGGCATAATGATATTGAAAGAAATAATATTATTTTTTAAAAAATAATATCCCTTACCTTGAAAGAATAGTACTTACGGTTTGGATTCTCTGGATATAGTCTTTGAAGGAACTTGCTACCAATATAACAACACTCAAAGTATCAAAATATTCACAAGAATACACTCAATAATATAGAGAGAGAAAGAGAGAGAAGATTTCAGTTTCTGGTGTGATTTTTAATTCTAACCTAAGCACCCTATTTATAGGAAAATGCTTAGAACACCAAAGCAGAAAATTTAATAAATTAATAATTTTATTTTTCCAAATCTTCCTACGCACACCACCAGCTGAATTCAACAACTAACACATGTCCCATAAATGAAAAAAATGTTTTTCTTAATTAAAATATTTTTAACTTCAAAAATTAATTATTTTGGGACTTCAGAAATTCAATAATTCATAATAAATAGCCCTTTTATCAGAAAAATTCGAACCTTGTGTCCTTTCCATAGGAAATTCCATTCTCTACAACTTTGCAGAAGAAAGTTTTTCCAAATTTCAAACAAAAATTGACCGAAATCCACAAACGGGCGATTTTACAGGCTATAATCAAATTTCAATCAAGAAATGGAGTCCACAAACATGAAAAATATGTTTTAAATATTTTTAGTAACAAAAATACTCCTCCTCCACATATACTCATATATCCCACATTCATTGTAAAAAATATCACCATTATTATATTATTAAAATATAATAATATATTTAAATGAATTATTTTATCAGAAAAAGATAAAATATTAATTTTCAACAATTGTCACATTAAAAAATTTCTCCATCTATATCCACATAAAATTAATATTTTCCTCATCATATAAATCAATAATTAATTATTCACAAATAATATTACAGAATCACAATACTGACAACCGAGCAGTTCCCAGGAAAGAGGGGGCCTTTCGGTAAGGATTTCTCCTTACTGGCGCGCAATTAAATAACCTCTCCTTAGACAGAACTTTCTAGACATTGCCAATAATGTTATCTAATAATATTATTCAGATAATATGAATTATTGCTCCGATAATAGAAAATACTGTGTAGTGACAATTATTGAAACAACAGTAATATAAAATATCAACACATCAATTATCGAATCAATAAAATAGAATATTGAACAGTAATTACTGTAACAATTATTGAGTAGTGCCTTCTTACGTAAGAATCAATAATTGGTGCAATACTGAGTAATAATCTTGTGTTTTAACCAATTTAGTATTTCAACAAGATAATCTTGAATAACAACTTCTGGCATCATTTATAAACAACTTATATTTGTCGTTTTCTTTATCTAATCGCTTTCCATTATGAGGCCCACACAAGGCTGTGCCGTCGTACGAATATTCTCCGACAGTAAGAATATTCCACGACCAAATGAATATTCCCCGACAACAATGAATATTTTATAACCACTTGCTTATTTGAAATTTTTGCGCATTTTACCTATAACTAACCACATTAATCAATTTAACCCTTATTATTTCAAAATAATAAATAGAGGCAATTCAATTTTATTTATAATAAGTTGGGGTCTTACAACCTCCCCTCCTTATGAAATTTGGTCCTCGAAATTGACGTACGTACCTGGTGTTTCGAAAAGATGAGGATACCTCGCTTTCATTTTCGTTTCCAACTCCCAGGTCATTTCTTCAATATCATAGTTCCTCCACAAAACTTTGACTTGTGGTATGACCTTTGTGCGTAGGACATGCTCCTTCCTATCCAAGATCTTGACAGGTACCTCCTCGTACGTTAAGTCTTCAGCTATCTTGTCCGGTTCTAACGTGGTTCGGGTCTTTCACATATATACGAAGCACAGACACGTGAAAAACATTATGAACACGAGACATACTTGGAGGTAACGCGAGTCTATAGGCCACATTTCCTACCCGGTCAAGAATCTGAAATGGACCAATAAATCGTGGATTGTGCTTTCCTCTTTTCCCAAATCTTGTAACTCCCTTCCATGGAGCCACACGCAACAATACATGATCCCCAATACTAAATTCCATGTCCTTTCGATGAAGATCCACATAATTATTTTGTCGATCCTGTGCTGTTTATATGCGTTGTCAAATCATTTGGATCTTTTCTGTAGTCATATGTACCAACTCGGGTCCCAACAATGTTGCTTAACCCACCTCATCCCAACATATTGGAGAGCGACACTTTCGTCCATACAATGCTTCGAATGGAGCCACAGCTATACTTGCCAGATAACTATTGTTGTAGGAGAATTCCACCAATGGTAAATACTTATCCCAACTCCCTTTGAAGTCTAGGACATAGAGTCTTAATAGATCTTCAAGAGTTTGAATAGTCCTCTCTGATTGTCCGTCCGTTTGAGGATGGTATGCTGAACTAAATCGTAAATCCGTGCCCATAGCTTTTTGCAAGCTAACCCAAAATCTTGAAGTGAATCTTGGGTCACGATCCAAAACTATGGATACTGGCATGCCATGCAATCTCACAATCTCATTTACATACATACGAGCAAGACGTTTAAGGGAATAAGTCTCTCGTATCGGCAAGAAATGAGCAAACTTGGTTAATCTATCAGTAATAACCCAAATAGCATTTATGCCTTGAGAAACCATGGGAAGACCCGTAACGAAATCCATGGTAATGTGTTCCCACTTCCATTTTGGAATCTCAAGTGGTTGCAATGTACCCTTAGGCACTTGATGCTCCACCTTTACACGTTGACAAGTTAAACACCTCGAGATAAGCTTTGCAATCTCTCTCTTCATATTGTTCCACCAAAATGTATGTCGAAGATCGCGATACATTTTGGTACTTCCAGGATGGATCGCAAATGGTGTATTGTGTGCCTCCATCATGATCTTGTTTTTTAAATCAGAATCGTTAAGAACACAAAGTCTGGAGTGGACTCGAAGTATTCCTTCTTCATCGATTCTTGCCTCTGGGATAACACTTTCTTGTACTTTCTCCTTCATAAGCATCAGCTTCGGGTCTGTAGCTTGATCAACTTTAACTTTTTCGATTAAAGTCGGTTCTATGCGTATACTTGACATCATTGCATGGGTCCCCGGAGTCTTGAATTCTATCTTCATCCTTTGTAAATCACACAAAATGGGTCTTTGTGTTGACAACATCGCACTCATTCCCACGTATGATCTTCTACTCAATGCGTCAGCTACCACGTTCGCTTTTCTAGGATGGTATTGAATGGTGTGGTCGTAGTCTTTCAACAGCTCAAACCAACGTCGTTGCCGCATGTTGAGTTCATTTTGGGTGAAGAAATATTTGAGACTTTTATGGTCTGAATATATCTCCACTTTCTCCCCATATAGATAGTGCCTCCAAATCTTTAGCGCAAAAACGACTGCTGCCAACTCTAGATCATGAGTAGGATAATTCCTCTCATACTCTTTAAGTTGTCGCGAGGCATAGGCTATGACTTTCCCACATTGCATGAGAACACATCCTAACCCTTTGCCTGAAGCATCGCTGTAGATAACAAATCCATCCGTACCAGATGGTATTGTCAGAACATGTGTCAAAATGAGTTTCCTCTTGAGCTCTTGGAAACTCTTATCGCATTCCTCACTCCATACGAATTTTGTATCCTTCCGAGTTAACTGAGTTAACAGAATAGCGATTCGAGAAAGCCCTTCCACGAATTTTCAATAATAACCAGCTAAGCCCAGAAAGCTACGTACTTCGGTCACCGTCTTCGGTTGCTCCCAACTTTGTATTGCTTCAATCTTCGCCGGGTCAACAGATACTCCATGTTTTGACACTACGTGCCCAAGGAATGCTACTTCCTCAAGCCAGAACTCACATTTCTTCAACTTGGCATAAAGCTTGTTTTCACGAAGCCTTTGGAGTACCAGCTTCAAATGGTGCTCATGATCTTCACGACTTTTGGAATATATGAGAATGTCATCAATAAAGACAACAACGAACTGATCCAAATATTCCTTGAATACTCGGTTCATCATATCCATGAAAGTCGCAGGAGCATTAGTCAATCCAAAAGACATGACTAAAAATTCATAATGCCCGTACAGAGTTCTGAAGGCATTCTTTGGAATATCCTCAGTTCTAATCTTCAGCTGATGATATCCAGAATGAAGATTGATCTTTGAAAAGAATTGTGCTCCTTGCAACTGGTCAAACAGGTCATCAATACGAGGTAGCGGATACCTATTCTTGATAGTGACATGATTTAATTCCCGGTAGTCAATACAAAGTCGCATACTCCCGTCTTTCTTCTTTACGAATAAAATAGGAGCACCCCAAGGAGATGTACTAGGACGAATGAAACCGATGTCCAACAACTACTATAGTTGGACTTTTAACTCCTGAAGTTCAATATGAGCCATTCGATATGAGGTTTTAGAAATGGGCTTTGTACTAGGTTCAAGATCAATAAAGAATTTAACTTCACGTTACGGGGTGAGGCAGGAAGTTCTTCAGGAAATACGTCAGGAAAGTCAATAACAACAGGAATATTATTCAAATCTGACGTGTCTTTATTCAAATACATAACATGGGCTAAGAAAGCTTGACATCCATTTTTTAATAAACGAATAGCTTTATGACTTGATATGACAGTGATTGATTTTAGTGGTTTAGTTGCTTGAATTCGTACAATAGGTTAGTTAGGAATATGAAAACTAACAACTTTACGAAAACAATCAATTTTGGCATGATGAGTAGTTAACCAATCAATCCCTAAAATCACATCAAAAGCAAGTATCTTTAAAGAGATAAGGTCAACAGGTAATGTGATGGTGCCAAATTGGATCAAACAAGATTTATAAACAGTGGATGTGATGAAAGTTTCTCCTAACGGAGTCTCCACAGATAGGTCAAAGTCTAATTTCTCCTGAGTCAAGTTTAAACGTTGAGCACAAAACAGTGAGATAAATGAATGAATGGGTAGCACCTGCAGATATCTAGTAATGTATAAACTTCAAAGAATTTATGATTAGCTTACCCATGATCACCTCGTTTGGGTTCCTCGCATTTTGACTATCACGACAAAACGCTTCTTCCGAGAACCGTTGACTTTAACTTTTCTCGGGATGACCTTTTGAGTCACCATCCCCGTTGGACTTGGTTTTGCTACAGTGCAATCTCGAGTAATATGTCCTTCCTTTCCACAATTATAACATACCTTAAACTGTTGTGGGCAGTTTGGGCTGATATGTCCTTCTTTCCCGCACTTATAGCATACGACCGGTGGTCGTTCTCCTCCCTTAGAACCAGTTGATGCTGGTGCTGACGTCTTCGTATTGTCATTGTTGAATCTCCTCTTTTTAAAATCTCCTCCCGACTCGCTTCTTCTATTCTCATGGCCATGATTACCACTAGAGTGGTTACCGCTTTTGTCTGAATTTTTCTTTCTCCGTTGGTTATCGTTGTTCTGATGACTACTGTCACCGGTATGATCCTGGTTGTGGTCCCTTGGTTGACCATACTCGTTATCTCGCTCTAATAATTGAGCCCTGTTGATAACATCTGAATAGAGAGAAAATTTATGAGAAATGAGATATTGACGTATGCCGGGTTTCAAACCTCTCAGAAACATCCGCGTCATACGTTCCTCATTCTCCACCAAATGAGGTGCAAACACGGATAACTCGCTGCAAAATTAAGCCTCGTCTTTGGGACACCGTCATGTTGTTTTGTTCTAGTCTAATAAACTCCACTTCCTTCATATGACGAATACTTTCAGGAAAGTACTTGTCATTGAACAGTTTTTGAAACGTCTCCCAAGACATGCTAAGTGCGGCTGGATGGGTACGCTTCACAGATTTCCACCAATAATCTGCCTCATTACGGAACATAAAGGTGGCGAATGGAACCTTCTGTTCCTCCGTGCATCCCAAGACGTTGAATATCTTGGTAATTTGCTTGACCCACGTCTCTGCCTTAATCGGATCCGACTTTCCCCAAAATTCTGGTGGTCCCAACTCTTTGAACTGCTTGGCTGTGACAAACCGTGCGTTGTTATCATTTCCACCGGTATTTTGAACACGAGTCTCCCTCGTCTGATTTTGCATGAACTGCAAAAAGCTTCTAAACATCCCATCGTTCATCGTCTGATCAGTGGTGTTGTTTACAGGAGGAACATTGTCAGCATATTGCACGTTCTCCTCATTGGTGAGTACATGCATCTCCACGGTCTCATTTACTCCACTGTTAACATTCTCAGTTGCCATTCTCAAATACTGCCATAAAACAAGGGTTAATTAAACAAATTAACATATCACATAATATCCCTATATTATGACCGACCAACAAATAAGCTTAGGTAGGACACACTAGCAAAGGATTTACTTGTCTCTCTCCTCCTAGTTCTAGTCCCCGATCTCCGCCAGAGATCATATCCCTAAGCTCTAATACCAACTGTGACGCCCCCAAAATAGGTATACATCACCCATTTTGAGTCGTCAATAACATGGTACAGAAACAACTACAACTTTATTAATACAACATAAAAACTATGAGTTTAAATACAAATATTGCCATCTAGACAATTTTCACACCCAAATAAGTCCTCATTACAATTATTAGTACATTATTTTATAAAAATGGTGAGGACTACTAAAACAACTTCCTAGAACCTCCATTCCATACCCCGACTAATACTCGCTACATTCTCGCCTCCTGAGAAGAAAAATGGAATAAAAAGGAAAAGGGTGAGCTCAACTAGCCCAGTAAAGAATATTATGACTAAGATAACATAGAAAAAATTATCGTTAGTCTTCAACAGGGAAAAATCTGATAAAATACAATAGACAACAAGTTTCAGATCAATATTCGCAGCGGAAATAATAATTCATAGAAGAGTTACGTAGAGAATGAAATCTACTAGTATCTATGAATTTAAAAGTCCATCATCAATATTTTATCCATGTAACATCAATTAATACACATCTTGAATCAAATATTCATCTTTGCACTACAGGCCAAAGATATTTATCGATTAATCATGTCCATCTCAACACTGCTCATCTTTTACTACTGCGGCCAAAGATATTCATCATAAAATCATTAATCTTTGCACTACAAGCCAAAGATATTCAGTTATATCATCATTTCGGACCGAGAATGATGAAAAATATTTTAAAGAAAACGAATCAAGTGAAACAAAAGAATAAATATTAAGGATTCATATTTCGGTATATCCATGTCCAAAAATACCTCATAAATAACCATAGTGAAGTAAAATTCAAGAATGATTAAAACATGGATACAATCAAAGCTAGTATCCATAATAGATAGTTTGGACAAAAAACAAAAATTTAATTTTTTTGTGAATAGTCTAGTAAGTATTAAGTGAATGGCACCAGTATATGTGAATAAAGTCTTGATATCGTGAATAAGTAACCCCAACACTAAAAGACAAGAATTTTCCAAGAAAAATCTTACCAATACTCTGACATAATGATATTGAAAGAAATAATATAATTTTTAAAAAAATAATATCCCTTACCTCGAAAGAATAGTACTTCTGGCTGGACTATTGGATATAGTGCTGAAGGGAATTTGCACCGTATAACAACACTCAAAGTATCAAAATATTTACAAGAATACGCTCGATAATATAGAGAGAGAGAGAGAAAGAGAGAGAAGATTTCAGTTTCTGGTGTGATTTTCAATTCTAACCTAAGCACCCTATTTATAAGAAAATGCTTAGAACACCAAAGCAGAAAATTTAATAAATTAATAATATTATTTTTTCAAATCTTCCTACGCACACCACCAACTGAATTCAACCACTAACACATGTCCCATAAATGAAAAAAATGTTTTTCTTAATTAAAATATTTTAAACTTCAAAAATTAATTATTTTGGGACTTCGGAACTTCAATAATTCATAATAAATAGCCATTTTATCAGAAAAATTCAAACCTCATGCCCTTTCCATAGGAAATTCCATTCTCTACAACTTTGCAGAAGAAAGTTTTTCCAAATTCCAAACAAAAATTGATCAAAATCCACAAACGGTCGATTTTACAGGCTATAATCAAATTTCAGTCAAGAAATGTGGTCCACAAACATGAAAAATATGTTTTAAATATTTTTAGTAACAAAAATACTCTTCCTCTACATATACTCATATATCCCACATTCATTGTAAAAAATATCACCATTATTATATTATTAAAATATAATAATATATTTAAATGAATTATTTTATCAGAAAAAGATAAAATATTAATTTTCAACAATTGTCAAATTAAAATTTTCTCCATCTATATCCACATAAAATTAATATTTTCCTCATCATATAAATCAATAATTAATTATTCACAAATAATATTACAGAATCACAATCTTCGACAACCGAGCGCGCCTCTCGTGAAGAGGGGGCCTTCCTATAAGGATTTCTCCTTCTTCGCGGCAAATTAAATAACCTCTCCTTAGATGCGAACTTTCTAGACATTGCCAATAATGTTATCTAATAATATTATTCAGATAATATGAATTATTGCTCAGATAATAGAAAATACGTGTGTAGTACAATTATTGAAACAACGGTAATATAAAATATCAACACATCAATTATCGAATCAATAAAATAGAATATTGAATAAGAATTCGTAACAATTATTGAGTAGTGCCTTCTTACGTAAGAATCAATAATTGGTGCAATACTGCAATGTTCTTGTGTTTTAACCACCGGAGTATTTCAACAAGATAATTGCGGAATAACTACGTCGTCATTTATAAATAATTTATATTTATGCTTTTATCATCCAATCGCTTTCGTTATGGGGCCCACACAAGATCTAGGCCATCGCATTTAATATTCCCCATGCGGTAAGAATATTCCACGACCAAACGAATATTCCCCGACAACAATGAATATTTTATAACCACTTGCTTATTTGAAATATTTGTGCATTTTACCCATAACTAACCACATTAATCAAATTAACCCTTACTATTTCAAAATAATAAATAGAGGAAATTCAATTTTATTTATAATAAGTTGGGGTCTTACAGAAAGAACCATCTAAGCAAAAGATCTTTAGAATTTTACAATATAGTTGTGCAGTCCAACTCCGTATTTTTCCAGTTATGAAGCACTTCATCTGTGGTCATTCTTACAATTCGAAGTTGTTCATTTCCATGATTTATCCATCTTGCTGTTGGTTCAGCTGGTGGTTCATCAAAGACTTCTACTACTATTCTTCTGCTGATTTTAGCTGGAGAGAGAACATGATAGTATTCTGGTTCCTCTGATTTCTGAAGTGTAGAATAAGAATCCTTCTCTATTTCTTCCCTTTTTGATCCAGAATCTTGCTGACTTCCTTCATCAGATTCATTATCACTTACTTCAATGACTGCAGTAGAGTGATCACTTCTGTTGTTAGAGGCAAATTTAGCCAGTAGTTTGTAGCTCTTCCTTCTTCTTGGAGGTTCAACTATGGGCGAAACAGATTCTTCTTCTTCTTTAGACTCTGAGGCCTTTGAGTTATCAGGCAAGCTTCCTTGATTTTCATCATTGGCAGGGGCATGTCCTTCTTCAGAATCACCATCATTTGACCCACCATTTGAGCTTGTTGGAGCATTTATGTTTGGAGATGCAGTTGGGTCATTTGCATATTTTCTTCATTATCAGAGTGAATGCTCTGAGAGTTAGCCATGGGGCTTGTGCATTCTTCTTCATCAGTAGATTCTGCATTTTCTTTCATTAATCCAGCTTCACCTTCATTGCTGGATTTATTTTTTGGGGACTCGGTCTTTAGATCGTCAGTTCCCTTTTCTTCTTCTAACTCTTCGTTCTCCTTTTCGTTAGATGTACTTTCTTGGGAAACTGGGACTGGTTTGTTTTCCACCTTAGCTCTCTTTCTTGATGGCCCTTGAAGCAGTCTGTTACTTTTCCTCTTAGTTTCTGTAGACATGACTTTTTCTTTTGTATCCTTGTCTTCCATGGAGAGGCTTTTTGGTTGGGCCTTTGTTTTCTTCACACCTTTGGATTTCTTCCTTGCTGGTGTGGCTGCTATTGTTGCTGAGTCACCAGACTCAGAGCTTTCCACTTCTTTTGCCTTTCTTTTCTTAGCAGAGTCCTTTCTGCTACCTCCAGCTATAGTTAGCCTCCTGTTTTTCTTTGGGTTATTCTTCTAGTTTACGAACAGCTGAGGAGACATAACTTTGTGAACATTAAGAATTTCTTCCTCATCATCCTTAATTTTATTCTTCAACCTTTTCTTCAGGATGATACTTAAAAATCTCCCATGAAAAACCTTTGTGAGTGGTTTTTCAGTTAACCTTTTCTTTTCTTCCTTATCCAGCCACTTAGACATATGATCAAGCAGGATAGCTCCAAAGTTGATGTGTTCCTTCAGGACTATAGCAGACATGATCTTCAGCTGTTGGTCAATCACAGTGTTATGTGCAGTGTCTTTGCATAAGATACATTTACCCATTATTTCAGCAAGAAACTCGTATTCTTCAGGAAACTCCTTTTTCTTCATGTCCTTCAGACTAGGGTTTCTTTTGTACTGCATAATCTTCTTAGCTTTTTTAGTGTAGATCTCTTCCAAGCTTTTCAGATCTTGGTCAGGAAGGCCTAAGCATTGATTGATGTCAGAAGAGTTTAGCTTTAGAATCTGACCCTTAGCCTTGGTGGAGAGAATCCCAGAATTTACGATTGCGTTTGAATGAAACTCTTTGACCAGGTCACCATATATTCGTGTGTTTGCCTCAAGACATTCTGAGAACTCAGCCTTCTTCAGTAGTTCGAGAATATCCCTGAACTTTTTCTCGGATTTTTTGAACGTCTTGGTTCCTAGCTGAATGCCAGTGATTACTCGCCAATCTGCCATTTTAGGAGTTCAAAGAATATGGGTATTTGTTTTATGGAGTCTTATAAGAGATAGTTGAGTGTGATTTGGGCAAGGATTTGGAGAGTTAATGGAATATGTATGTGAGGAGGCTTTTAGGGTTTGACAAAGAGAGGGAAAGAGGTTCGATAGTTTTTGATAACTGTTTGCAAATTTTAAATTTGTCTTTCAGGCAGTTCCTTCTCACTTTGCATACATTGTGATATGTCAACTAGCCATTGGTTGCACGATGCCCAGTAAGGAGCTGTAACTTCCCCATTAACTATTCAGTTTAATGTCCCTTTAAAACAAATAGTCGTTAATGACGTGGATTGGCCATTGACCATCTTGGTTCGTAAGGCAGCTATGGACTTTACGTTTTCCTTTGTTGACTCAACGATCAACTTTTGAGAGATGATGCGGTAGCTGGTTTTAACATTAATCCTCATCTTGAAACTGCATGGCTAAACCACTGGTGTACTTCATGAAGCCTTGGGTACTTCTCTTCAGCAGGACATCTTTCCAACCAGCATTTGAACTGATCTTCCCATAATCTGAATGGTTGAGCATTTGTCCCGTTCCTTCAAGCTCCTCATGAGTTAGAGTAGCCTTTAGTAAGACGGTGATCGTTGAGTCTGTTTCTACGATCGCTGAGGTTGCACTACGATCGTTGAGGTTGCTCCTCGATCATTGAGTTTGCTTCTACCTTTACTCTACGATCGTCGACTGTCTTGGTCCTTGAGATGAACTTGACTAAGCAATCCTTCTGGGATAAGGTAGCTCAGGAAGGGCCAACTTCTTAGAGTGAACTAAGGGTCAGGTTTGTCCCTGAGGCGCTTTCCAGATGAAGTACTTTAGGAATAGTTTGCACTGATATCTCATTTGACCTTTTCTAGTGGGGAGGTCTTCCCCTAACTTTTGACAATTTCATTTGCTGTAATCGTGGTGTCCTTTTGCTATTACACTACGATCAGATGTTTGATCGTAGGCACTCCATGATTTTAAGTTGAGTGGCTGATAGGTTATCATTAGTACATTTTGAGACATTCCAACTGACTATGGATCTTCATTTGGTTCATCAGCCACAAAGTTTTGGGACTCTGTAGCTAGTACATTATTTCATAGAATATTTCAATGCTGTTGTTCCTTAACAGATCACTTCTCCCTCATGGTTGATGTTGTCTTTTCAGTGAGGTGTGATTTCTTTCTCTTCATGTACATTAGGAAGCATCCCTGCATATCTCCTTCTGACTGAAATCATTAAATCTTCTTATATCGTAGAAATGGGCATCTTCAGGATTGATCATTCTACGATCCTTTGACAGCACTATGAACGTAGTCTTCTTTTACAGTTTGTACTTGTGGAGTTCTACTCCCGTAATGAGTTCCTCATTTTTGATGCTCGATCATCCTCTGTGGTGAGCTTCTGTGAGGATTCTTCTCTTATAACTTGCTTTGAACGATTGAGCATCTAAGACCATTTTACATCTTTTGGTTGAATGACTTGCTTCCTTATAAGGATCAACAACAATGTGAGCTTCATTCAGATTTGCTCAGCAAGTCTTCCAGGACAGGCTTTGACATATAGGAATTTTATCAGAATCATTTCTGAATAGTCTTAAGCCTTTTGCTGGTTGAATTTTCTTGACTTAAGTCTTCTGCTTCAGCAGTCCTTAGTGTGGTCAGATGGACCAGGTACCTACAGGTCATATATTTATATTTTTGGTACCCATGGTTAGATGGGTCCTACTAGGTTAGTTTTCTAAACCCCTGTTCCTTATATATTTGGATAATCATCATATTGATCACCACCAATCATATTCATGCATGTAACTAATTTAGATAATATATTTATGAGCTGCGTGATGGTGAGTGTGTGTAAGATTTGCTATTTTAATAAAACACTCTTTTTCTTTGATGGTTTCATCATTTGCTAGGTTATGTTCACAGGGTTTAAATGTTCACAGAGTGAGAATCAACTCTACGATTTATTAGTATCTGGTTGATTCATGGAGGTGATCAGTTTCTATGAATCGTCAAGATACTCTTGTAGAACTGATCATACTCTGTATGTTATTAAACACTTAGACCATAGGAAGTATATACATACTAACCCATCAGCAAAGATGACTTCACACATAATTAATTTAACTTGTGATGCTTTTATGACCCATTTCAGATTACTTTCAAGATGTCATCTTCAACTTAAAACTTGGATGGAGAGAAAGTTTATAGGCATTTGAGTTTCCACCCTCGGTGTACTTTCTCTCTTCACCTTTTTAAGCAGATTATGATTCCTTGAAAGAATACTGTTATAGTTCATAAGGGGTGCAATCATGATGTACATATTTATATAAGTGAGAAACCGTACCTTTTTACTGTCAGTTTCTTATCAGTCATTTATCTAAGATATACTGAGTTTAGGCATTGATGTGCATAGTTTCTCATTTGCTCTAGTTGACCTTCAATCAATCAGTCCTAGTCTTGAAGATGCAAGCTAAGAAAATATCAGCATTTTTAGTTCTTTGACATCCTTGAGTTCACAAGGTTTACATCCATTTGTAGGTTGGCCAGACACATGTTTGAGAAGTCTTTCTTTCTTCTCTAGATAAGCGTTGCTTAGCATGGATGGCCTTTTCATCTTTTCAGGTTGGTGGATGTTTGATTCTTTTCTGTTGATGTCTCCTGAGCTTTCTAGCCTGATCTTCAGACTACAAGATTGACCACGGACAAGGATTGGTCTTGTTAATATGGAAATCAAGAACATGGACCAATCTGAGCAGCTTCTGGTGTATATACACATTTACCTGTATAAAATATTTCCAACATGTGAGCTCATCTGTATATAACAAGTGACTTACTACTAAACTGAGTTTAGAACAATGTTTGTGCCTAGGATCAAGCTCAAAGCGATTGGCTTTTGAATATAGCATGAGAACCTGCTTTGATACCAATTGTTAGTTCCCAGTAGGCACAATATAGATCTAGAAGGGGGGGTTGAATAGATCCTTTTTCGTTTCAAATACTTTCCTCGTTTATTTTGTATTGCTCATGAATTAACATATGACAAACATAAGAATCTTTTCAAGCATAGCGGAATAAGTAAAAGATCCCCTTCATTGATATATTCATAATCAGACACATTGTTCGTAGAGTTAACTCAGTAGTAAGCAGTTAAAACATACATAATAGTTATAGTAGTTAATGTACATAAAGTAAATGACATAAAGTAAAAGACATAAAGTAAAAGACACAAGGAGTTTTAAGTGGTTCAGAGACTCAAGCTCCTAATCCACTCTTCTGCTTTTAACTAGCAGGATTTCCACTAAGGAAGGGCATCACCCTGAATCACTAAGATTCCTTCAAGGCCAACAGCCTTGGGACTTCAGTTCACTAAGAATTCTTCAAGGCCAGCAGCCTTGGAACTTCTCTAGTTCCCTAGGAACTCTTCAAGCCCAGTAGACTTGGAACTTCATTTAGTCCTTCCGGACAAGGACCCCTCAGGCCCTGGCTTCTTGTTGTTGAGTTGTTTATTTGTTTGTTGGAGTTGGTGCTGAGCTGCTAAGATGTCTTTAAGCTCTGAACATCTTTTGTATTTAGCAGCTTTGCGTGATCATCCTTGAAGTGCAGTTGAGTGTTGCATGATGCTCAGCTTCTTCAGTTACTCAACCACTTCTGATGGTCCCTTGATGAACTGCCTTGAAGATCATTCTTCTTGATACTTGATGACGGCACATGATGGGTTTCTAAGATGACTATAAGCTCTTCTGCTAGGTACTTAAAAACTTTCTCATGCTTGACACCATGATGGCGTTGGTGATCTTCTTTCTTGATACTTGATGCCTTCTCATGATGGACTTGCTAAGATGACTGTAAGCTCTTCTCTTTGATACTTAGAGTCTTCCCATGATGCACACCAAGATGATATTGATGCTCTTCTTTCTCTCGGCAGTTTAGAACACTCTTCTTGTAGTAGAACTCTCACTTCTACTTCTTTCTTTGTCTATCTCTAAGTGTTCTTGGTGGATCATAGAGTAAGCCTTCGGACCTTCATTGGTCACTCACTATTTTACATTAGTTAGATCAGTCCACCATCTCTCCAAACTCAGCAACTCCAGCAACCCTCCATCTTTGAAGCTCTTGCTGATTTATACTCCTTCCCAATCCTTCCGTTGGAAAGTAGTCATTGAAAACTATTCAAATATCTTCACAGATCTCGAGTTGACTGAGGTAGACTGCAGATGTGACATGTCATACTTTTTTGACACTGCAGTCTACTGTTTCACCTACCCCGTCAGAGATGTCATTTTAATGTCTTGGGCAGGTCGAAGACTTTATTTCCTCCTTCTGATTTCTCGATCAGAGGTTGTCCTTTTGCATCGATGCTCTTAATAAGCTCTTGTCCGAATATTACCCTTCAGATTGAACCGTTGCCAATGCTTCATTCTTCAGCTATTCAAACTCTACGATTTTGATGCAGGTCTTCATGGACCTAATCTTAGTGTCTTGTTGACTGGTAGAGACAACACTATGATCTTGAAGAGTGTTAATTGGATCTTCAATGTAGAACACCTCTTCCTTCTCTTGTACAGTGCTTCAACACTTCTGTTTGCCTCAGCAGCTCTCAGATACTGATGGCTTGACTTCTTTGTTCTGGCCCCTTCTGAATAACAAGACATTTCAGATTTGTGGCGTATCCAGCTCGCTTTCTCCTTGTGATCTCCCATTAAATTATCATCAATGGACTGACCCAATGCTTAATCACTTTAGCCTTGTTCTTCAGAAACTATCCAGTATCTCTGTATACACTCCATCAGTTCTTTCTTTGTTTGGCAAACACTACGATCCTGGTAACTTCCAAGATCGTTATTTTACTGCACTTGCTGACTTTCTTTAGTCAGTTACAGAAGTCTTCTTTTGATCTCCTTGTGGAAGACTTCATCTCGAATGGCTTCACAACTCAATCTTGATGCTGATTGGGTTGGTGCTTAGATCTTCTGTTAGCTTGCATGCCATTCGTTGAGTGCTCTCTGGTTTCCTTGGTGGGGCGATCTATGCAATTGCCAACCAGAGGCTTCATTCCTTTGGATATTCAGGAGTGCTCATTCATTGAGAATCGTATTTGCTTTCACGATTACGCCTTGGCATTAATGAGCACATCTGCCGAGGTCTTAGTTCGCACTCTCTACGATTCAAATTTGGTATGCAGCGGACACTACGACTCCGAGATCAGATCTTGACACTCTACGATTTTTGTCATTGTGCTTGTTGTCTTCATCTAATCTTTCTCGACTACGATCTCTGCCTCTGGTATGATTAGTATACTCTACGACTCTGAGTGTAGTCTACAATTCTTGACTTGGCTTTGGCAGATACTCGGTCGGCTCGTAGGCAGGATGTCTCTACGATTCTAAACACGACTTTCTCAGCAGACTACGGCCTTTAGGAAGTTCTCGACACACTACGATCCTTTCTCGTCTCTCCTGGAAGTCTACGAACTCCGAGATCTACTATCTTGCAGACTTCTGATTACGCCTCGATAGCTCTCGAGTTTTCCTCGACTCTCCTGGCGGATCACGATTTCAGTGCAATGCTCGACGATCGAATAAGCTTTATCTATTACATCATAAGATCAACCTAACATGCTTGATCTTTCTATATTTATAGTCCTTGTACATCATTTCTTTTAAGGACTTTATAAAGTTTTATTTTTTTTATGTAGGATCAACCTAACACATTTGATCAATTCATTCTAAGTCCTTGTACATATGTTTCTATTATTTATCAAAGGACTTTACAGCTTTTCTTAATTCAAGGATACTTGCATATTCATTCATATATATCATAATCAAATCATATATAAATAGGAATATCATTCACATGTTTATACCTGACAGAAACATCTCCTACATATTTCAAATACATAATAACTTACGAGATTCAATTCAGAGTTCCGGTTGCCGATTTAGAAGTTCATTTGCCTAACTTATATAAAGAGTAATTGAAAATTATTTAAATATGGTTATATTTGTTTATATGTAATTAATATTTTAATTTTGTAGGTCTTGTTGACGAGTGATCTTGTGGCGGTGATGGCGAGGACAAGGACAGTGGATGTGACACTGATGGCGAGGACCATAGAGGCGATGTCGATGATGCATGGTAGGGACAATGGCACGATGGACGATGTTCGTTTGTCTGCCGATGATGATGATTTTTAGGGCATATAGATTATGTTTAGGGGTGAAAATGAGTCGAATCTCAGCGAACACTCTAATGCTCAGATCGACTCGACTCGAAAAAATTGAGCTCGAATTCGATAAGGAATTTCTAATTTTGCGCCAGATTCGACTCGGATCATTACTCGGACCTACTTGGCTCGTAAGTACTCGACTCGTTTACAAAATGAGTTACTCACGAGCCTTCAAATCGAGTTTCGAATATGAACCATTTCGCTTAATACTGAACCACTACATACTAAATTGATTATTGAACTAATGTTTATATATAAAAGACGTCTTTTACTTTTATTTATCTAAAGAAATTACAAAGAATGTAATACGAATTGACAATCAATTCACTGATTTATTCAAGTACAAGCTTACACAATTTAATACTACACTTTATAAATTATAAAGATTGATACAAATATCACATATTTAGCTTATTAGTATGGATCAGACCAGTATTTGAATATGATCCATCAAGTAGGTATCGAGTATGGTTCGAGAAAAAATGAAATACTCGAACCCTAATCTGAGTGAATACTGGTATACTCGAATTCGACTCGTGTATCATTAAACAAAAAACGAGTATGGATCATATTCGACTCGAATCAACTTTGAATTCGAGCTTTGGATCATATTTTCGAACCGATCTCGAGTCGAGTATCGAGCTACTCTGCTCGACTAACACCCATTATTATGTTTATATATCTAGTTTATGTATCTAGCTACCTTTTGTGTTGTACATTGATTACATTTTATAATTATGTATCTAGCTAGTTTTTGGATTGTACAGCGATTACATTTTGTATTTATGTATCTAGTTATTTTTTGGGTTTACGTGATTAAGTTTTGTACATATTAATGGTTGGGTTGATGGTATGCGCTAGTAAAGAACCATTGTTGTTTTTAGTTTATAACATGTACATCTAAAAAGGGAGGTTTTTGCCGATTAAAAACAATAAATTTTATTTTTTAAAATGTCAAGAGTCTCGACGAACAAGGTCATAGCCGACAGACTTGCCATCAGAAATGACTATTTAATTTAATTAATAAAATAACTCATTGTCGTCGCCTATGACATTTTTAATTTAATTATTAAAAGTCATTAGCGACGAACTTTTCGTTGCTAATGAGTCAATGCCGTCACTAATAATTTCGTCGCCAATAAACTCAATACTAACGGCAGTCGACGGGGACAAAGGACAATGACACCTGGGGCAACGGTGCGCGCGACAGACGTGTCCATTGAGAATGAGGTCAATGCTGACGGACATGGGGTCATTTTTGACGGATATGCTCTCTCTCTCACTCTCTTTGTTATCATTGAACAATTTAAATTTAATAGTGTTAAGGAAATTAAAATTAAAGCTCAATAACTGAGTATCCTCAAAACAGTCAAAAACGCGTATTTATGCATGGCCAAAGAGTAGAGTTTTACTTGCTGACTTGCTGACCTGCTGACCAAGTAATACGTATGCGTCTTGGAAAAATAATGTTGAACAGATGAAATATTAATTATAATATCTAAGTCATGGGCTCAGCTCAGAGACTCAATTCTTTTTTTAATTACAATCACTGCTCACTATGTATAAAACAATGCAGATTCTACTCAAGTTTTGTCCTATTGACTGGAAAAATCATACAATATATATTTAGAAATTCAAGAAGCAATATTAGCATATTATAGTATATAATTGTATTGTATGACCAAGAAGTAATATATATATATATATATATATATATATATATATTGTATATAATTGTGCGTGATTATACATATGCGTGTTGAATAAAAGTAAGAATTGGATAAATACAATGGGTGTGGAAATGGACTAGCACTCCTTTTGTTCGGAAAACTACTAATTACATATTTAATTTAGTTTTATTTTGAATACCAAACCATTAGTGTGACGCCCCCAAAAATTAGGTATACGTCACCCATCTTGAAATGCCACTTATACGTAGACACGTAAATTCAAATACTGATTACTAATATAATCGTAAGCAGTATAATACGACATAAACTATGAGTTTGAATACAAATATTGTCTACTAGATATTATACAAACTCAAAAGAGTCCTCATTACAACTATTATCACACTATTTCACGAATAGTGAGGACTATTAATGCTATCCTCCGGACCATTACTTCGTTCCCGACTCGTCTCAAATTATGTTCTCATTTCCTCGAGAAAAATAAAATGAAAGAAAGGTGAAATTCAACTAAATTTCAAGAAGAAATATTATGACTAAGATAATGCGAATAAATTATCATTAGCCTTCAACAAATGTTAAACCGATAAAATACAATAGACAACCGGTTTAATCTAGCGGTGAAATAAGCAATCCATTAAAAGAGTCAAGTAGAGAATAAAATCTACTATCTTTTAGGTTTTAAAAGGTTTTCATCAATTTTTATCACGAGACTCGAAATTTTAATAAATAAACCACCACATCTAATCATCCCTCGCACTACTACCCAAGGATTTTCATCAAATTATCAATGGTCATGACTATACCGAATCACCCCAGTCATAATCATACCAAAATTATCCATCATTGCATTACACAGCCAATTTGAGGACTTTGTCACATCATTTATATCAAGTCATGATTATACCGAATGATCCCTCAGTCATAATCATACTAAGTTCATCTATGCACGTAAGCCAAAAGATAACATAATATAACATGAGGATGATGACAATGACATAATAATTCAATAAAACAAGTTCAAGAATTATTTAATCCATGAATTATTAACGTCCAAATTGTCAACGATAATCGCTTTCGTAGAGTAAAATTCAAGAATGATCGTAAGAATATTTCCATGAAAAGATATCTTTGGATGAAACGCAAATATCAAGGATATTCTACTAATTTCATGGAGTATAGAAGTCAAAGTTTTAACCAACCCAGGTATAATAAAGAATGGAATAACAAAAGAAATCACCACGTATGCGGTTGCTTGGCGTGACAAAGTTATTCCAACATAATAATAATAACGGAACCAGTCGTGAAATTCACACCGGCGGGATGTTCCAACAGAATAATAAAGATGGAACCCGGTCCGGTGTAAAACACACGATAGGATATTCCAATGAGAATAATAAAGATTTTAACCAGTCCGTGTAAAACACACGACGGGTGATGTTCCAACAGAATAATAAAGATTTTAACCAGTCCGGTGTAAAACACATGCGCATGATGTTCCAATGAATAATAGAAGAATGTCACCAAGTATAGGGTAAATCATGCGTATCTGAGTTATTCCAATGTAATAATAAGCAATGGAATAACATAAGGATTTCACCAAGTATAGGGTATCTGCCATGTATACGAGTTTATGTATAGGGTATGCCACTTTTTACAAAGTTATTCCAATGTAGAATAATAGTGAATGGAATAATGTAAGTTCTCTTCAAGAAGAAAGAATAACACCCTTTACCGTAAAAGAACTCAATATAGAAGTAGTGAAGTAGCGAATACTCTTCTTCTTTCTATAATTTTCTCTCTATAGTTTCTCTCTATAATTTCTCTCTAGAGTTTCAATGAATTAAAAGAAAATAATGAAGGAATGAGCTTCTATTTATAGGAAAATGGAATGCATAGTAACTAATCTATGAAACTATCAGATTGATTTACTTTAATCGACGGTCCATATTTAAAGAAAAATCTTTTAAATAAAATATAATATATTCTATTTATATAAAACATTTTACTATGCAAACACTATACAAAAAACACTACGCAACACTACGCATAATAAAATATAATATATTCTATTTATAGAATAACTTTAATAAAGTATTCTATTTTATATAAAAGATGTTTACATTTTATTACGTTAATAATACGAATAAAACAAAACGTCATTATCGCTATAATAATTCATATTATTAATCGACAATAATGTAATCAAACCGTGTGACTTCACATAAGCATCAATAATCAATACCGGTGTGCTACTACGCAACCACACGTATTCTTCGTACTTTTACTACCGGTAGTTCAACAAGATCAACGGTAAAACTTCCGCCATTATTTTAATAAAATATTTTTGTCGTTTTCTCAATCCGACAATAATTACATTGTAGGGTCCACCAATGATTGAGTAGTTGTATTTAATATTCCCTCGCTAAACCGAATATTCCCCACCAATCGAATATAATATAACCACTTGCATACTTTGCAAAATTTATAAATACTACCCACAACTATAATATTATCTCAAATTCACACCATAATATTAAAAAATTATTTCACCAAATTTAAATCTTTATTAATAAAATCTGGGTCTCACAATCTCCCTCCTTATGGAATTTTGCCTCGAAATTAGGGTACGTGCACGGTATGATAAAGAGATGAGGATACCTTGAATACCTTTATCGCTTAAAATATTAAATTCATCTTTGAAATCGCCAAAGCTATTCATTAACAATTCATCTTTGCACTACTGAGCTAAAGATATACAACTCAGAAAACCAATAATGCTAAGACGCAGCTTAATAGTATCACGACCACGAATTATCCATGCACCAATCGCCAAGGATATTCGTGTTTTCAATCTGATTATGATTATACCGAAACAACAATCCTCAGTCATAATCATACCAAGTCCATCTATGCACGTAAGCCATGTATGACTTTGAACGCATCCATGAATTAATATTTCATTCTTTGAGACTCAAATTCAATAATTAATCCACATCATCGAATCATCCCCGCACTACGTGCCAAGGATATTCATTAAGTATCACGACCACAAATTATCCATGCACTACTACCAAGATAATTGTGTTTTCAATTACTGATTATGATTATACCAACAACCTCAGTCATAATCATACCAAGTCCATCTATGCACGTAAGCCATGTATGACTTTGAACACATCCATGAATTAATATTTCATTCTTTGAGACTCAAATTTCAATAATTAATCCACATCATCGAATCATCCCCGCACTACGTGCCAAGGATATTCATTAGTATCACGACCACAAATTATCCATGCACTACTGACCAAAGATAATTGTGTTTTCAATTACTGATTATGATTATACCGAACAATCCTCGTCATAATCATACCAAGTCCATCTATGCACGTAAGCCACGTATGACTTTGAACACATCCATGAATTAATATTTCATTCTTTGAGACTCACTTCAATAATTAATCCACATCATCGAATCATCCCCGCACTACGTGTGCCAAGGATATTCATTAGTATCACGACCACAAATTATCCATGCACTTCTACCAAAGATAATTGTGTATTCATTTACTGATTATGATTATACCGAATAATCCGTGGTCATAATCATACCAAGTTCATCTATGCACTACAGTGCACGATGACTTTCAACATAATATAAACATACGAGGATAATGATATAAAGAATCAATCAAATGAGATAAAGGATAAATATTAAACATTTATAATATAATTTATCCAGATTCAAGAATATCCCCATGTTATCAATCATTTAATAATCTCATAATCTAATAACATTAATATTATAACAATATTTTAATCACTTCTTAAATTTATAAACAATTTATCTTAATTGTTTACACTTTACCATATAATGCATTTAATCATTCAAAAATGTCATACTCATAAGATATCATCACCAATTATCAAATCCTCATCAAAAAAATATGCATATACTCTATATAGGATTCTCACCATAAAATCCTATTTTCAACTTTGTTACTTCACATAAACATATTTAACTCATATGTTCGTAATTAAACTATTTTTATGAAAATACCAAATTAGTCCCAAAAATATTTCTTTTCTGGGATTTAGCATAATATAGTCCCATAATGAAAATATATTTTTCTCGAATTTTTAAAATTCATTTACTATTTTTCAAAAATTAATTTCCACTTAATTCCTTAAGAAATTAGCTACCTCAAGTTTAACTCCAAAATTCCCAAATCTTGGCAGGACCTTACACATGTTAACGTGAGCCTCCAGTTTAAATTTCATGATTATCGGAGTTATAAAACTCCTGGTTATAGCGTTTTTTCGGAAAAACCTAAATATTGAAATAGTCATAACTTGCTCATTTTAAGTCGAATGAGCTCATTTTTGGACAGGAGGTACTTTATACCATATACTTTCATGTCCCAAAAGGCCAGAATTTTTCTCATAATTTAAGTGGCCGAAACAGCCTCTCTAAAATCATGGCAGAAGCTTTTTCGGTTTTGCAGCTTTGCACTCCTTTGCTAAAATCAGTCCACACAAAAATCTACAACACCTTTTCCAGTAATTCCACTTGGATTAGTTAGGTAACTCATAGATCTAACTCTAGGACTTGACCACATTCAAAAATTCAAAATATAATAGGAGATATGGTCAATCTAATTTCATGTTACGTTTTTCACTAAAATCTGATTTTCAACTCTTTGTGATTTCTAAGAAACTTTCATGTTTTCACATACTAACCAACATAACTCATCATAAAACTTACTAATACTTCATATACCCATGATTTTTATTAGTTCTATACTTTTATTATGACTTTCATCATAATCCACGTAAATGCATCCTTTTAGTTGAAGAAATATTTGAGGGTTTAAGAAATGGATTTTTTATGTCTTTGGGGTCAATACAAAATTCGATTTCACGCTCTAGGGTAGGCTAGAAGTCTTCAAGAATACGCCAAGAAATTTATTAATGATAGAAATATCATTCAAAACTCATTACTTTTATCCAAGACTTGGATAGTACGTCACATTGATACCAACTGTGACTTCTATCCCTTAACCTAAATAGCACCTCACAATGATACCTATAAACTTGCCATCTTCATTCGCCTACGAAAAGTCCGCTTTGCGGTTGCATTCCACACAAGGAAGTCAACAACGAAAGGTTCGGAGCTCTTTTCTTATGGCTTGATATAACGATGATTAACTTTAGGGTTTGGTTACTTTGAATTCAGATAACAAAAGTTGGTTATGAATATAAAAGCTAACAACCTTCACGAAAAAGCATGATGATTAGCTAACCAATTGATTCCTAAAAATCACATCAAAGGCAAGTATTTTCAAAAGATAAGATCGACGAATTAACGTGAAAATGTTTATTTGAATCAACAAGATTTAAAAATAGTAGCGGTAGCGAAGGCTCCTACTAACGAAGTTTCAACCAATAAGTCAAAGTTTAACTTCTTCGGAGTCAAATTTAAACGTTGAATGCAACTAGGTGAAATAAAAGAGTGGGTAGAATCGGTATCTAACTAAGGTATAGACTTCGCAAGAGCTTACGATTAACTTACCCGTGATAATTTTATTCGGGTTCCTCGTCACGAGAAAAAAAACGCTCTCTCTTAAACTACTGGCTTTGGTTTATGCAGGGATGACCTTTGGTGCCTCCATCCTAGTTGAATTTGTCTTGATGGCGAAAAATCGAGCTAAGTGACCTTCTCTTCCACAATTATAACATGCTTTGGACGGCATGGCGCAGTCCGGACTGATGTGTCCCTCTCCTCCGCATTTGTAGCATATGACCGGTGGTCGTTCTTCTTCCTTTGAAACGGGTGCTGGTGCTGACGTCTTTCCATCATTGTTGAATCTCCTTTTCTTGAAATGTCCATTCTTATTATTTTGGCCCGATTACCACCAAGTGGTTACCATATCCGCCCATTGATTTCCTCCACGCTTGTTGTCACCGCTCGATGACTACTCTACTCATTGGTATTATAATTTTGCCGTACCGCTCTCTTTTAGTTGGGTTGACTTTCGTTATCGCTCTCCACTAATTGAGCCCCTATTTACAACATCCGAATAAAAACACGCTTTATGAGAAATAAGATGTTGACGTATCTCGCTTCAAACCTCTTAAAACATTCGCGCCATTCTCTCTTCATTATCTACCAGTGGGACGTGAACCGTGATAACTCCGCAAACTTTGCCTCGTATCATTGCGACACGGTCCATATTGTTTTGTTCCAACTTGATAAACTCCACCTCCTTCATGTGGCGAATACTTTCGTGAAAGTATTTGTCGTTGAACGACTCTGGAACTTCTCCCAAGATATCTTCAAGATGCAAGAGGTTGAGTACGTTTCTGGATTCCCACCAATGAATCTGCCTCTCAAGCGCATATAAAGCGCGCGAAAGGAACCTTTTGCTCCTCGAGCATCCCAAGACATCAAATATCTTGGTAATCTGCTTTATCCATGCTTCCGCCAGAAGTGGTTTTGGCTCTCCCTTAAACTCCGGTGGTCCCAGCTCCTTGAATTGTTTAGCGTTGACCGCCCGAGAGTTTTCCGTGTTTCCACCTACGTTTTGGGCGAGAGTCGCTTTTGATGTTGCATGAATTCTAAAACCTCTTAACGTCATCGTCGTTAGTCAATTGATCGGTGTTGTTGTTTACGTGGAGGATTATCGCCATCCTGTTGTACATTATCCTCGATTATTGATCCGTGGAGAATCAACGGTCTCTGTGTGCTCCATTGCGCTATTCTCAACATTCTCGATGCCATTTTCAAACACCGCCATAAAATAAGGGTTAATTAACATATCACATATTATCCCTATACTACGACCGACCAATTAAATACCAAATAAATTTAGGTAGGTCATACTAGCGAAGGAATTCCCGTCTCTCCCTCCTAGTACTATTCTCACATCTTAGCCGTGGATCATATCCCTAAGCTCGATACCAACCGTGACGCCCCCAAAAATTAGGTATCGTCCACCCATCTTGAGTCGCCACTTACATGGTACATAAATTCAAATACAACTTACTAATATAACTGCTGTATAATATACGACATAAACTATGAGTTTGAATACAAATATTGTCTACTAGATATTATACAAACTCAAAAGGAGTCCTCATTACAACTATTATCACACTATTTCACGAGAATAGTGAGGACTATTAATGCTATCCTCTCGGACCATTACTTCGTTCTCAGGCTTCGTCCCGGCTATGTTCTCATTTCAAGAGAAACGAAAGAAAGAAAGGGTAAGCTCAACTAGCCCAAAGAAGAAATATTATGACTAAGATAATGCGTAATAAATTATCATTAGCCTTCAACAATGTTAAACCGATAAAATACAATAGACAACCAGTTTAATGCGGCAATGGAATAAGCAATCCATTAAAAGAGTCAAGTAGAGAATAAAATCTACTATCTTTTAGGTTTTAAAGGTTTTCATCAATTTTTATCACGAGACTCACTTAATAAATAAACCACCACATCTAATCATCCTGTACCACGGTCAAGGATTTTCATCAAATTATCAATGGTCATGACTATACCGAATCACCCCGGTCATAATCATATCAAAAATTATCCATCATCGCATTACAGAAACTTTGAGGACTTTGTCACATCATTTATATCAAGTCATGATTATACCGAATGATCCTCGGTCATAATCATACTAAGTTCATCTATGCACGTAAGCCAAAGATAACATAATATAACATGAGGATGATGACAATGACATAATAATTCAATAAAACAAGTTCAAGAATTATTTAATCCATGAATTATTAACGTCCAAATTGTCAACATGATCTCAAGCTTTAGAGTAAAATTCAAGAATGATCGGAAGAATATTTCCATGAAAATATCTTTGGATGAAACGCAAATATCAAGGATATTCTACTAATTTCATGGAGTATAGAAGTCAAAGTTTTAACCAACCCGGGTATAATAAAGAATGGAATAACAAAAGAAATCACCATGCATGCGGTACTTATGCATAGACAAAGTTATTCCAACATAATAATAATAACGGAACCGGTCGGTGAAATTCACAATTCGGCGGGATGTTCCAATGAATAATAAAGATGGAACCCAGATCCGGTAAAAACACACGAATAGGATATTCCAACGTAGAATAATAAAGATTTTAACCAGTCCTGTAAAACACACGATGTGATGTTCCAACAGAATAATAAAGATTTTAACCAGTCCGTGTAAAACACACGACATGGATGTTCAATGAATAATAGAAGAATGTCACCAAGTATAGGGTAAATCAGCAGATCAAAGTTATTCCAATGTAATAATAAGCAATGGAATAACATAAGGATTTCACCAAGTATAGGGTATCATGGCATATCACAAAGTTATGTATAGGGTATGCCACTTTTACGAGTTATTCCAATGTAATAATAGTGAATGGAATAATGAAAGTTCTCTTCAAGAAGAAAGAATAACACCCTCTACCGTAAAGAACCTCAATATAGAAGTAGTGAAGTAGCGAGAATACTCTTCTTCTTTCTATAATTTTCTCTATAGTTTCTCTATAATTTCTCTCTGTAGTTTCAATGAATTCGTAAGAAAATAATGAAGGAATGAGCTTATTTATAGGAAAATGGAATGCATAAGAATCTAATCTATGAACGGTCTGGATTGATTTACTTTAATCGACGGTCCCATATTTAAAGAAAAAAATCTTTTAAATAAAATATAATATATTCTATTTATATAAAAACATTTTTATATGCAAATTATATATGCAATACTATGCAAAAACACTATCAAAAAACACTATCAACACTATGCATAATAAAATATAATATATTCTATTTATAGAATAACTTTAATAAAGTATTCTATTTTATATAAAAAGATGTTTCGCTTTTATTACGTTAATAATACTGAATAAAATAAAAACGTCATTATCGCTATAATAATTCATATTATTAATCGACAATAATGGAATCAAACCGAGTGACTTCTCACATAAGCATCATTAATCAATACCGCGCGCTACTATGCAACCACACGACATCGCTTTTCTTTTACTACCGAAGTAGTTCAACAAGATCAACAGCGGTAAAACTTCCGCCGTTATTTTAATAAAATATTTTTGTCGTTTTCTCGATCCGTCAACAATAATTACATTAATGAGGTCCACCAATGATTGAGCTTTATACGAATATTCCCCTTAAACCGAATATTCCCCACCCAATCGAATATAATATAACCACTTGCATACTTTGCAAAATTTATAAATACTACCCACAACTATAATATTATCTCAAATTCACACCATAATATTAAAAAATTATTTCACCAAATTTAAATCTTTATTAATAAAATCTGGGGTCTCACAATTAGTTTTAAAACAAAGAGTTTTAAGTATACGCTCACAACAAAGAATTTTAAATTTGTGTAAGATACCCTATTACTCATAATTTTTTTAATATCAAATTTAAAAGATTAAAATGTATTATTAAAGTTTTATTGCAAAAAGTTACGTAATTGTGCTCTATGCAGATCATAATATCTCTAAAAAAATTAAAAACAACAATGAGAAATTTTTAAGTGAAGGTAGTGAGTGTATGATTTAATTATATACATATGCGTGTAATTATTTTTTATATAGCTGATATAAAAGTGTGAATATGGATTTAATTATACATATGCGTGTTAATATTCAATATTTATATATATATATATATATATATATATATATATATATATATATATATATATATATATATCCCTCGTGGGAGAAGTCAATGTCTTGAATATGACTCTGAATTGAAATAGTCCAATACATAAATATAAAAATATTTATTATACTAAAGGCGTATACGTAAAATGTAAGCGTAGACACTCGAAATTTTCTACACTCCTATTATTAACATTGCAGGAGGGTAGATTCGTCTTTTGGAGATAACCCTGAAAGACAGCCTACAACAGTTCCAGATACTACCGGAAGTTCTACTCCAACCCGGAACAAAAACCGGGAGTATTGGTGCCAAACCCGGAACACACACCGGGAATGTCGTTTTCAATCTCGGAGATAACCCCGAGATATGCAGATCAAAAGACCGGCAACAACACCGGAGAGGACAGTCCTGTCTCGGCGATAACACTGCGACGTTCAGTTCCAGTCCCAGAGACAACACTGGGAATAGCAATCTCATCCTTGGTGATAACCCCAAGAGATGCCGTCGCAGTTCCGGCGATAACTCCGGAAATGCTTGTATCAACCACATGCAATCAGCTTCAATCACAGATGACAGTGAGGCACACAAACAAGCAGTCCAATCTCAGCTGTAACCTTGAGCAACGTCTGTTTTCCGCTTAAACCGGCGATAACCCCGGTGAGGAGTCACCAACGTCATCTCACAACGTCAACAAGATGATATCGTAGCATACCAACAAGTAGTCCAATCTTAGCTGTAACCCTGAGTAATGTCTACTTTCAACTCAACCCGGCGATAACTCCGGCAAAGAGTCAAACATCATCTTGTTCGTCCAACAAATGACACGTCGTCTCAACATTTCAGACATACATACATCCAACAATGTCCCGAATAACCGAGGAATGACAATCCCGAGTGACTATTACGTGTGACAGTATTTTGGATAGAATTTGAAGCTTGAAGACCATGGGCATAGACCCCTCTTCCTCACTTCGTACAACTTCTAATCCATGTCATTACGTAACTCTCGACACCAGCGGTCCGAAGAAGTACAGACACGCTTCGTTTGGATGCTAGGATTGAAGTTCTGCAAGTTCGATTGGACATTATAGTACGCGAGTGCACGTACTACGAGACGACGGGACCCGAAAGGCCTAGGCCCACCACAGCCAGCCGCAGGTAGACCTGCGGCCATTAGTCTATAAATACAAGGCTTGGGGTCAGCCATTTCAAGAGAAGAGAGAGAGAAAAAGGCGAGGAAGCCCTGTCCATTTAGCTCTGCATACACATCTTTTGAGTGTTTCCTTTTCTTTAAACACTAGTTAGCTCATATATAGCTACTTTTTATCCGGCGGGAGCCGAGTGTTCATCCACTTGCAGTCCAAGAAGTCTACTTTGGTAGTCCACTGTAAGCCTTCTTGTGTTCTATAAAGCTTCTTTCTTCCATTATTACACATTGTTACACGCATTGAGAGTCGTGTGAGTGTGTTTGCCCGGACTTTTGTCCGTGGTTTTCATTTCTGTCTGTATATATATACTAATATATGTATATATTTCTTATATATGGACTAACATTATCGAGTTATGCCTCGATTGAGCCTAGACTTCGGTCTGGAGCGTTTATTTGCTTTCGTATATATATATACTTATATATATGAACTGTGGTCGACTTTTATCGATGAGCACAGATTTTACATCCAGAGGCGTTTAATTTATATATATATATATACATATATATATAACTATTGTCGGACATATCCGATGAGCACGGATTCACATCCGAATGCGTTTCGCTATATATATATATATATCTGTACATATATATATTTACATTCCGTCCTTCCTGGAGTTCACTTCGTGGCGGTGATTGTTTTTACAGCTTTCTTTACATTTTGTCCCGCCAGGAGTTCACTTCGTGGCGGTGATTGTTTTTACAGCTTTTCTTACATTTTGTCCCGCCTGGAGTTCACTTCGTGACGGTGATAGCATTTACTGCTTTATTTACTTTCCTGATCCCCCATGGAGAATAATTCGTGGTGGCTGATCTTGTTAATATATATATATTTACCGCTTTTATATATATATATATATTTGCTTGCTGCGTGATTCTCCATGGAGAATAATTCGTGGTGGTTATCATATCAGTATATATATATATACAGCTTATTTATATATATATAATCGCTATCGCTTTCCATATCAATTGCGATTATCATGAGCTTTAGGAATCATGTGATCTTACAGATTCAGAATGATGAATCTAGATTCGGTTCCCATGATGGACGTTTTTTAGCTGTAAGCAGCTTGTACATTATTTTACAGTGTCCGAGTCTCCTTGGATGGCTGTCATGCCCGTGAGGAATTCGGCACTGCTGTACATTATTTTCTCGCAGATGCTTCGCATCTCGAAAATAAAAGCAAACAAGCCGAACATTTAGTAATAAAATAGAAGTATCAAAGGCCTCAATTACTATTGAGCACAGGGTTTAAAAAACCTCTTTTTATAAAACGTCACAACTATATCTTGTTTAAAACTGGATTTTTCTATAAATTCAAACCCTATGTATATAGATGCAAACGAGGCATAACACTACTTTCAAATAATTGCACATTGATCCACACACACACACACACATTCATATAACAGTTTCTTTGAAAAGTGGCGGTCAGTGGCAACACTTGGATGTCCGGGGTGCCTAACACCGCCTCGCATAATCAAGCCCCCAACCCTCAATGAATCTCGGTTTCACTTAGGCCAGGAAGCGATGCCAAATCACCGGGTCAATGTGCAAACCTTTTCGGTTTGCGTTAGTGCAACCAAAGTTAAAAACACCAATGGCGACTCTTAAAGTCAAATCGTCGACATTATATACATATCGAACCTTTTCACTTATTTTTTTCAAATAAATCTCACATTAACATGAGAACACCAAAGAACAAGTAACGAAAAGGGACATTAAAAAATCCCGACGTCGATAGGTGGCGACTCTGCTGGGGACTCCAGTAAGAGGGCTTATGTGACGCCCCCAAAAATAGGTATACATCACCTATTCTGAGTCGCCAAATACATGGTACATAAATCAAATACAAACTTAATTATATAACTTTCGTGTAACATATGACAAAATATATACAATGAGTTTTAATACGAATATTCTCATCTAGACAATATCCACACTCAATGGAGTCCTCATTACATTTATTATCACACTATTTCACAGAATAGTAAGGACTACTAATACACCATCTAGGACCATCACTCTGTTCCCCGACTAGTCCCTGCTACGTTCTCATTTCCTGAAGAGAACTGAAAGCAAAGGGTGAGCTCAACTAGCCCAGTAAGAAATATTATAACTAAGATAATGCAGAATAAATTATTCTTAGCCTTCAACAGTATAACAACTGATAGAATATAATAGACAACAAGTTTTAGATCAAAAACTGCAGCGAAAATAAGCAATCCATTAAAAGAGTCAAGTAGAGAATAAAATCTACCATTTTTTATGATTTAAAAGGTTTTTCATCACTTTTATCATTGGGACTCGACAATAAATAATCCACATCATCGAATCACCCTCGCACTACTGACCAAGGATATTCTTTAGTATCACGACCACAAATTATCCATGCACTACGGGCCAAGGATATTCGTGTATTCATCAATGGTCATGATCATGCCAACAACTCGTCCCATCAATGCACTACGAGCCAATGAGGACTTTTACCACATCATTTGTAACGTTACGGTTATGATTATTATAAGAATAATCCTCGGTCATAATCATACCAAGTCCATCCATGCATTACAGGCCATAGATGACTTTCAACATAATATAAACATGAGTATGATGACAATGATATAAGAATTCAATAAAACAACTTCAAGAATTAATTTGTCCAGGAATTAATAATGTCCAAATTGTCAACAAAATACTGTTTTGTGGAGTAAAATTTAAGAATTCTCAGAAGAATATTTCCATGAAACGATACTGGATGAAGCGCAAATATCAAGGATATTCCACTAATTTCATGGAGTATAGAAGTCAAAACTTTAACCAACTGAGTATAATAAAGAATGGAATAACAATGAAATCACCATACATGCGATATCTTGGCAGTATGAAAAGTTATTCCAATGTAATAATAAATACTGAAATAATAAATAATGGAACCAAGTCGGTGAAATTCACACCATACATGATATTCCAACAGAATAATAAAGATTTTAACCAGTCCCAGGTGTAAAACACATGACAAGATATTCCAAATGTAATAATAAAGACGGAATAATATAAGGATTTTACCAAGTATAGGGGAGTCCACGACATCTGAGTTATTCCAAGTAATAAATAAGAATGGAATAACATAAAGATTTCACCAAGTACAAGGTATGCCGCGTATACAGGTTATGTATAGGGTATGCCTCGTATACAGGTTATTCTAACAGAATAATAAAGAATGGAATAACATAAGGATTTCACCAAGTATAGGGTATGCTGCGTATACAGGTTATTCCAACAGAATAATAAAGAATGGAATAACCAAAGTTCTCTTTATGAATAAGAAAGAATAACACCCCTTACCGTAAAAGAAACTAAAAATAGAAGTAGTGAAGTAGCAGAATACTCTTCTTCTTTCTCTCTATAATTTCTCTCTCTAGAGTTTTAGTGAATTCTTACGGAAATAATGAAGGAATGAGCTTCTATTTATAGAAAAACTAAAAGTGGCTCTTGGTCTTAACGAAGGGTCAAAATGACTCTTGGTAATATTGAAGAGACAACTATTATTTGCGAAGAGGCAAATGACTCTTGAGACACCGAATGGACAAATAACCCTTGGAAAACTGAAAGGACAAATAACCCTTGGAAAACTGAAGGGACAAGTTACTATTAAAACTTTAAATCAACGATCCATATTGATTTTACTATTATAATTTCATCCAACGGACTGAAAAAATTAGCACATGAATAGTAACTCGTGAATAGTAACTCGTGAATAGTAACTTATAAATAGTAACTCGTGAATAGTAACTAATCTTTAATTAATACGAACTTATCCATCATTAATATCATAACTCATAATATTTAACAACCAGGTCGTTCCCAGGAAAGAGGGGCCTTCCTGTAAGGATTTCTCCTCACCAAAAGTGCATTACCCTAACCTCTCCTCGATGTAACTTCTAGACATTATAAATATTGCAATTTAATAATATGAATAACTTTGTCGTCTCAATTATTGATTTAATAAAATAACATATTATGCAGATGATACTGTGACAATTATCGAATCAATAATATAAGAGATATGATGCAACAATTACTGTAGCAATAATTGAGTAAAACTGAGTGACTTATCACGTAAGCATCAATAATCAATACCGCAGCTACTACTACTATGCCACCACCGTATTCTCGTATTTCTTTACTAAGAGTAGTTCAACAGTTTTAACGGTAAAACCTCCGCCGTTATTTTCATAAAATATTTTTGTCGTTTGCTAACTACGACATTGCTTCCGTTGTGGGGTCCACCAATGATTATGTCATCGTAGGAATATTCCCGACAAAAAGAATATTTCCCGGCAAAAAGAATATTTTATAACAACTTGCATACTTTGCAAAATTTTCAAATACTACCCACAACTATAACATTATATCAAATCCACACCATAATATTAAAAAAATATTTCGAGAAATTTAAATCTTTATTTATAAAATCTGGGGTCTCACAATCTCCCCTCCTTATGGAATTTCGCCCTCGAAATTTACGTGCGTTTTCTAGTATCTTAGAATGGTGAGGATACCTTAACTTCATTTTGGATTCTAACTCTTGAGGTATAACCTTTAAGCGTAGAATATATTCCAGGATTTTAACAGGTACATCTTCATACATTAAATTATCCGCTATCTCCTCCAGTTCTAAATCAATAATGTGGTTCGGGTCGTCCACATTTTTACGTAACGTCGATACGTTAAAAACGTTATGAACACGCGACATACTTGGCGGTAAAAACGAGTCTATAGGCCACAGTTCCTACTTGATCAAGGATTTCAAATGGGCCAATAAAATCGAGGGTTGAGATAACGCCTTCTTGAACCTTCTTCTTCACATTCATCAGATTCGGGTGTGTAGCTTGAGAGGCTTTAACTTTATCGATTAAAGTCGATTCTACATGATATTCGTTATCTTCACGTGGGTTCGTATATTCGCACTCGTAAATGCATACGATCTTCTACTCAACGTGTCAGCTACCACGTTCGCTTTTCCACGATGGTATTGAATGGTATGATCGTAATCTTCAACAGCTCGAGCCAACGTCTTTGGCACATGTTACGTTCGTTCTAGGTGAAGAAATATTTGAGGGTTTAGAAATGGGTTTTGTACTGAGGTCAATACAAAATTCAATTTCACGCTCTAGGGGTAGGCTAAGAAGTCTTCAAGAATACGTCAGAAAATTTATTAACAATAGAAATATCATTCAAAACTATGACTCTCATCCAGGACTTGGATATCACATGTAATGAAGGTTTCTCCTAACGGAGTTTCAACCAGTAAGTCAAAGTCTAACTTCTCCGGAGTTAAATTCAAACGTTGAGCGCAAGCAAGAGAGGTAAAAGAATGGGTAGAATCGGTATCTAATAAGGTATAGACTTCGTAAGAATTTATAATCAATTAACCCGTGGTAACGTCGTTCGGGTCACTCGCTTTATGAGAAGTCATGAAAAACGCTCTTCCTGAAATCACTGACTTTGTTTTGTCTATATCCGCCTTTGGTGCCACTGTCTCAGCTGGACTTGACTTTGGTGCACGACAAAATCGAGCTAAATGACATTCTCTTCTTAAAATTTCCACTTCTATTATCTTGGCCATGATTACCACCGAATTGGTTACCATTCTTGGCATGATAATTTCCTCGACGCTTATTGTCACTTCTTCGATGACTGTTATCACTGGTATTATCATTTTGACGGCTGCTCTCTTTTGGTTGGGTTGACTCATTATCGCGCTCCAATAACTGAGCCCTATTAACAACATCTGAATACAAACATAGTTTATAAGAGATAAGATATTGATGTATCTCGGGTTTCAAATCTCTTAGAAATATTCGCGTTATTCTCTCCTCATTATCAACCAAATGGGACGCAAACCGTGACAACTCAGCAAACTTGGCTTCGTACTGCGACACGGTCATGTTGTTTTGCTCTAGCTTGATGAACTCTACCTCTTTCATGTGACGAATACTTTCGGGAAAGTACTTGTCGTTGAACAATTCTTGGAACTTCTCCCAAGTTATCTTCAGTGTGGCAAGTTGAGTACGCTTTACAGATTCCCACCAGTAATCTGTCTCTCCTCGCAACATGAAGGTGGCAAAGGGAAACTTTTGTTCCTCGGAGCATCCCAAGGCATCAAATATCTTGGTAATCTGCTTTATCCACGTCTCCGCCTCAAGTGGTTTTGGCTCTCCAATAAACTCCGGTGGTCCCAATTCCTTGAACTGCTTAGCGGTGACTGTCTGAGAGTTGCCAGTGTTTCCACCTACATTTTGGACAGGAGCCGCTCTTGCCTGATGTTGCATGAATTGCATAAAGCCTCTGAACGTTCCATCGTTCATCATTTGGTCAGTGTTGTTGTCTGCCTGAGGATTGTCACCTTCCTGATGCACATTATCTTGATTATTGATCTGTGGAGACTCAACGGTCTCATGTGCTCCATTGCTATTCTCAACATTCTCGGATGTCATTTTCAAATACTGCCACAAAATAAAGGTTAATTATCATATCACATATTATCCCTATACTCTGACCAACCAATTAAATAACAAATAAACTTAGGTAGGTCCTAGCGAAGGAATTCCCCGTCTCTCTCCTCCTAGTTCTTGTCTCACATCTCAGCCAGGGATTATATCCCTAAGCTTTGATACCAACTGTGACGCCCCCAAAATAGGTATACATCACCTATTCTGAGTCGCCAAATACATGGTACATAAATCAAATACAAACTAAATTATACAACTGTCGTGTAACATACGACAAAATATATACAATGAGTTTTAATACGAATATTGTCATCTAGACAATATCCACACTCAATGGAGTCCTCATTACATTTATAATCACACTATTTCACAGAATAGTGAGGACTACTAATACACCATCTAGGACCATCAATCTGTTCCCCGACTAGTCCCTGCTACGTTCTCATTTCCTGAAGAGAACAATGCAAGCAAAGGGTGAGCTCAACTAGCCCAGTAAGAAATATTATAACTAAGATAATGCATAATAAATTATCCTTAGCCTTCAACAGTATAACAACTGATAGAATATAATAGACAACAAGTTTTAGATCAAAAACTGCAGCGAAAATAAGCAATCCATTAAAAGAGTCAAGTAGAGAATAAAATCTACCATTTTTTATGATTTAAAAGGTTTTTCATCACTTTTATCGCTGGGACTCAGCTTAATAAATAATCCACATCATCGAATCACCCCTGCACTACGGCCAATGATATTCTTTAGTATCACGACCACAAATTATCCATGCACTACGGGCCAAGGATATTCGTGTATTCATCAATGGTTATGATCATGCCAACAACTGTCCATCAATGCACTACGAGCCAATGAGGACTTTTACCACATCATTTGTAACGTTACGGTCATGATTATACCGAATAATCCCTGGTCATAAACATACCAAGTCCATCCATGCACTACAGGCCATAGATGACTTTCAACATAATATAAACATGAGTATGATGACAATGATATAAGAATTCAATAAAACAACTTCAAGAATTAATTTGTCCAGGAATTAATAATGTCCAAATTGTCAACAAGATTATGTTTTTGTGGGTAAAATTTAAGAATGCTCCAAAGAATATTTCCATGAAACGATCTTTGGATGAAGCGCAAATATCAAGGATATTCCACTAATTTCATGGAGTATAGAAGTCAAAACTTTAACCAACTTGAGTATAATAAAGAATGGAATAACAATGAAATCACCATGCATGCGGTACTTAGATGTATAGGCGTTTATTCCAACAGAATAATAAATACGAAATAATAAATAATGGAACCAGGTCAGGTGAAATTCACACCGACATGATATTCCAACAGAATAATAAAGACGGAACCAGGTCCGATGTAAAACACACAGACAAGATATTCCAACAGAATAATAAAGACAGAATAATATAAGGATTTCACCAAGTATAGGGGAGTCCATGTATACAGGTTATTTCAACAGAATAAATAAGAATGGAATAACATAAGAATTTCACCAAGTATGTGGTATGCCACAGATACAAGGTTATGTATAGGGTATGCCTCAGATATCAAGTTATTCCAATGTAATAATAAAGAATGGAATAACATAAGGATTTCACCAAGTATATGGTATGCCGCGGTATAAATGTTATTCCAACGAATTAATAAAAAATGGATTAACCAAGTTCTCTTCATGAATAAGAAAGAATAACACCCTTCTACGTAGTAAAAGAAACCGAAAATAGAAGTAGTGAAGTAGCAGAATACTCTTCTTCTTTCTCTCTATAATTTCTCTCTCTAGAGTTTTAGTGAATTCGTAAGAAAATAATGAAGGAATGAGCTTCTATTTATAGAAAAACTGAAAGTGGCTCTTGGTCTTAACGAAGGGTCAAAATGACTCTTGGTAATATTGAAGAGACAACTACTATTTACGAAGGGGCAAATGACTCTTGAGACACTGAAGGGACAAATAACCCTTGGAAAACTGAAAGGACAAATAACCCTTGGAAAACTGAAGGGACAAGTTACTATTAAAACTTTAAATTAACTATCCATATTGATTTTACTATTATAATTTCATCCAACGGACTGAAAAAATTAGCACATGAATAGTAACTCGTGAATAGTAACTCGTGAATAGTAACTCATGAATAGTAACTCTTGAATAGTAACTCATCTTTAATCAATACGAACTTATCCATCATTAATATCATAACTCACAATATTTAACAACCAGGTCGTTCCCAGGAAAGAGGGGGCCTTCCGGTAAGGATTTCTCCTCACTGGCGCACAATTACCTAACCTCTCCTTGACAGAACTTCTAGACATTATAAATATTGCAATTTAATAATATGAATAACTTTGTCATCTCAATTATTGATTTAATAAAATAACATATTATGCAGATGATACTGTGACAATTATCGAATCAATAATATAAGAGATATGATGCAACAATTACTGTAGCAATAATTGAGTAAAACTGAGTGACTTATCACGTAAGCATCAATAATCAATACCGTGTGCTACTATGCAACCACGCCAGACATCGTACTTTTTTACTACCGAGTAGTTCAACAGTTTTAACGGTAAAACCTCCGCCGTTATTTTCATTAAATATTTTTGTTGTTTGTTAACTACGACAGTGCTTCCGTTGTGGGGTCCACCAATGATTATGTCGTCGTACGAATATTCCCAACAAAAAGAATATTTCCCGACACAAAGAATATTTTATAACAACGTGCATACTTTGCAAAATTTTCAAATACTACCCACAACTATAACATTATATCAAATCCACACTATAATATTAAAAAAATATTTCGAGAAATTTAAATCTTTATTTATAAAATCTGGGGTCTCACAGCTTAAGCCGCTATTACAAGCTTTTCATAATTGTTATATGATTGTGTGTGATTGTTGCATTTACATTTCTGATAAATGTGTACGAATGCATCTTACTTACTGCACTGCTAAATATATGTCTGTGATATTAGTGCTTCGTACATATTAGTGCTTCACACATATTAGTGCTTCACACATGTCATCATTTTGCATAAGCGGTGAGACACGTTGTATGTGAATGTATGTTGTGTGGTCCCTCCGTTAGGAGGCTATCCTGTCGGTGTTTGATTACTGGACCCGTGGGAAGAATAATTCCCCGGGGCTTAGGAAAGGCACCACCCAGATTCGCTCCAGTTGAAAGACCGGATTAACTTCCCATTGAGTAGATTGCGATGATCTGGGAACCTTCATTGCCAAAAAGTCGCAAGAGAAACCCTAGGATAGGTCAACCTCTGATAAACCAAATGTGGAGGAAAGTCTCTTCATGCTTTCCATTTTCAAATTACCTGTAAAAGCATTTACTTGTAATTTTATTCCAGGTTCATCCATATGTAACTGAAAATATAAAAATACCTGTGCATAACATGTTATCAATTGACTAAACCGGTTTTGCAGGACAAAATTCCTAGAACGGATATGTTATGATAACACTTACATTTTTCATAAAGACTAAACTATATAAGTCTTTTTGTAGGGAAGCAATTGGGCCGGTTACCCGTTCCAAGTCTAAAAAGGCGTCCAACCTACAGACAATTATGTCTTCCTCTAAACAGTATAATCCTGTCTCCCGAGAAGAATTTGACTGATTGAGCAAACAAATTACAGACTTAGGTGTCCTACTAAGAGAGTTACACCAATCCACTCAGGGTCCGAAAATGCCCACACATACAGAATCCTCTGCACAAGGGGGAATTCAAAATCTGGAAAAAACAATTCCAGGGCATCAGCTAGATGCCATCACTAAAGACCCTGAAAGCACCCATCTCAAAGCAGATCTAGACACTGGTGATATCAAGAAGAAGGTTCTTCAAATAGAAGAAACCATTCACACTCTTAAAGGGATTGGAACACATGACAGTGTTTCTTATACAGACCTTTGTATATTTCCTGGTGTACATTATCCAAAGAAATTCAAAACCCCTGATTTTGAGAAATATGACAGATTAGGGATCCTTACACGCATTTAAAGGTGTTTATTAGAGAGCTCGGATCTTATGCTGAAGATGAAAAGCTCAGAATGCAGCTGTTTCAGAAAAGTCTGACTGAGAAGCCCGTTCATGGTATACCAGACTAGACAACTCTAAGATCCATAGCTGGGAAGAGCTAGCCCACGCCTTCCTCACCCAATACTGTTTTCAGTCTCAGATGGCTCCTGACTAGTACCAGATTACCAAGGTCAAGAAACAGTCTAACGAGTCATTTAGAGAGTATGCTCAGAGGTGGAGGGGCCTTGCTGCTCAAGTTATTCCTGCCATGACAGAATCAGAAATGGTCATGACCTTCATAGATATACAGGAAGCCCCTTTCTATGAAAGAGTCCTAGCTGGCATTGGCAAGCCATTTTCTGAAATGATTAAACACGGCGAGATGGCTGAAATGGGATTGAAGTCTGGTAAAATTCAAGACCTAGCTGCTCTTAAGGCTGTTGCTGAACACATCCAATCCGGATCTTATGGAAACAACCCCCGAAGGGTCCATAAGAAGAAAGAAGAGGATGTTTCCTTGATACTGCAAGGACAAAAAGGCATGTCAAGCGAGCCTATGCAGAGGAAAAACTACTCCTCTTTCACAGCACAACCTTCAAGCCCTCCATTGCCCAAAAGTGGAGAAGTAAAATGATTTCGAACGTTCACACCCTTAGGGGATTCGCTCGAAAATATTCTTGCTCTTCTGACTACTCAGAAGAAAATTACGCATCTTCTTCCGCCAGCCAACCCTACTGGTAGGGGTTTTAATGCTAATCGAAAATGTGCATATCATGCTGGGGCACCCGGGCATGATACTCAAGATTGTTGGGCCTTGAAACACAAGATTCAAGATTTGATCGACAATGGTGAGATCGTAGTCACCAAACCAGAACAACCCCACGTACAAGACAACCCTCTCCCTCAACACAAAGAGGAAGAGGTCCACATGATCAGTTGGAGCACTGGACATGGCTCCAATTTTACTGGTGAATCATCCCAACCCATCAAAGATGGTGGTGACAAATGGGATTATGCAAAGTTCCAATTCACCATTGAACGAAAGATGAAGAATCTTCACAAAATAGTTGAGCAATTGGCAGAACTAGTGACACACCAACATCAAGCCACACGCCAACTAATCAGGCAGGAACATGCCTATCTCCTTCCATTTATTATGAATGCTTCCTCAACACCTTCAGAAAGCGAAGCTATGGAGGATAAGGTTGCACAGCGAGCAAGTGCTAAAGCCCGCCGGGATTTTGCTGATAGAAGAGAATTCACCTATCCGGGCCAATCTATGGAGGATATACTTCAAATGTTGATCAACGAAGGAAGGATCACATTCCTTCTCCCTCCAATCAATCCCCTCTCAGGGCGGTTCAATCCTGATGAAATATGTCAATACCATTCACATTCTCGTGGATACAACACTGAAGAATGCTGGGCACTCCGCCATCTTATTCAAAATCTTATTAATAGCGGTGTTCTGCAAGTGGCAGATGATTACACTGTGCAATTTAAGGATGGGAATGCATGTCCTACTCAATGGAAGGGATCAGTAGCTGTCATATTCGAAGAAGGTGATGAGACTGTCAAAGCATTTCCTATACAACCAATTCAACTCAAAGGAGTTTACAATCCTTTGGAAGTGGCCGCACCAAAGCCCATTCTCTTGCCTTGTAAAATACAACATCCTGTTGTCAGCTTACACAGAGTGCCATGGAACTATGGAGAAGCTGAAGGATCTACGTCTCATACTGCTGCTGTAGTGACGAAAGAGAATCCACTATATCTTCCTCAACGGGTCATCAAGCCTACTTGCGAAGCAAAGGGGAAATTGTCCATGGAGAAGATTAAAAAATTCCTCTATACTATGGGCCACAATGAAGCCAAAGTGGTTTTAAGCTTGCGTGAAGCTCCACACCAGATATCAATCCTGGACTTGGTTTTCTCTTCCGAAGATCATCGGAGGGTTTTGCTAAAGGTTTTGGAAGAAGCCTATTTACCAAAATCAGTGGATGTGGAAAAATTTCAACATTTGGTTGATCACATTTTCAACAACAATGTGATATCTTTCACTGATGACGACATACCTCCCGAAGGGACTGGTCACTGCAAACCACTACACATTGCTGTGTTGTCTTCTGGGTATATGCTTGAAGGAGTATTGATAGATGGAGGCTCATCTCTAAATATCTGTCCTTATGCCACCCTGGTGAAGATGAACATCAATCCCAGTCGAATCCAAAGTAGTCATACCATCATCAGAGCTTTTGATGGATCTCGGCAAAATTCTGTGGAAAGATTGAGTTGCCAATTGAGATTGGTCCCCATACATTCAACTTATCCTTCCACATCCTCAAGATAGATTCAGGATGCAATCTGTTATTGGGGAGACCATGTATACACATGGTGGGAGCTGTTCCCTCCACCTTACATCAACAACTCAAATACATCATCAACAATGCCTAATCACTTTGTTAATCTTTGAGCCGAAGGTCTTAAACCATGAGCTCCGCCAATTATCAGTTTCAATTCAGAAGTTGAGCCTGCTAGTTTTCACACTCTGGAAGTGAGTAATACGCAATACCATCCTATTGGAGCACCGCTTCCCGTACCCAAGATTTCTGATGAGGTGATGTCCGCCACTCAAGAAATGATGTCATTGGGTTACCAACCTGGACAAGGGCTTGGTAAGGAACAACAGGGTATCACACACCCTATACAACTGTCCAGTCAAATCGGTACAGCCGGGCTCGGCTATTCTGCCAATTCCATGAAAGTAGTATGCACAAAAGCCAATCTTGTTTGATGATAAAGCATATACTTTGTAACAATCTTATTCATTTATTAATAAAAAGTATTAATTTGTTAAAGGCTTTTAATTATCTACATGATGCTCACTACAAGAAAAAGGTCTATCAACGACCAAATATATCAGAAACCGCATATCCGGTCGCTGATAGTCTTACTAGCGACCAATAGCGGTGACGACTTTATAATCCAATTCGCTAAGTGATATCCGCGACCACGATACGATTCATTGATCGGTCATTAGAACAAATTTCCCACCCAAAATTGGCGGTGAAATGTTGGTAGCGTAGTTTTTTTGCGACCCATTAGTAATCGGCCGATCGCGACGCGGTCACCGATAAGTCCATGTCATTAAAAATCGTGATCGCGTGCGGTCAGCAGATAGCGATCACGATCATCCTAAATGAAATCAAGATTTATCGGACGCTCGATTACGTAACATAGAAGGAAAAAAAAGGGAGCTGCGAAATAGAGAAGAGGGAGAAAGGGGAGAGGAAAGGAGTTCTCATTGTCAATACCACCGCCACCGGCCACCTACCACCTGCCTAAGGAGATCAAATTTTTTAAACGAGTTTGATTGAATCTTCTAAACAGGTATTTATCTTCATTCATTGTAATTTCTTGAATCGTGTTTGAAATTGTATGTGAATTCTTTGGATTTGGCGATTGTGTGCATGAATACACCGTGTATTGGGTAATTCGTTTAGTCACCTATCAAATTGGGTAATTTGTTTTTATTTTAAAATAGGTTTTTGTCATCAAATCTGGTAACCCTAATCTAGGTATTGGGTAATTCGTTTAGATTTTTGTTGTAATTTGTTTTTAGTATCAAAATTACTCCACACAAATAGAATTTGATTATTATTGCTTGCTTACCATTGTTGTGCAAGTGAACTATTATGGCAAAAGTCCACAGCAAATTATCTCATTTAGAAAACAAAATGGAATGTAATAACCCAAATTTAAATATAGTCATATATATATATTGGTTAGATTAGATTAAATACTGGTATGTATTTATATTGGTTAGATTATATTAAATACTATTAAATTCTTTAAGTAGTTGTTCGATTTGATTGGGTTTCCAAATTTTATAATTTTATTTGTTGAATGTGGTGTGTAAGTGCTTTGTATTGAAATTTGTATTTCTCTTGGTTTGTGTCTTGGGTGCCTAGAAATGTCCATATATGCATGTAAATCGTCGTGTGTATGGCTAGTCCATATTGTAGGGGAGACTCAAGCGAATTTTTTGAAGTATTATAAGTATAAGTTTGAAAAATGTTCATAAGTATTATAAGTATAAGTTTGTAGTTGAATTTTTTTTACCTCTTTTATTGTGAACATTTTTAGGTTTAAAATATATAATAACTTTTGGTTATAGGAAAGCTATGCCCATTATTGAAATAAAATGAGAAATTGAATTGTTTGAATATGCGAGTAGCTTAATTTTAGTAATTCTCAGTAAATTGGGTTCTGTTTATATAGAGAGCCTGGGTGCTGCTTATCAATTGGATATAAATATATTGGTGATCCACTAGAGCCTATTAAGGGGCTGTTGGAGCTGATGGGCTGGGATTGGGGCCGCGAGGCCACACGAGGCCACGCCAAGCTTAGCCAAGCCTCACGGGGCCAAGCCAAGCTTGGTTGTCAGCATGGTAAGCTATTGGGGGGTTGTTAAGCCAAAATAGGCAGTGCTAGGGAACTGTTAGTGTAACAGAGAAGGTAACTAGACACACTTGGTTAATAAAGAGACATTTTGGCTATAACTTAAAAAAACAAGGGTATTTAACACTTATGTATATAAGAATAAAGCTATAAAATGTTATAGAAGCTATAAATTGCTCAACCAAGTTGTGACTATCCCAAAACATAAAAGATTATAAAAAGGGACCGTGAGGGGTATAATCTTAAAACATGTTAGCCGAGGCCTTAGATGGACTCTTCAATTCTTGGTGTGAAGCCTTAGATGGAGATAGTTTTCTTAAGAAGAAACATTTTAATGCATCTGAATACCAACCAAATATGTATTACTGATATAGAGCTAGAATGAATGAAATACCTTATGTACGATTAACAATAAAAACAAATTTAAAACAAATTAAAATTAAATAACATGATATAATATAAAGTTTCTCATACTGCATTAATTTGCATTCATTCGTTAACATTGAGTATGCTTAAATGTTAATCATATGCTTACACGTATGTTCAAGTCATATGGTTACAAGTATGCTCAAGTCATATGCTTACAAGTATGCTCAAGTCATATGATTAATAAGCTCATGTTGTCTGTAGTAGGTACTGTGGAATCATGGACCTCTATTCAGACCGTAGTTGGATGGCACGACAAAAGTCAAGTGCCCAGATAGGTGCTTCTGATTGAATTTAGAAATTTGGTTGCCAAGTGTTTTTGGAGTATGCATATAGTCACCCGTAAATGTATGAATGGTAAGTCGCAGAATCGATGTCCATGTTTAAAGTGTAAGAATGTAAATTATATGGATGAGACATGGTAAACTATCATTTACTTGTTTCGGGTTCATGAGAAATTACGAAGAATCTTTGGTGGGCACATGGGCGGAGAAGAGATGGTGGCATCACACAAGTACACAATTCGGGCGTTAGTACTCACGTATATAATGAAATGGTCAATGATATTGTAGGGCCAGATTTTGATTGGGAGCAAGGCAGAGAGCAACCTATGAATTCTGATGCCAAAGACTTCTCTAAGTTGTTAGACGAGGGTAGTAAGCCATTGTGGCATGGTTGCACCAAACACACTACATTGTCTGCAGTGGCGACATTACTTAACATCAAGGTGATCACAACATGAGCCATGAGTGTTTTGAGTCGCTCTTGAAGGCAATTAAGAGTATGTTGCCTGACGGTGAGAAATTACCTGGTAACTATTACTTTTATAAGAAAATGGTGAAGAAGTTGGGTCTTGGATACCAAAAGATCGATGCATGTCCCAACGATCGCATGTTGTTTTATAAGGAAAATGAACAGATGACAAGGTGCACGCTTTTGCGATCCATGATCGCTTTAGGCCTAATAAAGAGGGTGTGACTACAAAAAATCAAGTATACCGCTTAAGATTCTAAGGTATTTTCCAATAACACATTGGCTAAAAAGATTGTACATGTCTTCAAGATCACCAACATATGAGTTGGCATGCGAAATCTCCAAAGAAAAGATGGAGAACTAAATCATCCCGCAAATGGGCGGTGCTTGGAAAGATTTCAACTTAGCACATCCCGAATTTGCATTGGAACCTAGAAATGTGAGGCTTGGATTGTCCACCGATGGTTTCAATCCGTTTGGCCACTCAAATTGCTCCGTACTTCATGTTGGCTGTGATTTTTACTCCGTCTAACTTGCCTCCTTGGATGTGTATGAAACAGCCATACTTATTTCTTTCACTCATGATTCCTGGTCCTAAGAGTCCTGGAAAGAACTTAGATGTTTACTTGAGACCTCTTATAGACGAGTTAAAGGTATTGTGGGAGGATGGAGTACAGACTTGGGATGTTGTAACGAAAACAAATTTCAACCTTAGGGCAGCGGTTATGTGGACTATAAGTGACTTCCCAGCTTATGGTATGTTAGCTGGATGGAGTAAACACGGGAAGTTGGCTTGTCCGTATTGTATGGAGCATACAAAGTCGTTTAATCTATCAAAAGGTCGAAAGCCTTGTTGGTTTGATCACATCGCTTCTTCTTACCAGAGATCACCCGCTTGAAGAAATAGAGAACACTTGAGAAAGGGAAAGTAGATAATGATATGCCTGCATCACCGCGATTATGCGGAACGGAGATGCGAGATCGTGTGATGAGATTGCGGTTATCCCATTTGGTAAGGTTGATGCGACAAACATAATCAATGGGTTTGGTGAATCTCATAACCGGGTTCGGAGAAGCATCTTTGGGAATTTCCTTATTGGTCTACAAATTTGATTCGTCATAATCTAGATGTGATGCATATTGAGAAGAATGTGTTTGACAATGTGTTTAACATTGTGATGAATGTTACGGGGAAGACAAAAGATAACGATAAGGCACGTTTGGACATGAAAGATATTTGTAAGCGTCATGGATTAGAACTTTATGAATCTCCTAATGGTAAGATTGTCAAACCGCATCTGAAGGTACACATTGTCCAAAAAAAGCAAGTTGAAGATGTGTGCACATGGGTTAAGTCTCTGAAACTACCAGATGGATATGCGTCAAACATTGCAAGGTGTGTTACGGGTGGGAAATTGCAAGGGATAAAGAGTCTTGACTGTCATGTGTTCATGGAGAGACTCATGCCTATAGCATTTCGGGATCTGCTTGATAAAACAATATGGGATGCTTTGACGGATCTTAGTCGTTTCTTCAAAGACTTGTGTTCAAAATAAAAGAGTTTATTTTGAATAGGAAAGAGAATCCTAATTTCCTTAAATAAAGGAGTTTATTTAGATATGGAATAAGATTTTATATTATTCAAAATAAAGGAGTTTATTTGTGAATAGGAAAGAGAATCCGTTTCCTTAGATAAAGGATTTTTTTACTTGGAATTAGATTCCATAATTAATTAAAATAAATGAGTTTATTTTGATTAAAGATTTTGATTAAAATAAAATAGTTTATTTTATTCAAAATTGGATATATTAAAATAAAATAGTTTTATTTTGATTTAAAATTTGGATTAAAATAAAGGAGTTTATTTTGATTCATAATTAGATTTTATACTAACTAAATTTTCCCATTAAATGATATCAATATATATATTGAATGTTTATTATTCATGAGATGAGTATTATTTATTGATGCATATGGTGATGTGTATGATAATAAATGGGATTGATTATGGACAATTGACTAATGTGATTGAATTTTATTTTAGTTGGATGCATGAATGTATGAGTTTTATTAAACGGGGTCTGCGTACATCATCTTCTCTAATTTTTCTTTATATAAATTCTATCTCCCTCCTATGTACTCTCCCTTGACTGCTGATCAAGGTTTCTATTTTTTTTAAATAGTTTTGTAATAGGAATAGTTAGAATTAATTTTTGAAGAATTGGAGATCAAGGAGCAAGGAGCGCTTGAAGACCCGTTTGTAATGGAGCCTAGGTTTAAATGTAATAGTTATATTTAAATATTAATTCTTGCACCCCTAGGGTTTGACCTTTTGGTTCACTTGGTGGCTCTAGTGAATCAAACTAGAATAAAAGTCCATAATCAATCCGGGTAGAATATAGTATTCTATATGTGCATGCTTATATATATATATATTATATATTATGCTAACATGCTTCGCATGTTAATTAATATGACGCGTATTTTATATATATATGTGCATGCGCGCTAAACAAGATGAGACAAATTAATAACAAACCCCTCAATTTTTATATTAAGTCCTAAGCGTTCAAAGATATTTGGAATATCGAACATCGCCTTCTAGCATGATAAAATTAATAGAGTATTAAATATTTAATATGAGTTTGTTGTGTCACCACAAGGCAAGTATTAAATATTTAAGATGTTAATTTATCACATTTGATGCTTATAAAGAAAATTTAATAGTATTGTTTTGTTGTGTCACCACAAGGACAATATTTTTCTTTTCTGAATATATGGAGTGCTAGGTTGGACTTAACTTGGATAATTTTGATTCGGATATGCCACCAGTTGATCAAAATAATCTAAGAGGCAAAATACAAGGAGTTGCATAGTTAATGTAATTGACAAGAGTTGTCTACTTATTTATTTATATATAGTTTGTTGTGTCACCACAAGGCTATATACATTTGAAATGGGATCCTTATTCTCACTAGCAAATCTTTAATTAGATTTTGCCGAATTATATATATTGAGGGTAATATAGTTTGAAGAAAATAGTGGGAGATACCAATTTAAAACAAGACCTAAATTATTTTGGTAATTAATAAAAGAATGTATGTTAAAATGTTGTTAATTATAAATTCATTTACAGAATTTTACAATGTCTAAATTACTATCACTGTGTAGCATATTAGATGCTAAATTAATCGGACCAAATTAAACGGATTGGTTAAGGAAATTGAGAATAGTTCTCACAGCCGAAAAGCTATCTTATGTCCTTAATACGCCTATCCCTGCAATGGTTGCAGACAATGCCTCTGAGGAAGAGATTGCTACTTTTAGAAAGTGGCAAGATGATGCATAGTTGGCTCAATGCATCATGCTCGCATCCACGAGTAACGAGCTTCAAATACGTCGAAGATGAAACTATGGATGCTCCTACTATATTCCTACACATCAAGTAGTTGATGGTGAGGAAAGTAGGACTAATATATATCAGATATCTAAGGAGCTCTTCCAATCTAGAATGACCGATGACACTACAGTACAGATAAAAGTCCTTAACATAATCAATTTGATTGATCAATTAGGACAACAGGTTTTGTCATGGATGGAGAGTTGAGCAAAGATTTGATCTTGCACTCACTCTCGGACTCTGTTCACAATTATTGTGAATTTTTCATATGAACAAGCTAGATATCAGCTTCGCTGATTTGCTTAACATGTTGAAAAATGTTGAGAGTCACTTTCCAACCAAGAAAGACCAAGTCTTACTGGGAGGGGTCAAAGGATCTTCTGAAAAGAAGAATGATTCAAAGAAGGTAAACAGAAAGGCGTAAACAAAGGATAATAAGAACAAAACTGATACGGATAGCAAAGGAGTTTGCTTCCACTGCAATAAGCCTGGACACTGGAAAGAAACTGCAAGAAGCATCTTGCAGAGGCTAACCAAAGAAGCTTAGTAAAGTTTCAGTTACAAATAAAAATTTGTTCATGATTTAAAATAAATTTTTCTTTAAGTCAATGTTCTACTTGGGTATTGGAAACCGACTTTGGTTATCATAAATATAGATTTATGAAGGGACCAAACAAAAGTAGAAAGCTAAACAAAGATAAGTAATCCTATGTGTGAGAAATGAAGTAAATGTTGCTACATTAGCCATAGGAACTTATTGTTTAAAGATCGCTTACTGAAAAATCTATTAAGTCAATAAGTTGTTATTGTATTTCAGCCTCTCGTTGAAACATTATTTCCATTTTATTGTTGGACAATGAAATCTTTGGTATTATATTTAAGAACAATTGTTGTTCTATTTATAATAATAATGCTTTGTATAGAACTGAAATATTACTTAATGAATTTTGTATACTTGACTTAAGTGAAAATAATTTTGAAAATTGAACAAATTAGTATAAGAAAAGGAGACGATCATTCAAAGAGTTGAATGTGTGTATTTGTTGAAATACAAGTATGAATTATTTGAAAGGTTCAAAGAATTCAGTAAGTGAAACAAATTGGCAAAGTATTAAGATTCTTTCATTAGATCAAGGAATAAATACTTATGCAATAAGTTTTTAGATCATCTCAAATGGTTTTTTCACAATGGACGCTTCCTGATACGCAATAATTGATTGATGTATTTAAAAGGAAAAATCGTACCTTTTCGGACATGGTGCGGTCATAATGATTTTACCGACATTCCAGTATCCTTCTAGGGTCATGCCCTAGAAATGGTCAGACATCTACTGAAAAAGGCAACCTCAAAAATCATTTGAAGACTCCATAAAAGTTATGGACAGGGATGATTCCTAATCTTAAGTATGTTAAGATAAGGGGTTGTCCAACTTATATGAAAAGGTTTCAAAGGATAAGCTTGGGACAAAATTTGACATGTACAGATTTGTGGGACATCCTAAAGTAAGTTTAGGTTATATGTTCTATAATCCTACTTAGCAAAAGTGTTTGTTGCGAAACACGTTGCCTTCTAAGATAAAGGTGTTTATCATTAAAAGGGCTAGTGGGAGGATAATACATCTTAAAGAGTTCAAGAACCACAAAACACTATGAGTCAAATAAGAGGAACTTGTAGATAGACCTATTGTACCACAACCGAATCGTAAATCTGGAATAGTACCGAAGATACCTGGGAGGTATGGATTCATCATGGATGATGATGATGAGGTACACATCATAGAAGATGATGATCCTGTTATATACGATGAGGTAAGAGTTGGAGAAACTCAGAGAAATGGATCGAAGCAAGCTTCTCAAAATGGAACATTCTTTTTGATGAAATAAATCAAAAGAGTTTGATTTTATCAAAAACAAGAATGAACCTAGTGTGTACAAAAGGGTCAGTGGGAGCGTCGTGACATTCCTAGTATTATATGTTGATATACTATGGATACGGAATGACATGTCAATGCTAGAATCAGTAAAGATAAAGTTGTCTAAACATTCCTCCATGAATGATTTGGGAAGAGTATCTTAACCCAACGAACGTATATTCATTTGATGCTAAAGTCGTTTAGCATGGAAAACTCCAAGAGATATCTCATGTTGATGAGCCATAGAGTGTATCTCTCTTAATAGTCCCCACAGACTCCTGAAAAGAGAGATCGCATGAGTGACAATCATGTATGCAATAAAATATATGAGACCTGATGATGATCAGTCATATTCTGGAGAAGCTCACTGTGAGTCAGTGAAAAACATCTTAAAGTACTTAACCGGCACTAAGGATGTGTTCATATTCATGGTGGGTCTGAATTAAAACTAGAGGGCTTAACATACTCAAGTTTTTCAGACAGACCAAGACAACAAAAAATCCACTTTAAGGTAAAGCGTTACCTTGAACAAAGGTGCGTTGAATTGAAAGGTTCCAAACAAAGAAAGAGTTCTTTGGTTTAGTGATAAAGACAAAGTATATAGTCGTAAATGAAGCCGCAAGTTGATTGTTTGGATATAAGTTCATTACAGAACTAGGAATAGTTCCTAAGTCTCATCTTGGATCTAAACATGTGTTGTGGCACTTTCATTTGATTAAATGAATCATTGAAAGATGGGAAATCACTATAGAGATAGTGGATTCCCAAGAACAACATTACATATCCATTAACTAAAGCTTATCCAACAGCAGGATAATCGTCACTTAGAGAAGAAGGGTATGAGATACCATGATTTATTGACTTTAGTGCAAGTGGGAGATTGAAAGTAGTATGCACACAAGCCAATCATGTTTGATGATAAAGCATATACTTTGTAACAATCTTATTCATTTATTAATAAAAAGTATTAATTTATTAAAGGCTTTTAATTATCTACATGATCTTTTTTTATAATATGTGATAAACCCATAGTTTTAAGCAATGCTTTTAGAATAATGATGATGATCATTCTAATGAGATCTAAATTCTTAGAAAGCTTAAAACTAAAATAGTTCCCAATCGTTGGATTACTAAATTGGAGATTAGTAAATCTGATAGATTGGTACATACGTTAACTTGCTCATTGGATGAGGATGATTGATCTCATGATCATTTGTGTGGAGACACTAAAGCAAATATGTAGGTGCTTATTAGAGAATAAGTTCATTTGAACGTGGCTAGCTAAGAAATACCTAATGGAGTTTTATTTACTGTCAATAGGAATTCTCAGAGTGATAGTAGTACAAGTGATCCTTGGACTTGAGATCATCATAGTATCTTGTGTAAGATGAGTTATACTTTGACTTATTCCTTAAGACCCTTAGGGTATATCAAAGAGTATGCTTGGGTATAATAAGTTGTATACATGAGATAATGTATGATCAATAAAGAATCTACCACTTCTAGTAAAAGAAGAGAAATGTCCTATGTGATTCGATAAATGACAACTCGAAGAGTCCTTGGCCAAGCGCGTAATGAAATTAGAAAGGTGTTTCTATTTTGCATTATTTGAGTTGTGCATTTAAGGATCGAAATACATATAATTAAATAAAATAAGACTTGATAGTAATTCCATGTCTTATATTTAATTGGGACATCAGATGGTGGAAGGATTGAATCAGATACAGAATTATTTACTCAAAGGTTCTTTTATGATTAATGTTGAAATCTATATTATCCGAAAAAGTCGCTTGATCGCTAGGGAGGCTTATCCCTATTGTAGAATAAATATTATTTATTTAAATAAATTAATATTTTAATTTATTTATTTAAATAAGATTAGAATTTTTCTAATTGATTTATTCACAACCTATTTTAATATGGAGAACCTAAAGGGTCACACCATAAAAGGAAGAATAATTATTTAAGAAGTTAATGACATAATCGTAATAATAAGTTAAGTATATTTAATTTAATCTATGGTGATAGAATAAATTAAATACCTTAATATTTATTATTTAATATTTTGGAAATATTAAATATAAATTAATAAGAGGAGTCTTATTATTATTATTATAATTATTATTATTTAATTCCTAAAGAAGTTTGAGAATTAATTAATAAAAGTACTCTCATATATTCCAAATAAGATTAGGAGGTTAAATTAATTAAAAGAGTTTAATTAATTATCCCTAATAAGATTAGGGAGCTTAATTAATTAAAGGAGTTTAATTAATTAAAATAAACCCAATTCCTTAATTGTTAAGGAGGGTTGCCCACATCTATAAATAAGAGGAGTCTTATTATGGGTGAGGTGGTTGACACTTTCACAACATGTGAATACGTGATTCCATTTGTTGGAGAGTACGCTCCTTTTCTATGAGATAGAAAAACTAGGGTTTTGCCAAACACCCATCTTCTTGAATCTTTCTTCTTCCTTGGTGGATCACCTCTAGAGGCCAAACATTTGGGTGGCTAACGTTGATCAAAAGGAAAGAACCAAACTCGATGGATTTAAGTTGGACGCGAAAAGGATTGGAGGTGAACTTGTACCTGAGGAAGCTCAAATCTTCAAGGGTATGATTCTCGTTCTTTATCTTTTCGTTTAATTAATAATTGTGCATAAAGGGTGATCCGGGTATATGGTTTGTAAAATTTTAAAACTCTGATTTTCCACGTTTCCGCTTTATTTGTGCAATTTGATTGCGTTCCAGAATATTATAAACCTAACATTCCAATCATAGGAATCCTCATAAGCATAAGCAGATTCCTCAACATGCCGTCGTACGACAATCTTCGCTACCTTTACCACATGAGTTAATGCAATCTCCCGTAAAGGTTCTAGCCCAGACAATGGCTATGCTATTTCTGAGACTAGTACCAATCAAAGCTAAAGAGGTGCTGATTCTTGATCCCGCGGCGAAGGAAAAGGAGTGGAAACGTAAAAATGACCTTGCCTTGATGATGGCAGGCATTCGCGTCATTGTTCACGATGAACATACAAACAGATACACTCCAGATAATGATTGCCCAGATGTCATGGTTATCATTCAGGAGGAGAAGGACATTGACAATCTTTCTATCACTGCAGTCCTTCAGGACTTTGCCCTTGACAATTGGAGCAGTACTCCATGCATTGGTCAACGAGGGTAAAATGGGAAGAAAATCCCTCTACCCCGTAGATAACTTTTAATTGCTTGCTTTCCTTTACAGCACTAGCAGTTATTTTATCACGTACATGCTAACACTTTTGTATGATCGAACAGTTGCATATATTAAGTGAAAGCATATTTTGTTTCAGGACTCTGAATTTAGATGTGCCTGTACTTGCTGATAAGGTGCCTTCACTCCACAAGGACTGTAACTTTGATGTAAAGTTGGACTCAGACTTGATGGACATCCAAGAGGACATTGAGACACCTCAAGAGATTAAGGAATGGGTCACCGACAAACCTAAACCCAATCTTGATCAAACCACTCCTTTCAATCTTGGAACCTTAGACAACCCTAAGCTAATCCAAATTGGTTCAGACCTTACCACAAATCAACGGAATGACATGGTTACGCTATTAACCCAATTCTAGGATGTGTTTGCATGGTCTCACGAAGACATGGTGGGATTGTCCACGGACATTATTCTTCATCGCCTTCCCATTAAAGAAGGATTCAAGCCGGTTAGGCAGAAGCTCAAGCGATTAAAACCTGAGTGGAGTTTAAAGGTTAAAGAAGAAATTGTGAAACAGTTTCAAGCTGGCATCATCATGATGTCTACATATCCGGAGTGGATATCCAACATTGTTCCCGTACCTAAACCAGGGGGAAAAGTACGAGTCTATGTGGATTATCGGGATTTGAACAGAGCTTGCCTTAAAGATAGCTTTCCCGTACCGTTTATCCACATTCTCATTGACAATACAGCGCAATATGGCATGTACTCCTTCGCTGATTGCTTCGCGGGGTATCATCAAATTATGGTCGCCGAGGAGGATTGTGAGAAAACTGCTTTCATCACGCCTTGGGGAACCTTTTGCTACAGACGGTTGTCATTTGGCCTCATCAATGCCGAGGCAACTTACCAACGATCTATGATGGCTCTTTTTCATGATCTAATGCACAAGGAGATAGAGATCTATGTGGATGACATCATTGTCAAATCACGAAAAGAGGATGACCACTTAGACCATCTCAGAAAGCTGTTCAACAGGTTGTGTAAGTACAACTTGAAGTTGAATCCCGCCAAGTGCACCTTTGGTGTTAAGTCAGGCAAGTTTCTAGGGTTCCTAGTCAGCCACAAAGGAATTGAGCTGGATCCTGCTAAAATCCAGGCCATCAGGGAAATGCCCATTCCTCAGACAGAAAATAAAATAAAGAGATTTTTGGGAAGAATCAACTTCATAAGCCGATTCATTTCTCAACTCACAGCAACCTGTGAGCCAATCTTCAAATTGTTAAGGAAGAACTCCTCCATGAACTGGAATGATGAGTGCCAGAAAGCCTTCCTCATAATTAAAGAACAGCTGATTAACACTCCTGTTTTGGTACCTCCCAGGGATGGTATTCCCCTGTTCATGTACTTGTCATAAATGACAATGCTATGGGCTGTATACTGGGGTAAAAAGAGAATTGAGGACAAGAGCGAGCTATCTATTACCTTAGCAAAAGATTCAGCATCAGTGAACACAAGTACACTCTGATCGAGAAAACTTGTTGTGCTTTGGCATGGGCCTCCACGAGATTACAACATTATCTTCATGGTCACACAACCCATCTCATATCCCGCGTGGATCTTCTTAAGTATGTGTTCAGCAAACCCATACTGAATTGTCGACTGTCCAGATGACATTTGATCCTCCAGCAATTTGATATTGTATACGTGACACAAAAGTCTGTCAAAGGTCAAGGCATTGCGGATCAACTGGCCCCCGCACCTGCAGGGGATTACAAACCTCTAGAAACATACTTTCCTGATGAAGGGGTAATGGCAATTCAGTTAACACATCAGTACGATACATCCCGGCCGTGGAGAATGTATTTTGATGGAGCTGTCAATTCAGAAGGCTCTGGAGCTGGAGCAGTTTTAATATCTTGCACGGGGGAGCAGTATCCCTTCGCTGTCAAATTACAGTTTGTCAATACCAACAACACAGCTGAGTATGAAGGCTGCATTATGGGACTCAAACTTGCCCGTTCAATGGGTATCAGACATTTAACTATCTTTGGGGATTCTGAACTGGTGATCAAGTAATCCACAGGAATCTATTAGACTAAAGAATTGCATTTACTGCCCTACCATCGGCAAGTTATACAGATGGCTTTGGAGTTCGAAGAAACCTCCTTTCTACATATTCCTCGCAATAGGAATGATTTTGCAGATGCTTTAGCAACATTGGCTTCCTTAGTTTACATACCTGACATGGAAAGCATGCCAAACATCACGATTGCTATGCACAAGACCCCAGTTTATGGGAATTATATTGGAGAAGTATCGGATGAGCTACCTCCCGTCCATAACCCTTGGTATCAACATATCAAGGAGTATTTACGAGATGGATCTACACCCGCCGAGGCGAGCCTAACTGAGAAGAGGCGGATTCATCGACTTGCTATGAAATTCTACCTGAACGGAGATGCACTCTACAAGAGAGATATAGGACTAGGTCTCCTCAGATGTCTGGACAAAGACCAAGCTCAGAGACTCATGGATGAGATCCATGGTGGAGTATGCGGCCCTCACATGAGTGGATCCCTCCTTGTTAAAAAGATTCTCAGAACGGGACATTATTGGCTTACACTCAAGGCTGACTGTGATGATCACGTCAAGAGGTGCTATCAATGTCAAATCCATGGGAATGTTATCCACGCCCCTCCAAGGGAACTCCACAATATGAGTTCGCCATGGCCCTTCTCAATGTGGGGAATGGACGTGATCGGGCCCATCGAGCCCAAAGCCAGTAATGGATATCGGTTCATATTCACCATGATCGACTACTTCACCAAATAGGTCGAAGCAGCTTCCTTCCCCAAGGTTACTAAAGAAGTCATCATTGCGTTCATCAGAAATAATGTTGTTTGTCGATATGGGCAACCGGAGGTCATTGTGTCAGACAATGCTAAGAACCTCAACAACAAAATGATGGAGGACTTATGTAAAAAATTCCACATCAAACATCTTAACTCCGTCATCTACCGACCAAAGATGAATGGTGCTGTTGAAGCTGCTAATAAAAACATCAAGAAGATCATGCAGAAAATGTCCGCCAATCACAAAGGATGGCCTGACCTCTTGCCCCTAACTTTATTAGCCTACAAAACTTTAATGCGTGTTTCCACTAGGGCAACCCCCTACTCACTAGTCTATGGGATGGAAGCGGTGCTCCCCATAGAGGTGGAAATGGAATCCCTCAGAGTATTGATGGATGCTCAGTTGGATGAAGACCAATGGGTACAAGACAGTTATCACCAATTGTCTCTGATAGATGAAAGGCAAACCGCGACTATCTTCTATGGTCAGTTATATCAGCAAAGGATCGCACGATCCTATAACAGAAAAGTCCGACTACGGCAATTCAAACAACATAACTTGGTCTTGAAGAAGATCATTGGCAATCAAGATCAGTCTAAAGGAAAATTCGCTCCTAACTGGGAAGGCCCATTTGTTGTGAAGGAAGTATTGACAGGAGGTGCTCTCAGATTGCAAGAAGTGGATGGTGATGAATTTCCACAGCTCATTAATTCAGACACCGTGAAACGGTACTATGTCTGAAGTTTCCATCAGACCGAACATCCTGGTTTTAATCATCAAATCACCAGTTATTCCAGTTTTTGAACCTTTCCTTTTACACACTTTTCTGCCCCTCAGGGAAACATACAATTCAGACCAGCAACCTGGTTCTTTTTAGATTCTCCTGAAAATGAGAATAAGCTTTTCACATCTTTTTAATTCCTCCCAAAAACGAGAATAAACTTTTCACACACCTACAGTTTATCCTGAAGACGGGATTAAACTTTTCTAAATCTGCAGTTTATCCTGAAGACGGGATCAAACTTTTCAAACTTTACAGTTTGTCCTGAAGACGTGATCAAACTTTCTTCACACTTGTGGTTTATCCCCCTCATGGGATTAAACCTTCTTTTCCCCGCAGTCTATCTTGCTTATGGGATTCATATCTATTCCCCACAGCTTAACCTGTACATGGGATCAAGATCTTCCCCGCGGATTCACTTGCACATTGGGACCCCCACTTTTCAGTCATTCGTCCTGAGGGGCGAACTACGTCGACCTGATATCCCTGATACCCGGGGGTACATAGGCAACCATATTCTATATGCCCCGGTCACAACAATACAGAAAAAATAACAAAAACATTTCTACCCTTTCTTCACAAAAAACAAAAAAAACAAAAATACTTCCATACCCTTCTTCCTTCAATCTTCAGCGTTGAGCCTCCTACACTAGGTTCAAACTACGCAGACTTAATCTCCTCTTCAATAGGAGTACGTAGGCAACCATTCATGGTGCAGTCTGACCCCTACCAGAACAAGTATACTTGTCACACCGTACTGGGATCAAAATTCAAATTGCCCCACTTCATCAGTTTCAGATCAAAGGGATGGAATTAGCCAACCTCTTCTCACAAATAGAAGATACAGTGACCATCTAAGCTGCGATCGTGCCTCAAAGAGCAACACCAAACCATAAGAGATGGAATTAACTAGGCTTCTCCTGAATAGAAGTACTGGCGACCATCTGTGGAGCGGTCAATCTCGGAGAGGAAGAAACTATCATCCTCTCCATTTTTCCATATAGATACCAGTCCCAAGACGCCAAAGATGGTAGGGATTTTCAGAAATCAATGATTCATTCTGAGAGATCTTGCGATGTCTTAATGTCCATCTATCAAGGATAAGTTCAGAATGCATCAAGATCAAAGGCCCTGGAGAAACAGGCAAATATCAAGCAAGTATCAAGGCATAACTAAAAGGGAAGTGAATCAATATATATTTCCCTGCCATACATAATATTGTTTAATATATACATCTGTGCTGTACATGACAAAATGTCTAAGCTAGTCTGTGCAGAAAAAATAAAGCTATCTATGGATCTGTGTGTATACGGACTATCAGACCCAACATAGCGTCCCTCTCTGAAGACGGATGTAATGCTGCAAGCTCCTGCCCAAGGGTATTTACACGAGCTAGCAGATCAGAAGCCAACTGCATGGTGGCATAATGTCCATCAATGTAAGCGCTCATATTAGCAAAAGTGATAGCCATCTCGGATCGCAGTGAAGTACTATCTGCAACGGCCACATCCCTAGCAAATAAGGCGGCATCTCACTCCTTGATCATGGCATCCCTAGCCGATCTAGCCTCATCCCTCTTTAACAGAGCGGTGTCTCTCCCATCAAGAGCTGTCAACATCGTGGCCCTAGCCTGATCTCTCTCATATGTCATCAGATGTAAGTTCTGCTCCAGATGATGTGCTGAATACTGAGTAACAGTCGCACTCGGGGTGGGAAAATCTATCACAGATGCTGGCAACCCAACAGTCAACTCAACGACGGGAATGACAGCCTCCTCTATAGGCTTCTCATCGTCATAATCGGTCTCCTGCACTGTGGATACTGCCGCAGCCAATGCAGTCTCTGTCTCTATCCATGCGGAATACTCTGCAGAACTACCTGGATGACTGACAGAAAACTCAGCCAACTCTTGCTGATCCCAACAGGTATACAACTTGGATCTGTCCTCCACTGATAACCAGTGTGACGCGAAACGCTGACTCACTGCCCCCTCATATGGATGGGAGTCCTGAAACTGGTCAAATTGACACATCACGACCAGTGGGTGGTAGGTAATCATGCCCCTCAAACCAGCCAGAGGGAGATAATCCATGCCTGGAGCATGAGTAATGAAGCTGTAGGGTGAGACGAGCCCTGAACACGGCAATATGTCAAACGGATCTCCGATCTCTGCCAAGAAAGCGGACCAAGATGCAGCATCTATACACTCCGCAGGCTGAAAGGAGTACGACATGGCTATCTCATGAGTAAAACAAAATCCATGACGTCTAAAAGTACCAATCATTCGCAAGTGTGACATGAACCACACGTATAGCATGACCGAACTGCCTGTAAATGCTCCTGTCAGATAAGCACAACAGTATGTAGCCGACCTCAAGGTCTCTGCAATGATCATCGGTATAATGGTATGACCCTCCCTGAGAGCTCTCCCTACCACGATGACGCCAATGTCTAGCTCATCCATGTACTGCGGCATGTAGACGTATGATAATACACATAGAAGCAGTACATCTACTCTAGATGAACGCCAATGATCCTCCGGTGTGGTGAAATCCCTGGAATATCGTGCATAGCTATCCTCAAAACCAACTCCCAGATGCTCTCCAGAGTAGGGAATCCACTTGATGACATCAGCTGTCAATATCTCCAGCTGCAGGCGATAATGAATGAAACCCTCAGAAACAGGGACCTCCGTCAGTATGGAATGATGCCATCTCCGTCCTCGTGGATAGGTGTCTAAACCTAACACACTCACAAGACATAAACAAGGGAGCCTCCCAAAAGCCCAAAACTGCCAACACAAAGGCAAAACATCTGCTGTCACTCAACACTCTTAACCTGTACATGGAAAAAACACGAGAAACACTCACCAGCAGAAATGGGTAGAATCCTAACCACGCCTCGGTCAAGACCTACGATCTCATGTGCATTCCCCTGAGGAAATAGGCAAAGGTATAGGAACCCCAATCATACTCTCCTACACGGTCCATGTGTCGAGTGGCGCTAATCAAAACGAAAGACACCGTAGAAGAGTTGTCTGCTATGAAGCAACCCCTAATGATCATCGAGAACAATCGCCACGTAAATCGATCCCCGACTCTCACATCACGGTATGGGCTCACCAATGCCCCACTTCATAGCATCTACGCCAAAGGATCTGCATCTAATGATCCCCGCCTCGAGCGCCCGTCGAACTCCCAACAAGGATCCGTGGCGTGAGGGTGATATCCGCCAGCAAGGCAATCAAATTCTCTCAAACTCCATACCAAAGGATAAATCGCCAATCCATCAGCGTCATCAGGACTTCATAGTCCAACAAGTGAAGTGACTGAGTCTGGTGGAACCACCGCTCAGACAATGCCCTGAGGTAACCCCAGGGACAGCGATGGGGTAAAATGGAGAAAAACCTCTCGAATCCCCAGCCATGGACGATCGCTCTATAGTCATCATACAAGGCCTGATACATAGAGTGGATGCTAAACCAGTTTCCCTGAGGCTGTGTAAAGCCGGGAACCTACATCAAATGCAGATCAACATCAGACTCCTTGACTCCTCACCAATAGGAAATAAGGAAGATTAAAGATTTAACTTCATACCTCATTTGCGTGCAGGTACACAGAAGGATGCCTACTCAAGTCACCTAGAAGATCTGGGTTCACCACTTGAATACCTGGCAATTCCCTGCGAGGAACACGTGCAGCAGGAGTGGGACCCTCGAACGGTAAATCATCCTCCTCGTCCTCAACATTCGGCACTTCAACCCGAATAGGACGCACCACCCCTTCAGCCAAACGATGAGGTCAGTTCTCATAGAAACTGCCACCGAGGCTCTTCAATGACTCTCCTTCGTACACCGTAAGTAGTCCTGCATGAACCGCTTCTACCGATCCGGATCCATAATATCTGGACAACAAATCTCCAAATCACCTCAGAAAGGGTGTAGTAATTATATACCTGGAGTCTTTTTCAAAATGCATTTTATGATTGCATGCATACATGCATCGTTTTAACATACATATGATGTAGAGTTAAGAATGCATAACTACTCAATGCCTACATTTTGAAAATTTTTGCCATAGTTTCCTCTATAAATGGGACTATCCACATGCACACAGTCATGACTAGGTGGCCATTCAGTAGCACACCTGTACACAGTCATATACATCCTATATGCATTCATCACATCACAGTGAAAATCCGTAAGTGTACTCTAATTACCAGGATTATTTGCTACTCTACCTTTACTCATTTGTCCTCAGATAGGATAAGAAATGACAGTAAAAGGTATCAATTTGACTGTTTTAAAAGTCAATTTTTTTTCACATCTTTATGTTAGCTTTATGCCAAGTTGAAGAAATGCGAATTCTGGCTTGAGGAAGTAGCATTCCTTGGGCACGTGGTATCAAGTCATGGAATATCTGTTGACCCAGAAAAGATTAAAGCTATTCAAAGCTGGGAGCAACCTAAATCAGTGACCAAAGTACGTAGCTTTCTCGGTTTAGCTGGTTATTATCAGAGATTCGTGGAAGGATTTTCTGGAATCGCTACTCCACTAACTCACCGACTTTAAAGATATAAAGTTCTATTGGAACGAGGAATGTGAGAAGAGTTTTCAAGAACTCAAGAGAGACTCATTTCAAAGACCGATTCTAACAATACCATCTGGTTCGGAGGGATTTGTCATCTACAGTGATGCTTCGGGCAAAGGGTTAGGATGTGTTCTCATGCAACATGGGAAAGTCATAGCCTATGCCTCACGACAACTCAAAGAATATGAGAGGAATTATCCTACTCATGATCTAGAGTTGGCAGTTGTTATCTTCATACTAAAGATTTGGAGGCATTACTTGTATGGGGAGAAAGTGGAGATCTTTACGGATCATAAAAGCCTCAAATATTTCTTCACTCAAAAGGAACTCAACATGCGACAACGACGTTGGCTTGAACTATTGAAAGATTATGATCATACCATCTAATACCATCCTAAAAAAGCGAACGTGGTAGCTGATGAGTTGAGTAGAAGATCATATGCAGGTACGAGTGCGATATTGTCAATGAAAAGGCCCATTTTGTATGACTTACAAAGGATGGAGATAAAGATAAAGATTTCAGGGACCCACGTGATGATGGCGAATATACGAGTAGAACCGACTTTAATTGATAAAGTTAAAGTGCGCCAAACTACGTACTCTAGAAATTTATGCGTATGAGGAAGAAAGTGCAAGCGGTCTTATCGCCAAGCAAGAATCGATGATGAAGGAATACTTCGAGTCAACTCCAGACTTTGTGTTCCTAACGATCCTGAGTTAAAGTATAAAATCATGATGGAAGCGCACAACACACCGTTTGCAATACATCCTGGGAGTACCAAAATGTATCGTGATCTTCGTCATACATTTTGGTGGAGCAATATGAAGAGGGAGATAGCGCTGTTTATCTCAAGGTGTCTAACTTGTCAACGAGTCAAGGCGGAGCATCAAGTACCAAAAGGTCCATTGCAACCACTTGAAATTCTAGAATGGAAGTGGGATCACATTATCATGGATTTCGTTACTGGTCTTCCCAAGGTTTCTCAAGGCATTTATGCAATTTGGGTCATTATTGATAGATTGACCAAGTCTTCTCACTTCTTACCAATACGAGAAACTTATACACTTGAACGTCTTGCTCGCATGTACATAAACGAGATTTTAAGACTGCATGGTATGCCAGCATCCATAGTTTCTGATCGTGACCCAAGATTCACTTCACGATTTTGGGTTAGTTTGCAAAATGCTATGGGCACGGATTTACGATTTAGTTTGGCATATCATCCTCAGACGGACGGATAATCAGAGAGGACTATTCAAACTCTGGAAGATTTATTAAGACTCTGTGTCCTTGATTTCAAGGGAAGTTGGGACAAGTTCTTATCGTTGGTGGAGTTTTCATACAACAACAGTTATCAAGCAAGTATTGGCATGGCTCCATTCGAGGCGTTATCAAACAAGTTCTTATCGTTGGTGGAGTTTTCATCGAAAGGACGTAGAATTCGATATTGGGGATCATGTGTTGTTACATGTTGCTCCATAGAAAGGAGTTACGAGATTTGGAAAGAGAGGGAAGCTAAATCCTCGATTCATTGGCCCATTTTTAATCCTCGATCGAGTAGGAACGGTGGCCTATAGACTCGCTTTATCGCCAAGTATGTCTCGTGTTCATAACGTTTTTCATATATCCATGTTACGTAAATATGTAGAAGACCCGAACCACATTATTGAGTTAGAACCAGATGAAATAGCGGAAGATTTAACGTATGAAGAGGTTCCTGTTCAAATCTTGGATAAGAATGAACATATTCTACGCTCCAAGGTTATACCTCAAGTCAAAGTTTTATGGAGAAACCACGATGTTGAGGAAATGACCTGGGAGTTAGAATCTGAAATGAAGTCAAGGTATCCTTACCTCTTCGATATACCAGGTACGTACCCTAATTTCAAGGGCGAAATTTCTTAAGAAGGGGAGGTTGTAAGACCCCAACCTTTTGAATAAAGATGAATTTTCTATAATTATCATTTTTGAATATTATAGAATGAATTTAATATAATGTTATAATTGTGGGTAATATTTATAAATTTTGCAAAGTATGCAAGTTGTCATATTATATTCGATTGGTCGGGAAATATTCTTTTTGTCAGGGAATATCCGTACAATAATACAATCATTGGTGGACCCCACAACAAAATTATTGTCGGATTGAGAAAATGACAAAAATATTTTATGAAAATAACGGCGGAAGTTTTACCGTTGATACTGTTGAATTACTCAGTAGTAAAAGTACAGTAATACGCGTGGTTGTATTATAGCACACAGTATTGATTATTGATGCTTAAGTGAGAAGTCACTCAGTTTTGTTCAATTATTGCTATAGTAGTTGTTGTAAATTTGGCGTATTATTTAGACCCCATTTACCTATTTTTCAACATATTTGGTAGAAAGTTATTTAAATATAATGGGACCACCTGTGATTATGACATGTTGGGGGGAGGGGAACATGTGGGGTCCACGATGTTGAAAATTGAATTATTGGGAGGTTTTTTTCAAAAGTTGTCAATTTGGGTGGGGGTGGGAAGTTTGGTTTATACGGGGAGGGAGTACCATTATTATCATTATATATATATATATAGTATATTTTATTTAAAAAAATTTGCTTTAAATATGGACCGTCCGATTAAAAGTAAATCAATCTGGACCGTTCATAAATTAGTTACTATGCAGTCCATTCTTCTATAAATAGAAGCTCATTCCTTCATTATTTTCTTACGAATTCACTGAAACTCTAGAGAGAGAAAATTATAGAGAGAAAGAAGAAGAGAAGTCTGCTAACTTTCTTTTCCTATATCCAGTTTCTGTTACGGTAAGGGATATTATTCTTTTAAATTCATGAAGAGAACTTCTGTTATTCCATTTCTTATTATTCTGTTGGAATAACCTATATACGCGGGCTACCCTATACTTGGTGATACTCTTCTATTATTCTGTTGGAATATCCTGCCTGTGCGTTTTACGACGGACCTGATTCCGTTAATTATTATTCTGTTGGAATAACCTGTCTATGCGAAGTACCGCATGAATGGTGATTTTTGTTGTTATTCCATTCTTTATTATTCTGTTGGAATATCTTCTCGGTGCGTATTACGCTTGACCTGGTTCCGTTATTTATTATTCAGTTGGAATAACCTGTCTATGCGAAGTACCACATGCATGGTGATTTCTTTTGTTATTCCATTCTTTATTATACTAAGTTGGTTAAAGTTTTGACTTCTATACTCCATGAAATTAGTGGAATATCCTTGATATTTGCGCTTCATCCAGTATCTTTTCATGGAAATATTCTTTTGAGCATTCTTGAATTTTACTCTCTACAAAGCAAGATCATGTCGACAATTTGGACGTTATTAGTTCCTAAATAAATTAATTTGTGAACTTGTTTTATTGAATTCTTATATCATTGTCATCATCCTCATGTTTATATTTTTTTTTTGAAAGTCATCCGTGGCTCAGATTGCATAGATGGACTTGGTATGATTATGACCGTGGATTATTCGGTGTAATCATGGCCGTAATGTTACAAATGATGTGATAAAAGTCCTCATTGGGCAGTAGTGCATTGATGGATGGACGTTGTTGGCATGATCATGACCATTGATAAATACATGAATATCCTTGGCCCGTAGTGGATAATTTATGGTCGCGACCTAATGAATATCCTTGGGTCAGAGTCTTGTGGATGATGTGGATTATTATTGTCGAGTCTCAAATGATAAAAGTGATGAAAACCTTTTAAATCATAAAAGATAGTAGATTTTATTCTCTACTTGACTCTTTTAATGGATTGCTTGTCACCGCAGCTTAAACTTGATGTCTATTATATTTTATCGGTTTAACATTGTTGGAGACTAATGATAATTTATTCTCGCATTATCTTAGTCATAATATTTCTTCTTTGGGCTAGTTGAGCTCACCTTTCTTTCACCGTTTTCTCTTGAAATGAGAACGAGCTGGGGACGAGCCGGGGAATGGAGTGATGGTCCGGATGATAGTATTAGCTAGTAGTCCTCACTATTACATTAAATAGTGTGACAATAAATGTAATGAGGGCTTATTCGAGGAGTGGATATTGTCTAAAGACAATATTTGTATTTAAACTCACAAGGATATGTTTTGTCGTATTTTACACGACTGCTGTATTATTAGTTTATATTTGAATTTTGTACCATGTATTTGGCGACTTAAGATGGGTGATGTATACCTATTTTGGGGGCGTCACACAAACAGCACAGGATCGACAAAAGATTTATGAGAATCTTCATCGAAAGGACGTGAAATTTAATATTGGAGATCATGTATTGTTACGTATTGCTCCATGGAAGGGAGTTACAAGATTTGGGAAGAGAGAAAAACTCAATCCATGATTTGTTGGTCCATTTGAGATTCTTGACCGGTTAGGAAATGTGGCCTATAGACTCGCATTACCTCCAAGCATGTCTCGTGTTCATAATTTTTTTCACCTATCTATGCTTCGTAAATATGATAAAGACCCAAACAACATTATTGCGTTAGAACCAGACGAGATAGCCGAAGATTTAACGTACGTGGAGGTACTTGTCAAGATCTTGGATAGGAAAGAGCATGTCCTACGAACAAAGGTTATACCACAAGCCAAGGTTTTGTGGAGGAACCATGCTATTGAGGAAATGACCTGGGAGTTGGAATCGGAAATGAAAGCGAGGTACCCTCACCTTTTCGAAACACCAGGTATGCACATCAATTTCGAGGACGAAATTTCATAAGGAGGGGAGGTTGTAAGACCCCAACTTTTTAATAAATAAAATTGAATTTCCTCTATTCATTATCTTGAAATAATAAGGAGTTAATTTGATATAATGCTTTGGTTATGGGTGAAATGTGCAAATTTTGCAAAATAAGCAAGCAGTTATAAAATATTCATTATTGTGGGGGAATATTCGTTTGGTCGTGGAATATTCTTATTGTCGGGGAATATTCGTATGACGGCGCAGCCATTTTGTGGGCCCCATAATGAAAAATGATCGGATGAAGAAAACAACAAGTTTGAGTTTTTATAAATAACGACGTAGTTATTACCGTTAACACTGTTGGAATACCCAGTGGTTAAAATACGAAGAATACGCGTGGTTGCACAAGAAGACACAAAGATTATGCATAAAGATTCTTGAATTATTGATTCTTACGTAAGAAGGCACTACTCAATAATTTTTACAGTAATTACTGTTCAATATTTTATTTTATTGATTCAATAATTGCTACGTTAATATTTATATTATTTTTGTTTCAATAATTGTCACTGCACAGTATTTCCATTATCATATCAATAATTCATATTATTTGAATAATATTATTAGATAGCATTATTGGCAATGTCTAAGGAAGTTCTGTCTAGGAAAGGGGTTTAGTCACCTAATTGCGCGCCAGTAAGGAGAAATCTTTATCGGAAAGTTCCTTCTTTCCTAGGAACGACCTAGTTGTCATAATTGTGATTCTGTAATATTATTTGTGAATAATTAATTATTAATTTATATAATAAGGAAATATTTATTTTATAAATGATGGATAGGAAAATATTTATTTTGTGTGGATATAAATGAAGTAATTAATGCTGAGATATTTTATCAGTATTTTGTCAAAATGGAGGTATTAAAAATCGTCCGTATGTGGATTTCGGGCATTTTGCGTTTGGAATTTGGAAAAACTTAAATCTACAAATTTGTAGAGAATTCAATTTCCTATGGAATGAACATAAAATTTGTATTTTTCTAATAAAAGGGCTATTTATTATGAATTATTAAAGTTTCAGAAATAAATATTTTTATTAAAATTATGGGTGGGACCCACATTTATTTTTTTTGAAAACATGTGCTGAGAATTTTTCAAAGAAGGCATGCTCAGCTTGTTCAAAAGGGGTGGGCATAGAAGAGAAAAAAAATAATATTATTTTATTAATTTAGTCTCCTTTAGTGTTCTAGTATTTTCCTATAAATAGGGTGCTTAGTTAGAATTGAAAATCACACCAGAATCATAAGCTTTCTCTCTATATTATCGAGCGTATTTTGTGAGTATTTAGATACTTTAAGAGTTGCTATTCAGTGTAAGTTTTCTTCAGTATTATATCAGATATTCCAGTTAGAAGTGCTATTCTTTTGAGGTAAGGGGTGTTATTTTCTTCGTAAATGATATTATTTCTTTCAATATCATTATACCAAAATATTGGTATGAATAGAATGTAAGACCCCAAATTTTATGAATAAAGATTTAAGTTTCTCGAAATATTTTTTTTATATTATGGTGTGGATTTGAGATAATGTTATAGTTGTGGGTAATATTTATAAATTTTGTAAAGTATACAAGTTGTTATAAAATATTAGATTGGTCGGGAAATATTCATTTTAACAGGGAATATTCGTACGACGGCACAATCATTGGTGGACCCCACAATGGTAGTAATGTCGTATTTAGAAAACGACAAAATTATCTTTTTATAAAAATAACGGCGAAAGTGTTACCGTTAAAACTATCGAACTACCCTTGGTAGTAAAGAAATACAATGTCGCGTGGTTGCATAGTAAGCACACAAAGATTGATTATTGATGCTTACGTAAGAAGTCACTCGCTTATACTCAATTATTGCTACGAAATTGTTGCATCATATCTCTCATATTATTGATTCAATTATTGTCACAGTATCATCTGTATAATATGTTATATTATTAAATCAATAATTGAGACGACAAAGTTATTCATATTATTATTTGCAATATTGACAATGTCTAGAATTTCATCGAGGAGAGGTTAGATAATCTAATCAAGGCTACCAATAAGGAGAAATTCTTATCTGAAAGCCCCTCTCTCTTGGGAACGACACAGTTTTTAAATATTGTGAGTTATAATATTAATGATGAATAAGTTCGTGTTGATTAAAGATGAAATTGATAGTTCCATTGTGTTGGGATTATTGGCGTTAGTGAAAAATTGACATTTATTTCGATAATAATTGATGTCTGGAGGTTATATTGACCAATCGGGTAATTAATCGGATAAATGAGCAATTAATTGCTATTAATTCACATGCTTATAACTATGTGTTCACATGTGTGTACTATTGATTCACATTCTTGTACTATTAGGGGAGTTGGTGCAAGATTGATAATACTTGCATGACTAAGATAAAAATGGAGGTATAGATGGAGGTACTATACTGTAATTCATATTTTCACATGATTATAACTATTGATTCACATGATTGAACTATTGATTCACATTATTTACTATTAGGGGAGGTGGTGCAAGTTTGATAATACTTACGGGACTAAATTAAAAATGAAAGAAAAGTTGAGGTATTGTCTTGTAATATTTTGAGCCCCAAAACATGCAATTATCGAAACTATATTTTCCTATAAATAGAAGCTCATTCTTCCTTCATTTCTCACCAATTCACTAAAGCTATAGAGCAATTATTATAGAGCGAAATTATAGAGAGAAAGAAGAAGAGAAATCTGCTACCTCACTATTCCAGTATCCAGTCTTCTTTTGAGGTAAGGGGTATTATTTCTTTGGTATTTATGAAGAGAGCTTCTGTTATTCCATTCTTTATTATTATGTTGGAATAACCTGTCTATGCGAAGTATCGCATGCATAGTGAATTCTTCTGTTATTCCATTCTTTATTATTCTGTTGGAATATCCTGTTTGTGCGTATTACGCTAGACATGGTTCCATTCTTTATTATTCTGTTGGAATAACCTGTCTGTGCGATCTATCCCATGCATGGTGAATTCTTTTGTTATTCCATTATTTATTATTCTGTTGGAATATCCTGTCTGTGTGTTTACGCATGACCTGGTTCCATTATTTATTATTCTGTTAGAATATCCTGTCAGTGTGTTTACGCATGACCTGGTTCCATTATTTATTATCCTATTGGAATAACCTTTCTGTGCGGTCTATCGCATGCCTGGTGAATTCTTTTGTTATTCCATTCTTTATTATACTCAATTGGTTAAAGTTTTGGCTTCTATACTCCATGAAATTAGTGAAATATCCTTGATATTTGCGCTTCATCCAGCATCTTTTCATGGAAATATTCTTCTGAGCATTCTTGAATTTTACTCTACAAAGAAGTATTATGTTGATAATTTGGACATTATTAATTTATGGATAAATTAGATTATAAATCTTTAAAAAATTATTCTTGAACTTGTTTTATTGAATTCCTATATCATTGTCATCATCCTCATGTTTATATTATGTTGAAAGTCATCTGTGGCCTGTAGTGCATAGATGGACTTGGTATGATTATGACCAGGGATTATTTGGTATAATCATGACCGTAATGTTATAAATGATGTGGTAAAAGTTCTCATTGGCCCGTAGTGCATTGATGGACAGTTGTTGGCATGATTATGACCATTAATGAATACACAAATATCCTTGGCCCGTAGTGTATGGATAAATTGTGGTCGTGATACTAAAAGAATATCATCATTGTAGTAGTGCGAGGGTGATTCGATAATGTGGATTATTTATTGTTGAGTCTCAAATGATAAAAGTGATAAAAAAAACCTTTTAAATCATAGAAGATAGTAGATTTTATTCTCTACTTGACTCTTCTAATGGATTGCTTGTTCCGCTGTAGTTAAACTTGATGTTTGTTATATTGTATCAGTTTAACACTGTTGTAGGCTAATGATAATTTATTCTGCATTATCTTAGTCATAATATTTCTTACTGGGCTAGTTGAGCTCACCTTTTTGCTTTTATTGTTCTCTTCAGGAAATGAGAACGTAGTCGAGACTAGTCGGAGAACGGAGTGACAGTCCAGATGAGAGCATTAGTAGTCCTCACTATTCTGTTAAATAGCGTGACAATAAATGTAATGAGGACTCCATTGAGTGTGGATATTGTCTAGATGAAAATATTATATTTTGTCGTATTTTACACGATGTTGTATAATTAAGTTTTTAATTATATTTTGTACCATGTATTTGGCGACTCAAGATGGGTGATGTATACCTATTTTGGGGGTGTCACATAGAATTTCTACCTTTTTGTGTCGGGGTTACTATTCACGTATACGACACTATTTACGTATACGACACTATTCACGTATACGGCACTATTCACGAATACGATACTATTCTCCGAAAAATAAAATTTTCTCTTCTTTGTCTCAAATGTCTATTATGGTTACTATCTTTGATTGTATCCATGTTTTGATCTTCATTCTTGAATTTTACTCCACTTTGGTTTATTATAGAGTATTTTTGAACTTAGATAAACTAAAATACAAATCCCTACTTTTTGATCTTTTATCTCACTGGATTCGTTTTTTTTAAAATATTTTTCATCATCCTCAGTCTTTAATGGTGATACTTGATGAATATCTTTAGTCTGTAGTGCAAAGATGAATGATTACCTGATGAATATCTTTGGCCCGTAGTTCAAAGATGAACAGGTGTTGAGATGAACATGACCAACTGGTGATACAAATGAATATCTTTGGCCCGTAGTGCAAAGATGAATATTTGATTCAAGATGTATATTGATTGATGTTAAATGGATAAAATATTGATGATGGACTTTTAAATTCATAGATGATAGTAGATTTCATTCTCTACTAAACTCTTCTAATGAATTGTTATTTTCGCTGCGAATATTGATCTAAAACTTGTTGTCCATTATTTTTTATCTGATTTGTTGAAGGCTAAAGATAATTTGTTGTTCATTATCTTAGTCATAATATTCTTTACTGGGCTAGTTGAGCTCACCCTTTTCCTTTTTGTTCTATTTTTCTTCTCAGGAAGTGAGAATTTAGCAGGAACTAGCTGGGGTATGGAGTGATGGTTCAAGATAGTTGTTTTAGCAGTCCTCACTATTATGTAAAATAGTGCATCAATAATTGTAATGAGGACTTTATCTGAGTGTGGATATTGTCTAGAAGACAATATTTGTATTTAAACTCACAGTTTATGTGTTGTCGTATTTTGCACGACAATTGTATTAATGAAGTTGTAGTTATTTTTGTACCATATATTTGGTGACTCAGAATGGGTGATGTATACCTATTTTGGGGGTGTCACAACTAATTTCTAAATTCTAATTTAGCCTAAATGTCTTTCAAATTTGGTAATTTGATTCTTATGGTCTAATTTAATTAGGGTCTTAGGTCAGTGGTTTTACAGGTTTTGTGATATTCATTGTTATTGTTGTGATTTTTCCCCTTTGGCCCTTTTTATTTATTTTTTAATTCAGTGGTCGAGTGTGGTAACATGGGCTACTTAGTACTTATTCTTTATATTGGTTAAACTTCGGTGGATAATTTCTTAGACCAAATTTCCTGTTTTGTTTCCTGGCTTCTCTTTCTATATATAAATTGTGACTCCCCTAAAATAGGTATACATCACCTATTCTGAGTCACCAAATACATGGTATAGAATATAAATACAATCTTAATTATACAACAAGAGAGCTGTGAGTTTTAATACAAATACTGTCTTCTAGACAATATCCACTCTTAGAATAAGTCCTCATTACATTTATTGTCACACTTCTTAACAGGATAGTGAGGACTACTAGCTAATACTATCATCCGGACCATCACTCCGCTCCCAGGCTCGTCCACCACGTTCTCATTTCAAGAGAAAAAGTGAAAGAAAGGTGAGCTCAACTAGCCTCAGAAGAAATATTATGACTAAGATAATGCGTAATAAATTATCATTAGTCTCCAACAATGTTAAACCGATAAAATACAATAGACATCAAGTTTAACTCTGCGGTGAACAAGCAATCCATTAAAAGAGTCAAGTAGAGAATAAAATCTACTATCTTTTATGATTTAAAAGGCTTTTCATCACTTTTATCGCGAGAGACTCGACAATAAATAATCCACATCATCGAATCACCCCTGCACTATGGCCAAGGATATACTTTAGTATCACGACCACAAATTATCCATGCACTACGGGCCAAGGATATTCGTGTATTCATCAATGGTCATGATCATGCCAACAACTGTCCATCAATGTACTACGGCCCTTACCGTAAAAGAAACTTGATATCAGAGTAGTGAAGTAACAGAAAACTCTTCTTCTTTCTCTCTATAATTTCTCTCTCTAGAGTTTCAGTGAATTCTTAAGAAAATAATGAAGGAATGAGCTTCTATTTATAGAAAAATGGACTGCATAGTAACTAACTCATGAACGGTCCAGATTGATATACTTTAATCTGACGGTCCATATTAAAAGAAAAATCTTTTAAATAAAATATAATATATTCTATTTATAATCTAATAAAATGAATAACATTATAAAAGATTTTACTACGCAAACACTATCTGAGTACTTATGCAAAACACTATGCATAATAAAATATAATATATTCTAATTATTGTCTAATAAAACAGATAACTTTATAAAGTATTTTGTTTTATATAAAAAGCTTTTCTGTTTTATTACATTAATAATACCAATAAAACAAAACTAAGTGGCTTATCACATAAGCATCAATAATCAATACCGAGTGCTACTATGCAACCACGCGTATTACTGTACTTTTACTACCGAGTAGTTCAACAGTATTAACAGTAAAACTTTCGCCGTTATTTTCAATAAAATATTTTTGTCGTTTTCTCAATCCGATAATAATTTTGTTGTGGGGTCCACCAATGATTGTGCCGTCGTACGGATATTCCCTGACAAAAAGAATATTTCCCGACCAATCGAATATAGTAAGACAACTTGCATTGTGACGCCCCCAAAATTAGGTATACGTCACCCATCTTGGGTCGCCACTTACATGGTACATAAATTCAAATACAACTTACTAATATAACTGTCGTGTACAATACGACATAAACTGTGAGTTTGAATACAAATATTGTCTACTAGATATTATACAAACTCAAAAGGAGTCCTCATTACAACTATTGTCACACTATTTCACAGAATAGTGAGGACTACTATTGCTATCCTCCGGACCATTACTCCGCTCCCGACTGCGTCTCGGCTATGTTCTCATTTCACAAGAAACGGTGAAAGAAAGGGTGAGCTCAACTAGCCCAAAGAAGAAATATTATGACTAAGATAATGCGAATAAATTATCAATAGCCTTTAACAAATGTTAAACCGATAAAATACAATAGACAACCAGGTTTAATCTGCAATGGAATATGCAATCAATTAAAAGAGTCAAGTAGAAAATAAAGTCTCTTTCCTTTTTAGGTTTTAAAAGATTTTCATCAATTTTTTATCATTTGAGACTCAACAATAAATAAACCATTACATCTAATCATCCCCGTACCACGGTCAAGGATTTTCATCAAATTATCAATGGTCATGACTATACCGAATCACCCCTGGTCATAATCATACCAACAACTATCCATCACTGCATTACAGGCCACTGAGGACTTTTGTCACATCATTTATAGCAGGTCATAATTATACCGAATGATCTCTGGTCATAATCATACCAAGTTCATCTATGCACGTAAGACATAGATAACTTTCAACATAATATAACATGAGGATGATGACAATGACATAATAAATCAATAAAACAAGTTCAAGAATTAATTTATCCAAGAACCAATAACGTCCAAATTGTCAACAAGATACTGTTTTATAGAGTAAAATTCAAGAATGATCAGAAGAATATTTCCATGAAAAGATACTGGATGAAACGCAAATATCAAGAATATTCTACTAATTTCATGGAGTATAGAAGTCAAAGTTTTAACCAACTGGGTATAATAAAGAATGGAATAACAAAGGAAATCACCATGCATGCGGTGATTGCATGAGCAGAGTTATTCAATGAATAATAATAATGAACCGTGTCGGTGAAATTCACACCGCAGCGGATGTTCCAACAGAATAATAAAGATGGAACCGGATCCGGTGTAAAACACACGCAGATAGGATATTCCAACGAGAATGATAAAAAGACGGAACCGGTCCGTCCTAAAAACACACAGCGAGGATGTTCCAATGAGAATAATAATAAAGATGCGAACCGAGTCCGGTGTAAAAACACATGCATATGATGTTCCAAAGAATAATAGAAGAATGTCACCAAGTATAGGGTAAACCACGATATCAGATTATGTATAGGGCATGTCACAGATACTGAGTTATTCCAATGTAATAATAAAGAATGGAATAACGGAGGATTTCACCAAGTATAGGGTATGCTGGCGTATCAAAGTTATTCCAATGAATAATAAGGAATGGAATAATCGAAGTTTTCTTCATGAATACAAACGAATAATATCCCTTACGAATACAACAAATAATACCCTTACCTTAGAAGAACTGAATATTGGAAAAGTGAAGTAGCGTAATACTTTTCTTCTTTCTCTATAGTTTCTCTCTCTAGAGTTTCAATGAATTAAATGAAAATAATGAAGGAATGAGCTTCTATTTATAGGAAAATGGAATGCATAAGTAACTAATCCATGAGCGGTCCAGATTGATTTACTTTAATCGACGGTCCATATTTAAAGCAAAATCTTTTAAATAAAATAAAATATATTCTATTTATATAAAAACATTTTACTATGCAAACACTATGCAATACTATGCAAAACACTATGCAACACTATGCATAATAAAATATAATATATTCTATTTATAGAATAACTTTAATAAAGTATTACATTTTATATAAAAGATGTTTCGCTTTTATTACGTTAATAATACGAATAAAACAAAACGTCATTATCGCTATAATAATTCATATTATTAATCGACAATAATGGAATCAAACCGAGTGACTTCTCACATAAGCATCAATAATCAATACCGGTATGCTACTATGCAACCACACGTATTCTTTGTACTTTTACTACCGAAAGTAGTTCAACAAGATCAATGGTAAAACTTCCGTCGTTATTTCAATAAAATATTTTTGTCGCTTCTCAATCCGATAATAATTACATTAGGGGTCCACCAATGATTGAGTAGTTATAAATATTCCCTCGCTAAACCAGAATATTCCCAGACCAATTGAATATAATATAACCACTTGCATACTTTGCAAAATTTATAAATACTACCCACAACTATAATATTATCTCAAATTCACACCATAATATTAAAAATTATTTCGACAAAATTTAAATCTTTATTGATAAAATCTGGGGTCTCTCAATCTCCCCTCCTTATGGAATTTTGCCCTCGAAATTAGTGGTACGCACACGTATGATAAAGAGGTGAGGATACCTTGAATACCTTTATCGTTGAAAACATTAAATTCATCTTTGCAATCCTACCAAAGATATTCATTAACAATTCATCTTTGCACTCACAGGCCAAAGATATACAAATCAAAAACCAATAATCTCGAGACTCGAAGCAATAGTATCACAACCATGAATTATTCATGCACCATTGGCTAAGGATATTCGTGTTTTCAATTACTACCATGATTATACCGAATAATCCGTGGTCATAATCATACCAAGTCTATCAATGCACTACTGACGAAGATGACTTTTACCACATCCATGAATTAATATTTCATTCACGAGACTCACTTTCAATAATTAATCCATATCATCGAATCATCCCTGCACTACAGGCCAAGGATATTCATTAGTATCACGACCACGAATTATCCATGCACTACGGCCAAAGATAATCGTGTATTCATTAGTATCACGACCACAAATTATCCATGCACTACGGCCAAAGATAATCGTGTATTCATTAGTATCACGACCACAATTATCCATGCACTACTGCCAAAGATAATCGTGTATTCATTAGTATCACGACCACAAATTATCCATGCACTATGGCCAAAGATAATCGTGTATTCATTAGTATCACGACCACAAATTATCCATGCACTACTGCCAAAGATAATCGTGTATTCATTAGTATCACGACCACAAATTATCCATGCACTACGGCCAAAGATAATCGTGTATTCATTAGTATCACGACCACAAATTATCCATGCACTACTGCCAAAGATAATCGTGTATTCATTAGTATCACGACCACAAATTATCCATGCACTACGACCAAAAGATAATCGTGTATTCATTAGTATCACGACCACAAATTATCCATGCACTACTACCAAAGATAATCGTGTATTCATTAGTATCACGACCACAAATTATCCATGCACTACGACCAAAGATAATCGTGTATTCATTAGTATCACGACCACAAATTATCCATGCATTACGGCCAAAGATAATTGTGTATTCATTAGTATCACGACCACAAATTATCCATGCACTACGGCCAAAGATAATTGTGTATTCATTAGTATTACGACCACAAATTATCCATGCACTACGGCCAAAGATAATTGTGTTTTCAATTACGGTTATGATTATACCGAACAATCCCTGGTCATAATCATACCAAGTCCATCTATGCACTACAGGCCACAGATGACTTTCAACATAATATAAGCATGAGGATAATGATATTAAGAATCAATCAAATGAGATAAAGGATAAATATTAAACATTTATAATATAATTTATCCAGAATTCAAGAATATCCCCATGTTATCAATCTCTTAATAATCTCATAATCTAATATCATTAATATTATAACAATATTTTAATCACTTCTTAAATTTATAAACAATTTATCTTAATTGTTTACGCTTTACTATATAATGCATTTAATCATTCAAAAATGCCATACTCATAAGATATCATCACCAATTATCAAATCTCTCAAAAAAATATGCATATACTCTATATAGGATTCTCTAGCCATAAAATCCTATTTTCAACTTTGTTATTTCACATAACATATTTAACTCATATGTTAGTAACTACACTATTTTCATGAAAATACCAAATCAGTCCCAAAAATATTTCTTTTTCTGGGATTTAGCATAATATAGTCCCATGATGAAAATATATTTTCTCGAATTTTTAAAATTCATTTACTATTTTTCAAAAATCAATTTCTAATTAATTTCTTAAGAAATTAGCTACCTCAAGTTTAACTCCAAAATTTCCAAATCTTGGCAGGACCTTACACATGTTAACGTGAGCTTCTAGTTTAAATTTCATGGTCATCGGAGTTATAGAACTCCGGTTATAGCGTTTTAAATAAAAACCTAAATATTGAAATAGTCATAACTTGCTCATTTTAAGTCGAATGAACTCATTTTTGGACAGGAGGTACTTTATACCATATACCTTCATGTCCCAAAAGGCCAGAATTTTTCTCATAATTTAAGTGGCCGAAATAGCCTCTCTAAAATCATGGCAGAAGCTTTTTCGGTTTTTACAGCTTTGCACTCCTTTGCTAAAATCAGTCCACACAAAAATCTACAACACCTTTTCCAGTAATTCCACTTGGATTAGTTAGGTAACTCATAGATCTAACTCTAGGACTTGACCACACTCAAAAATTCAAAATATAATAAGAGATATGGTCAATTGAATTTCATGTTACGTTTTTACCAAAATCTGATTTTTCAACCCTTTGTGATTTCTAAGAAACTTTCATGTTTTCACATAATAACCACATAACTCATCATAACACTTACTAATACTTCATATACCCATGATTTTCATTAGTCCAATGCTTTTATTATGACTTTCATCATAATCCTCGTAAATGATCCTTTTAGTTGATTTAAATATTTGAGGTTTAAGAAATGAGTTTTGTCTTTGGGGTCAATACAAAATTCAATTTCACGCCTAAGTAGGCTAAGAAGTCTTCATGAATACGCCAGAAATTTATTAATAATAGAAATATCATTCAAAACGTGACTCTCATCCAAGACTTGGATAGTACGTCACATTGATACCAACTGTGACTTCTATCCCTTAACCTAGATAAAGACCTCACAATGATACCTATAAACTTGCCATCTTCATTCACGATGTATGCCATCTGAAAAGTCCGGCTTGGTGCATTATACACTAGGAAGTCAACAACGAAAGGTTCGGGGCTCTTTACTTATGGCTTGATATGACAATAATTGACTTTAGTAGTTTGGTTACTTGAATTCGCACAACAAGTTGGTTATGAATATAAAAGCTAACAACCTTACGAAAAGAATGATGAGTAGTTAACCAATTGATTCCTAAAATCCCATCAAAGGCAAATATTTTCAAAAAGATAAGATCGACAGGTAACGTGAAAATGTTTATTTGAACCAAACAAGATTTAAAAATAGTAGCGGTAATGAAGGCTCCTACTAACGAAGTTTCAACCAATAAGTCAAAGTTTAACTTCTTCGGAGTCAAATTTAAACGTTGAACACAACTAGGTGAAATAAAAGAGTGGGTAGAACTGGTATCTAACACGGTATAGACTTATGAAGAGCTTATGATTAACTTACCCGTGATAATTTTATTAAGGTTCATCATTACGAGAAAAAAAATGCTCTCTCTTAAACTATTGGCTTTGGTTTGTCTGGGACAGCCTTTGGTGCCTCCATCCTAGTTGAATTTGTCTTTGGTAAACGACAAAATCGAGCTAAGTGACCTTCTCTTCCACAATTATAACATGCTTTGAATGACGCGCAGTAGCGATCCGAGGGGCGATGTGTCCCTCTCCTCCGCATTTGAAGCATATGGTAGGTGGTCTTTCTCCTTCCTTAACAACGGGTGCTGGTGCTGACGTCTTTCCATCATTGTTGAATCTCCTTTTCTTGAAATGTCCATTCTTATTATTTTGGCCCCGATTACCACCGGTGGTTACCATATCTGGCCCGTTGATTCCCTCCACGTTTGTTGTCACCGCTGATGACTACTCACCGGTATTATAATTTTTGCCATTTGCTTTCTTTTTAGTTATATTGACTCGTTATCGCTCTCCACTAATCGAGCCCTATTTACAACATCCGAATAAAAACACAATTTATGAGAAATAAGATGTTGACGTATCTCCGCTTCAAACCTCTTAAAAACATTCGCGTCATTCTCTCTTCATTATCCACCAAGTGGGCGCGAATCGTGATAACTCATAAATTTTTGCCTCGTATTGCGACACGGTCATATTGTTTTGTTCCAACTTGATAAACTCCACCTCCTTCATGTGGCAAATACTTTCGTGAAAGTATTTGTCGTTGAACAACTCTGGAACTTCTCCCAAGATATCTTCATCAAAGAGTTGAGTACGTTTCTGGATTCCCACCAAGTCACTTCTCTCCACAACATAAAAGGCGGCAAGGGAACCTTTGCTCCTCGGAGCATCCCAAGACATCAAATATCTTGTAATCTGCTTTATCCATGCTTCCGCCGAAGTGGTTTTGGCTCTCCTTAAACTCCCAGTTGGTCCCTCCTTGAATTGTTTAGCGGTGACCGCGAGAGTTTTTCGTGTTTCCACCTACGTTTTGGGCAGAGTCGCTTTTGCACGATGTTGCATGAATTCTAAAACCTCTTAAACGTCCGTGGTTCGTCAATTGATCAGTGTTGTTGTTTACAGGAGGATTATCGTCATCCTGTTACACATTGTCCTGATTATTGATCTGTGGAGAATCAACAGTCTCCTGTGCTCCATTGCTATTCTCAACATTCACGGATGCCATTTTCAAATACTGCCACAAAATAAGGGTTAATTGACATGCAACATATTATCACTATACTCTGACCGACCAATTAAATACCAAATAAACTTAGGTAGGTCATACTAGCGAAGGAATTCCCGCCTCTCCCCTCCTAGTTCTTATCTCTCATCTTTAGCCAGGATCATATCCTAAGCTCGATACTGTTGTGACGCCCCCAAAATTAGGTATCGCCACCCATCTTGGGTCGCCACTTACATGGTACATAAATTCAAATACAACTTACTAATATAAGCCGTGGTATACAATCGACATAAACCGTGAGTTTGAATACAAATATTGTCTACTAGATATTATACAAACTCAAAAGGAGTCCTCATTACAACTATTGTCACACTATTTCACGAATAGTGAGGACTACTATTATTTATCCTCCGGACCATTACTCCGCTTCCCCGACTAAATCCCAATATGTTCTCATTTCACAAGAGAACGGTGAAAGAAAGGGTGAGCTCAACTAGCCCAAAGAAAAATATTATGACTAAGATAATGCGAATAAATTATCAATAGCCTTCAACAAAGGTTAAACCGATAAAATACAATAGACAACCGGTTTAAGCTGCAGCGGAATATGCAATCCATTAAAAGAGTCAAGTAGAAAATAAAGTCTCATCGTCTTTTAGGTTTTAAAAGATTTTCATCAATTTTATCATTGAGACTCGAATAAATAAACCATTACATCTAATCATCCCTGTACCACGGTCAAGGATTTTCATCAAATTATCAATGGTCATGACTATACCGAATCACCCCTGGTCATAATCATACCAACAACTATCCATCACTGCATTACAGGCCACTGAGGACTTTTGTCACGTCATTTATAGCAGGTCATAATTATACCGAATGATCTCTGGTCATAATCATACCAAGTTCATCTATGCACGTAAGACATAGATAACTTTCAACATAATATAACATGAGGATGATGACAATGACATAATAATTCAATAAAACAAGTTCAAGAATTAATTTATCCAAGAACCAATAACGTCCAAATTGTCAACAAGATACTGTTTTGTTGAGTAAAATTCAAGAATGATCAGAAGAATATTTCCATGAAAAGATATCTTTGGATGAAACGCAAATATCAAGAATATTCTACTAATTTCATGGAGTATAGAAGTCAAAGTTTTAACCAACCGGGTATAATAAAGAATGGAATAACAAAGGAAATCACCATGCATGCGGTGCTGATGCATGATGCGGAGTTATTCAACGAAATAATAATAACGAGAACCGGTCGTGAAATTCACAATCGCAGGATGTTCCAATGAATAATAAAGATGGAACCGGATCCGGTGTAAAACACACGATAGGATATTCCAACGAGAATGATAAAGATTTTAACCGGTGTCCCAAGTAAAACACACGCATGTGATGTTCCAAATGTAATAATAAAGATTTTAACCAGTCCGGTGTAAAACACACACGAGCATGATGTTCCAAATGTATAATAATAAGAATGTCACCAAGTATAGGGTAAACCACGACACTGATTATGTATAGGGCATGCCACGTATCACGAGTTATTCCAATGTAATAATAAAGAATGGAATAACGAGAGGGATTTCACCAAGTATAGGGTATCTGGCCATGATACAAAGTTATTCCAATAGAATAATAAGAATGGAATAATGAAGTTTTCTTCATGAATACAAAAACGAATAATATCCCTTACGTACAACAAATAATACCCTTACCTTAGAAGAACCGAATATTGGAAAAGTGAAGTAGCGAGAATACTTTTCTTCTTTCTCTCTATAGTTTCTCTCTGTAGTTTCAATGAATTAAAAGAAAATAATGAAGGAATGAGCTTTTATTTATAGGAAAATGGAATGCATAGTAACTAATCCATGAATGGTCCAGTTGATTTACTTTAATCATTTCATCCATATTTAAAGCAAAATCTTTTAAATAAAATATAATATATTCTATTTATATAAAAACATTTTACTATGCAAACACTATGCAATACTATGCAAAACACTATGTAAAACACTATGCAACACTATGCATAATAAAATATAATATATTCTATTTATAGAATAACTTTAATAAAGTATTCGCTTTTATATAAAAGATGTTTCGCATTTTATTACGTTAATAATACGAATAAAACAAAACGTCATTATCGCTATATTAATTCATATTATTAATCGACAATAATGGAATCAAACCGAGTGACTTCTCACATAAGCATCAATAATCAATACCAGTGTAATAGCTACTATGCAACCACACGTATTCTTGTACTTTTACTACCGAGTAGTTCAACAATGATCAACCAGTAAAACTTCCGTCGTTATTTCAATAAAATATTTTTGTCGTTTTCTCGATCCGACAATAATTACATTGTAGGGTCCACCAATGATTGAGTAGTTGTATGCGAATATTCCCTGCTAAACCGAATATTCCCCACCAATCGAATATAATATAACCACTTGCATACTTTGCAAAATTTATAAATACTACCCACAACTATAATATTATCTCAAATTCACACCATAATATTAAAAATTATTTCGACAAAATTTAAATCTTTATTGATAAAATCTGGGGTCTCACATGCATACTTTACAAAATTTGTAAATATTACCCACAACTATAACATTATATTAAATTCATTCCATAATATTCAAAAATGATAATTATAGAAAATTCATCTTTATTCAAAAAGTTGGGGTCTTACAAGCTCCCCTTCTGATGAAATTTTGCCCTCGAAATTAGGGTATATACCTGGTATATCGAAGAGGTAAGGGTACCTTGACTTCATTTAAGATTCTAACTCCCATGTCATTTCCTCAACATCGTGATTTCTCCACAAAACTTTAACTTGAGGTATAACCTTGGAGCGTAGAATATGTTCCTTCTTATCCAAGATTTAAACAGGAACCTTTTCATACGTTAAATCTTTCGCTATTTCGTCTGGTTCTAACTCAATAATGTGGTTCGAGAATTCCACATATTTACGTAACATGGATATGTTAAAAACGTTATGAACACGAGACATACTTGGCGGTAAAGCCAGTCTATAGGCCACAGTTCCTACTCGATCGAGGATTAAAAATGGGCCAATGAATCGAGGATTGAGCTTTCCTCTCTTTCAAAACCTCGTAACTCCTTTCCAGCTTTAACTTTATCAATTAAAGTAGGTTCTACTCGTATGTTCGCTATCATCACATGGGTCCCTAGAGTCTTTAACTCTATCTCCATCCTTTGCAAGTCACACAAAATGGGCCTTTGCGTTGACAATATCGCACTCGTACCCACATATGATCTTCTACTCAATGCGTCAGCTACCACATTCGCTTTTCCAGGATGGTATTGGATGGTATGATCATAATCATTCAGCAATTCAAGCCAACGTCGTTGTCGCATGTTGAGTTCCTTTTGAGTGAAGAATTATTTGAGGCTTTTATGATCCGTAAAGATCTCCACTTTCTTCCCATACAAGTAATGCCTCCAAATCTTTAGTGCGAAAATGACTGCTGCCAACTCTAGATCATGAGTAAGATAATTCCTCTCATATTCTTTGAGTTGTCGTGAGGCATAGGCTATGACTTTCCCATGTTGCATGAGAACACATCCTAACCCTTTGCCCAAGCATCATCAGAGATGAAAAATCCTCCGAACCGGATGGTATTGTCGAGCAGTCTTTGAAATGAGTCTCCTCTTGAGTTCTTGAAAACTCTTCTCATATTCCTCGCTCAACCGAACTTTGTATCTTTTTCGAGTCACCGAGTTAGTGGAGTACCGATTCGAAAATCCTTCCACGAATCTCGATAATAACCAACTAAGCCGAGAAAGCTACGATTTTTTGATCCATCGATTTAGGTTGTTCCCAGCTTTGAATGGCTTCAATCTTTGCCGGGTCAACAGATATTCCATGACTTAATACCACATGCCCAAGGAATGCTACTTCCTCAAGAAAGAACTCGCATTTCTTCAACTTGGCATAAAGCTTATATTCACGAAACTTTTGGAGTATCAACCTCAAGTGTTGCTCAGATCTTTACGGGTTTTGGAATATATGAGGATGTCATCAATACATGAAGGCAGTAGGAGCATTAGTCAATCCAATAGACATGACTAGGAATTCATAATGCTCGTACCGAGTTTTGAAAGCCATCTTTGGAATGTCATCGGTTCTAATCTTCAACTGGTGATATCTGGAACGAAGATTAATCTTTGAAAAGAATTTGGCTCCTTGTAACTGGTCAAATAGGTCATCAATACATGGCAATGGGTACCTATTTTTGATGGTGACATGATTCAACACCCGATAATCAATACAAAGTCACATACTCCCATCTTTCTTCTTTACGAATAGAACAGGAGCACCCCAAGGAGAAGTACTAGGATGAATAAAGCCAATGTCTAACAATTCCTGCAGTTGGGTCTATATGGGGCTTTGGAAATGGGTTTTGTCTGGGTTCAAGGTCGATACAAAATTCAATTTCACGCCTGGGGTAGGCCAGAAGTTCTTCGTGGAATACGTCGAAAAAATTCATTAACAATAGAAATATCATTCAAAATGACGTATTTTTGTTTAGATCCGTGACATGAGCTAAGAAAGCTTGACATCCGTTTTTCAATAAACGAATAGCTTTATGGCTTGAGAAGACAGTGATTGATTTTAATGGTTTGGTTGCTTGAATTCGCATAATAGATTGATTAGGAATATGAAAGCTAACAACCTTACGAAAATAATCAATTTTTGCATGATGAGTAGTTAACCAATCAATCCCTAGAATCACATCAAATGCAAGTATTTTCAAAGAAATAAGATCGACATGTAACGTACGGTTACCAATTTGAATCAAACAAGACTTATAAACTGTGGATGTAATGAAGGTTTCTCCCAACGAAGTTTTAACAGATAAGTCAAAGTCTAATCTCTCCGGAGTCAAATTTAAACGTTGAGCGCAAGTAGGAGAATTGAAAGAGTGGGTAGAACCAGTATCAAATAAAGTATAAGCTTTGCTAGAGTTTATGATTTGCTTACCCGTGATGACCTCGTTCGGGCTCCTTGCTTTCTGGGAGGTCACAACAAACGCTCTCCCTTGCACTACCGACTTTGACTTTTCTGGGACGGCCTTTGGTGCCTCCATCCTAGATGAACTTGTCTTTGGTGAACGAAAAAATCGGGATAGGTGACCTTCTCTTCCACAATTATAACATGCTTTGGACGACATCGCGCAGTTTGGACTAATATGTCCCTCCCCTCCACATTTGAAGCATATGATAGGTGGTCGTTCTCCTTCTTTAACAACGCAGGTGTCAGGCCGACGCCTTTCCATCATTGTTGAATCTCTTCTTCTTGAAATGTCCATTCTTACTGTTTTGGCCCTAATTACCACCTAAGTAGTTACCATTTCTGGCCTGTTGATTCCCTCCATGCTTGTTGTCACTTTGCTTGATGATCGCTTCTCCTTGGTATTATCATTTTGTTTACCGCTCTCTTTTGGTTGGGTTGACTCATTATCACGCTCCAATAACTGAGCCCTATTAAAAACATCTGAATACAAACACAATTTATGAGAGATAAGATATTGACGTATCTCAGGTTTCAAACCTCTTAAAAACATCGCGTCATTCTCTCCTCATTATCAACCAAATGGGACGCAAAACGAGATAACTTTGCAAACTTGTCTTCGTAGTGCGATACGGTTATGTTGTTTTGTTCCAGCTTGATGAACTCTACCTCTTTCATGCGACGAATACTTTCAAGAAAGTACTTGTCGTTGAACAGTTCTTGGAACTTCTCCCAAGACATCTTCAGTGCGGCAGGTTGAGTACGCTTTATAGATTCCCACCAATGTCTCGCCTCTGCACTTAACATGAAGGTGGCAAAGGGAACTTTTTGCTCCTCGGAGCATCCCAAGACATCAAATATCTTGTTGATCTGCTTAATCCATGTCTGCACCTTAAGTGGTTTTGGCTCTCCAAAAATCTCCAAATGGTCCCAGCCCTTAAATCGCTTCATGCGACTGCTTCGAGAGTTGCCAGTGTTTCCACCTGCATTTTGGACAGGAGCCGCTCTCGCCTGATGTTGCATGAATTGCATAAAGACTCTGAACATTCCATCGTTCATCATTTGGTCAGTGTTGTTGTTTGCCTGAGGAATGTCTCCTTCCTGATGCACATTATCCTAATTATTGATCTGTGGAGACTCAACGGTCTCCTGTGCTCCATTGATAATCTCAACAATCTCGGATGTCATTTTCAAATACTGCCACAAAACAAGAGTTAAATAACATATCACATATTATCCCTATACTTTGACTGACCAATTAAATACCAAATAAACTTAGGTAGGTCATACTAGCGAAAGAATTCTCCGTCTCTCCCCTCCTAGTTCTTGTCTCACATCTTAGCCAGGATCATATCCCTAAGTTTTGATATTAATCATGTGGCGCCCCCAAAATAGGTATACATCACCTATTCCGAGTCGCCAAATACATGGTACGTAATATAAATACAATCTTAATTATACAACAAGAGAGTCATGAGTTTTAATACAAATCATCTTACAGACAATATTCACTCTCGAATAAGTCCTCATTACATTTATTGTCACACTTCTTAATGTAATAGTGAGGACTACTAGCTAATACTATCATCCTGGACCATCACTCCGCTCCCCAGACTCGTCCCGTATTCGTTCTCATTTTTTGAAGAACGGTGAAAGAAAGGGTGAGCTCAACTAGCCCAAGAAGAAATATTATGACTAAGATAATGCAGAATAAATTATCATTAGTCTCCAACAATTTTAAACTGATAAAATACAATAGACATCAAGTTTAACTGTAGTGGAACAAGCAATCCATTAAAAGAGTCAAGTAGAGAATAAAATCTACTATCTTTTATGATTTTAAAGGTTTTTCATCACTTTTATCGCCGAGACTCGACCAATAAATAATCCACATCGTCGAATCACCCCAAGACTACTACCAAGGATATTCTTTAGTATCACGACCACAAATTATCCATGCACTACGGGCCAAGGACATTCGTGTATTCATCAATTGTCATGATCATGCCAACAACTGTCCATCAATGCACTACGGGTCAATGAGGACTTTTACCACATTATTTATAATATTACTACCATGATTATTAATCGAATAATCCCAGTCATAATCATACCAAGTCCATCTATGCATATTTCTAAGCCATGTATTGACTTTCAACATAATATAAATATGAGGATGATGACAATGATATAAGAATTCAATAAAACAAGTTCACGAATTATGAAGGAATGAGCTTTCATTTATGAAAAATGGATCGCATAAGAATTAACTCATGAAACGGTCAGATTGATTTACTTTTAATCTGACGGTCCATATTTAAAGCAAAAATCTTTTAAATAAAATATAATATATTTTATTTATAATCTAATAAAACGAATAACTTTATAAAAGATTTTACTATGCAAACACTATGCAGACCTTATTCAAACACTATGCATAATAAAATATAATATATTCTAATTATTATTTAATAAAATGTATAACTTTATAAAAGTATTTTGTTTTATATAAAAAAGCTTTTCTGCTTTTATTACATTAATAATACCAATAAAACAAAACCGAGTGGCTTATCACATAAGCATCAATAATCAATACTGTGTACTACTTACGCAACCACGCGTATCTTTGTCTTTCTTTACTACCGAAAGTAGTTCAACAAGATAATAAGTAAAACTTTCGCCGTTATTTTCAATAAAATATTTTTGTCGTTTTTCTCAATCCGATAATAATTACATTGTAAGGTCCACCAATGATTGTGTCGTCGCATTTGGATATTCCCCCGACAAAAAAAATATTTCCCGACCAATCGAATATAATAAGACAACTTGCATACTTTACAAAATTTGTAAATATTACCCACAACTATAACATTATATTAAATTCATTCCATAATATTCAAAAATGATAATTATAGAAAATTCATCTTTATTCAAAAAATTGGGGTCTTACATAAATAATATAATAACTCCCAGTTTGGGATTATATCAAAAAAGAAAATTTGACTCTCAATTTGGGAATTTAGTAATTTGGGATTCTATATTAATCTTTTAGTAATTTAGTTTTCAAAATTATTGTTGTTGGAGTAATCTTAAATTATTGTTTAATTTTTGTTTTCTTAAATCCTAAGAGAATTGATGAATGGTGAAATTATTATGAAATGTTTAAATCAGTTTAAATCAGTTGGGTCTGATTATTGATGTTCTTGCTGGTAGCGTGCTGCCTTATGCATTAGGCCACGATTCTCTGGTCCGTATGCATTGGGCCGCTAATATACTTTCTATTTTTTTCAATCTGGGTCAAAATCAAACTCAAGGACCTTAACTCTGCTCTTTCGCCGCTTCAACATACACGTCACTGCTCCAGACCTCCGGTAACCGCCGCCAAATTTTGACCCCGCTCAAATTTTGTTCTAATTTCGCCACTGCCTCTTCTTCCTAACTGTCGGCTGCCTCCTCTGCCCATTGTACCCTGAGTTCACCCTCGTCCGCCTTCGCCTCAACCACATCAAATTCCGTGTCACTTCTCTCAATCTCTTTGAATCCTCAAGGACCTCAACCGCGACTTCTTCTCTCTCCGGTACTCTTCCTTGACGTCTTTGTCGGCTATCAAGGCCGAAACCTAAGGCGCGTCCGACGGAGGTGATTCACAAATCACGATGTGTTTATTGGACAAAAATTGCTTATTACTTGATTAAAGACCTTTTATTTTATTTTCCCTGTTTCCAATATGGGTTTTAAGGGGATTTGATTTTGAACCAATTAAACAGTATATGATGTTATTCTTTCTCCGCGTTTGACCTTTGTAAGAAATGGTGTTATTAGTCTTCTATTGAACGATTGCAGTAGCTCATAAAGAACTCATTTATCCTTCCCTTACACTAAATCATTCACTATTTACAACCCCATCTAATTTCTGTTGTTGGGAAAGTACAGGTCATTGATTTCTGTGATCTCAATCGTGGTATTGTTCATCTACTTGCAACCCCGTCTAAATCTATTGTTCATCTACAGGTTATTGATTTATATGTGATTTCTCATTTTTTGATTGATAAATAATAACATGGAGCACATGTTTGATTATTAACCGAAATACCCGAATTTAAAATTCGGTATTCATTTGGTTATTGTCAAATTCGGTTATTAGTTCGGATAGTAAAATTATGAATATTTCAGTATTTGGTTATAATCGAATAATCTATTGGGTTCAGTTATACTCAAATGATCGATCCTAATGGGGTACACATTGCCAACGAAATTAAATAAAAAAATCCATATTATAAAAAAATTGCACGTGGTACACAATGGCCCACGTGAAATCATTCACAAATATATATTACCTTCAAATATTTTTAATAATTACATTAATCAATTACAATTTGCATGGTTTTGGCACGATGCTATACGTGATTAGATTTTATTTAAGTGAAAAATATATGTTGTTTAATGATGTTATAGGTTGTGGTTAAGCCAAGACAAAATTGCTGAGTTGTCTATTCTAACTTTTTGCGTTGAAAGTCAATAAAGGACAGTAATAACGCAAATCTAGACAATATATATATATATATATATATATATATATATATATATATATAATAAAACATAACTTATTTTGAATCTTTCATTTGACAAAACACAAAGACGGTTCAGATTCATTCTAACTTAATCCTTCTAACTTAATCCAAATGCTCATATTTCTTCCCGCTCAAATTAAATTCAACCCTACATCCTACCCTTTCTCATGTTCACACACAAAATCTTTTACTCTCCCCTCTTCTTCACACACAAACAAATAATAGTAATAATAATAAAAATAATTATAATAATTATAATAGTACTACTACTACTAATAATAATAATAATTATAAATATAATTATATTAATATTAATTACAATAGTACTACTACTACTATTAATAATAATAATAATAATTATTATTATTTTATATAATAATAATAATAATAATAATAATAATAATAATAATAATAATAATAATAATAATAATAATGGTGGTGGTGTGGTGAATTATAATAATTGTTATTGATGATTGTATGTTTTGTGGACAAGTTTATATTTTTCTTGATATCTATTTTTAAAGGAAAATTAATTATTGTAGGTAGTGTGGTAAATTATGATAATTATTATATCTCGATTGTAAGTTATTTTAAGTTGAAAAGAGTATTTAGGTAATATAATATTTTTCTAATTTTAATCTATTTTTTCATTCGTCGTCTTTTGATGAGGATAATTACTAGTATATATATGGGGTATATATATATATATTAATCACAGATATCTGATGCGTCTTTATGATTTATTGGTTTTTTGGGTTATGGCGACGGTTCACCCGTCGCCGTAGCTCATAATAGCTATGGCGACGGGTTCAACCGTCACTATAGCCCAAAAAATCATTATCATAACCGACTGTATATTAAACAGTTGTGTATATATATTTTTTCCTATATATATACTACCTCCGTCCCATAATAAGTAATTTTTTAGCTTAAATCACACATACCAATACACAAGTTAAAATGACAAAAATACCCTTAATATACTTTCTTTGGAGTTGAAGAGTTAATGAGTGTCATTTAATTGTAGTGAGTAATGGAGGAAACGAAGACCAAGTCAGTAGTTGGAACGCAATAAATACTATTGGCTGCACGACATATATGAGAAAATATTGTAAAAATTGTATTAGAGTTCTAACACATCACTTATTTTGGAAAAAAATATTAAACCTAAAAAATCATTTATTGTGGGACAGAGGAAGTATTATTTATAATTACTCTATATTCTTAAATTAAAGATATATTTTTATTTTTCATGTTTTTAAAACTGGTGATACATTAAAATTTTTATACTACAAAATTATGTTATCATTATTACATTTTTAATAAAAATTAGTGATACGATTAGGATTAAAGTAAATTTTTTCTTAAAATTCGGTCATTTTAGAATTAGTGAAAAGAAAGGTACTGAAGGTATGTAAGTAGTATATGGGGTTAGTAATATGTCAATTTGTAGGGTTCTTTAGATAAATTCAACAGTACCGAATGAATATATAAATTTTCATATGATTTAGTATTGATGTGTATCAACGATTTTATTTTAATGAAAGTTAAATAAATTTAAACCATTATAACGTATATTTATTATATAAAGTTACAATAATGATGTTAGACAATTTCAATTTAAATAAAAATTTATATTCTCATATTCTTGTATAATCTTTCCATCTATCTAAGTTAAATTTTATTAAAAGAATAAGATAAAATTATTTTAGGTCTCTCTCATAAGCCCTTAAAATTACATGTCTAATTATGAAATGTGAGGAGTGTTATAAAATTATGGATGTCTAGATTCATATAATGGATGTCTAGATATATTCTTCTTATCTTTTATAGTAACTCTCATGTCTATTTAGTTTTGAAACTCATGTCCTTTGACTTTTGTAACCTCCTAGTACTTATGTTCTTATATCTATAAATAAGAGCATTGTAAAGTGATTGATATATACAAAAGATTATGAGAATACTTTTTTAATTCTAATTATATTTGTTCTTGATTTTAGTAATATTTTATAACACGTTATCAGCACAAATTGCTCTTTACTTTTGTCTTGTAGTAGATAATCATATTTTGTTTGTTGATAAGAAGAAGAAAAAAATAATGGAGCTTGAACTTTTAGCTTCCCTTGAGTAGTTGAGAATGGACTCAGTTTTCATGGTGATTTAGCAGCAACAGTGTAAGTATGGTTCATACTACTTGTCTTATTATTTGATTTTAAATTTCTGTATGGAAATGATATTTTTGTTTTTGAAATTTATCCCATATCACTTTATTTCAATCTATATATGCATCATTTCCTTAGATACTTATTATCAGGTTTCTATTTGATCTTGTGATTAACACAAATGTCAGGTTTCTGGTAGCCACTCTTCTCATTAAACTTTGAAAAATTGGTGCACCGCAATATTAACATCAATGCTAGCTGGTAGTTGACGAGGATCAAAGTTATAGTAATTGGGCATATGTGACTGACTTCCCTATCATACCCATTACATTGAGAAGAAAGTGGTAGACAATTTTGGAACCCAAATGTTGATTTTTATTTTTTTAGGACCGTTTAAAAATGTGGCGTTCAGTTTAGAGAGGTTTAACACATACCGTACGTCCTGTCGTCGACTGATATACGTATAAGTTGCATTTTCTGCTCATCTTCTTTATTTTATGTCAAAGTCTAATATACATACGTATAGGATATTTTTGATAGAAAAATTACGTCTCTGCTCCTAGAGTTAATTAGTTTATTTGCAACATATATATGGTGTCTAGTCAAATCAACATAACGCTGAAAATAATGATATAGATATCCAATTATATACGTATAATATACGTATACGTATTGTTTCATTACAATTAAATTTGATATACATATAATCATTTTGTTTAACAAAAGACGCGTGAGACAATAATGTTGGAAGAATGCATATTGTGATTTGATGTTTTATGGAACTACTCATGACTATGTAAAGTCCTTCAAAGAATATATGTACAAGGACTTAGTGATAGATCAAAAGTGTTAGGTTGATCTTAGCCTTTAATGTTCACTTGTATAGATAAAGAGATCAAATTTGTTAGGTTGATCTATGGCTAGAAAGAAATAGATAGACTCGTAGTCTATCCGACTGATCAACAGAATGCAGAAGCTAGAGCAGAATCGTAGTGCTGAGATGATCGTAGTGTATCTGCCTTGAAGGGCCTCTCCATGATTCGAAGAGTGGTCCAGACGTTTGCCGAAACTAACTTAGAGATCGTAGTGTGCTCTCGGAAACGCAGAATCTGCAAGACGAGCAAGTGAAGATCGTAGTGTGAAAAGATCGTAGTGTGCTCTCGGAAACGTAGAGTTTGCAAGATGAGCAAGTGAAGAACGTAGTGTGCAGATCCTTGTGAGAAATCGTAGTGATCTCTTACGAACAGGCACCAATATGACAAGACACTACGACATTGATAGTAGAGTGTCATCTGCTTTGTGTCAGAAACATCAAGCCCTATCGTTCATCTGAAGATAGACTCCAACAAATATGGAATGGGTTTTGAACGTTGAAGCTTTCACCAGTCCCAACGTACAAAAGATATCCTTAGTATTGATCAAAAGAAACATACTCAAGAAGCTAAGAAAAGGACCATTAGGCAGAGGAAATCACCTTTTGAAGTGTTGGTGAGAAAGCAGTCCGCTGTGTCAGTGGGCCAAAGTGTAATTTAGAAGATGTGCAGAAAAGTCTCCATCAAAGCTCAGAAATGTCAAACGCATTTAATGGCTCATCAGATAACTTCAACGGATAGATTTCAAGATCACATATATACAGATCAAAGACAGATGAGAAAAAGAGAAGCAAGTACTGAACAAAAACGCACAAGAACACTCAACGCTCAACTCTACGATCTGAGAAAAAGGAAAAGCTTACTCAGCTACTCAGTTCTTTTGAACAAGTGCTTACTAGCAACTGAATAGCATCAATCACAATCTAAACAACATTCAATCAACTGAAGTAAGAGTTCTAGGTCTGAAGGACTTGAAGAGTTCTAAGTGAACTGTGAGAGACCAAGTCTGCTAGGCTTGAAGAGTTCAAGATGGAACTAAGAAGTACCTAGACTGCTGGTCTAGAAGGAATATGTGAGATTCAAGAAGTGTAACAGACATCCTTAGTGAATTTCCTACTCTAGGAGTAGAAGAGTGGACTAAGAGCTTTTAGTACTCTGAACCACTTAAAACTATTGTGTTCATTAACTGCCATAACTGCTATAACTGCAATATCTGTTATAACTGTCATAACTGCCTCAATCTCATTAACTCAAGATATATATCTAAAGGTTTTTTTCACATATACTCATTCTGCTGTGCATTGATTACCATCACGTTAAAAAGATTAAAAGAAAATTTTTTAATTATCTATTCAACTCCCCCTTCTAGATATCTATCGTGCCTATTGGGAACTAACAAATAATAATAATGGACAACTCTGAAGTTTCTGAGAATACAAATTATGTAAGTACACTACTTTTGTGATATAGTAGTATTAGTATAAGCAAATAATCATTCTACTTCTCAATTCTCCCACCTTGAAAGTGACTAGAGAAGGGTAAATATTTTTATTGTCTTCTTATAAATTTATACTTAGTTATTTAACTTCTTACATATTTATATATTTACATAGATGTCAAATCTTATAAATTTGAATTTGTTGCCCTTGATTTATATCGAGCAAGAATTATTTGTAATGGAATCTTGATGCTGAGATTCATATAAAGGCAAAGAACCTTGGAGATACAATTAAAGTTGGCAATCATGCATCCCTGCAGGATCATGCAAAATTAATGATTTTTATTCGCTATCATCTCCATGAAAAATTAAAAGTTGAGTACATTACAGTGAAAGACTCACTTGTCTTATGAAATGATTTAAAGGAAAAATTTTAAAAGCTCATTATAATTGGTTGCTCCTGAAGTTGCAAGATTTTAAAAGTGTTGAGTGAAAAACATTGATGAAGACATGTTAGAGAAAATATTTATTATATTTCATGCCTCGAATATGCTCCTGCAGTAGCAATATCGAGAGCGTAAGTTCATAATATATTCCCTGAAGCGATAAAGGAAATTATATTCCTAAAAGTGATATCATTTCTTCTAGTGGCTGTACAAAATAATGAGTTTTTGCTGAAAAACCAACAATCTCGCTCGACCGATTCTATTACATTCCCTGAAGTGAATGAAACCTCATTTGATAATCATAGAAGAAATTATGGTTGTGGTTGTGGTAGTGGACTTGAAAAGAACAATCAATATATAAAAGGGAATGTACCCGTCGTACTCCTAAATATTTGGTAGATTTGTACCAAGACTCCATAAAAGAAAAGGAAATGGAATGATCCTGAAGATCCCATGAATTATTTTGACTTTCAAATGGAATGGAAATAACTAATTTTGATATCTATGGTTTCCTTAATGATATGTTAATAGAAATGTTCGTATCAATTAATTATTTTTATTTCATTATAATAAGTATTTTTTTATTATATGTTTTATTTATGTTTCAAGTAATAAAGTTAAATTTATGTTTTGCATATATGAAGTTGTATGGGCCAGAAGCTCATCAAACTTTAAAGGCTCTAGAAGTGCGATTATTCATCAAACATAATTGAAGACTTTTGAAGAGTGATTATTCATCAAATTTAATTAAAATATATGGAAGAGCGATTATAATGTTTTCAAAAGGCACAAAACTTTGTATTGATGATTCTTTATATTCTTCTGAGACAAGCAGAAATTTGCTCAGTTTTAAGGATATACGTTATAATGGTTATCATATTGAAACCAATATTGAAGGCAGTGAAGAATTTCTTTATATTACTTCAATAGTACCGGGCCAAAAGCTCATATTAGAAAAACTGTATATTTTCTCTTCTGAGTTATATTATACTAAAATGAGAATAGTTGAAACAAATGTTGTAATACACCAGAAGTGTGAGACCCCATATTTTATCAATAAAGATTTAAATTTTGTCGAAATAATTTTTAATATTATGGTGTGAATTTGAGATAATATTATAGTTGTGGGTAATATTTATAAATTTTGCAAAGTATGCAAGTTGTTATAAAATATTCGTTTGGTGGGGAATATTCTTTTTGTTAGGGAATATTCGTGTAACTACCAATCATTGGTGGACCCCATAATGTAATTATTGTCGGATTGAGAAAACGACAAAAATATTTTATAAAATAACGCATGGAGGTGTTACTGCTAAAAAAGCTGTTGAACTACCCGGTGGTAAAAGTACAAGAATAATACTGGCGTGGTTGCATAGTAGCACACTAAGATTGATTATTGATGCTTACGTGAGAAGTCACTCACCTATGCTCAATTATTGCTACAATAATTCTTTGCATCATATCTCTTATATTATTGATTCAATTATTGTCACAAGATTATCATCAGATAATATGTTATATTATTAATTGAGACGACAAGTTATAAATGATTAATAATTGTTGAAAGATTAAAAAATGTGTTGATTAAAAATAAAATGATTTGTGGTAATATTTATTCAATCCTTAATGTATATAAAGAGTCTCATTATGAGAGCGTTTGTGGTAAGTTTGATTATTTTATGGGGGCCCATATGTCATTATCTAAGAGTCTCTTCACAATAGTAATTACCTTTGTGAATAGTAATTACCTTCGTCGATAGTATTTACCTTCGTCGATAGTATTTACCTTCGTCAATAAGTAATTACCTTCGTCGATAGTAATTACCCTCAGAATAGTAATTACCTTCGTCAATAGTAATTACCTTTACCGACGTCAAACCACTTGCCGCTTTCACATTACAAAGGCGCGAAACCACTTGTCGTTTCACATTACAAAAAGGCCGAACCACTTGTCGTTTCACATTACAAAGGCCGAACCCACTTTTCTTTTCACATCACCACCGCTGAGCCACTTGCCTTTTCACATGGTAGGTGCTAAGCTAGAAATCTTCTATAAATAGAGGCCTAGTGCTTCATTATTTTTCACGAATTCACTGAAACTCTAGAGAGAGAAACTATAGAGAGAAAGAAGAAAAGTATTCTGCTACTTCACCTTGCCAATATTCAGTTCTTCTAAGGTAGGGAATATTATTTGTTGTACCTGTAAGGGTGTTATTCTTTCTTATTCATGAAGAGAATTGTTGTTATTCCATTGCTTATTATTCTGTTGGAATAACCTGTAAAAGTGGTATACCCTATACATAACCTGTATACGCGGCATACCCTATACTTGGTGAAATCCTTATATTATTCCATTCTTATTTATTCTGTTGGAATAACCTGTATACGCGGAATCCCCTATACTTGGTGATCTCCTTCATTATTTCATTCTTTATTATTACATTGGAATATCCTGTGCATGTGTTTTACACCGGACCGGTTCCATTGTTTATTATTCCGCATTTATTATTCTCATTGGATCCTCACAGCGGTGTGAATTTCACCCGACACGTTCCGTTATTATTATTCTGTTGGAATAACTTTTATACATCGCGGCACCGCATGCATGGTGATTTCTTTTGTTATTCCATTCCTTATTATACTCAGTTGGTTAAATCTTTGACTTCTATACTCCATGAAATTAGTGGAATATCCTTGATATTTGCGCTTCATCCAAAGATATCTTTTCATGGAAATATTCTTCCGATCATTCTTGAATTTTACTCTACAAAAGCAAGATCATTTTGACAATTTGGACGTTAATAATTCCCGGATAAAATAATTCTTGAACTTGTTTTATTGAATTATTATGTCATTGTCATCATCCTCATGTTATATTATGTTATCTTCGACTTACGTGTATAGATGAACTTAGTATGATTATGACCAGATCATTCTTATAATCATGGCTTGTTATAAATGATGTGATAAAAGTCCTCGGTGGCACGTAATGCAAAGTTGATGGATAATTTTTGGTATGATTATGACCCGGGGGTGATTCGGATAGTCATGACCATTGATAATTTGATGAATATCCTTGGCAGAGTAGTCAGGGGGGTGATTCGATGATGTGGATTATTTATTAAAGTGAGTCTCAAATATAATGATGAAAAAACCTTTAAAACCTAAAAGATAGTAGACTTTATTCTCTACTTGACTCTTTTAATGGATTGCTTATTCACCTGCAGCTTAAACTTGTTGTCTATTGTATTTTATCGGTTTAACACTATCAAGGCTAATGATAATTTATTACTCATTATCTTAGTCATAATATTTCTTCTCGGGCTAGTTGAGCTCACCTTTTCTTTCACTTTGTTCTTCTTGAAATGAGAACATAGTTTTGAGACGAGTCTGGGAGCGGAGTAATGGTCCGAGAGGATAGCATTAGTAGTCCTCACTATTCGTGAAATAGTGTGATAATAGGAGTAATGATGACTCCTTTTGAGTTTGTATAATATCTAGTAGACAATATTTGTATTCAAACTCACGCTTTATGTCGTATTGCATACACGCACGCTTATATTAGTAAGTTGTATTTGAATTTATGTACCATGTAAGTGGCGACCCAAGATGGGTGACGTATACCTAATTTTGGGGGCGTCACAAGAAGTGTTTGGATCCAAATATTTTTATGATTTGGCATGATCATCTAGGATCAATAATGATGCATTGAATTATTGAAAACTCCCATGAACATCCTTTAAAGAACCAGAAGATTCATTTACCTGTTGATTATATCAAAGTAAATTAATTACCAAATTATCACATTTAATTATTGTTATTTGGTGTTCATCTTCTAAGAAAGAATTCAGAGTGATATTTTTAAGGTATATTTTGAGGATTGTTATTTTAATAGTCTTCCCACCATTAGGGGGAGAAAAGTCGTTGCTTAAAGCACGACGTGAGATCATTGCCTGAAGCACGACGGGAGATTAATTGGAATGTTTCAATGTTATTTAATCTTGATCCTTATACAAATCAATATGAATTAGAAGTTCAAAGGATAATTCATTTGCAATGAATTGCAAATCAATTACCAGAATTATTCGCCGATAATAAGAAAATAGTGATATCTCACATTCTAGTTGCTAATACTCTAGCAGAGATTGAAGTCCCTGTAGGACAATCCGCTTAATCTGACAAAAATTGAATTAAAGCCACACCTGAAGCGTGGAAGATCTATCGGTGTTAAAAAAATAAAATAAAATTTCCCAGAAGAAGAAAGTACGAGAAACAGGCTGCAAAATTTATCAATCTATCCAAAACTTATCAACAAAAATCTCACAGAAATAAAACTCTCAGAGAGTTATCCCTGAAGAGGATGAGTTATCCTCAGAGAGGATCGGTGCACGAAAAATAACGAGATTTCGATACATTATGTATATACAGGAGACTTATATATTGGAATGAAATAAAATCGTTGTCGACAACATATTTTCATATAAATTTGCTATGGATATTACCAGAAGTAATGATCATATATATGAACCACAAATCGTTGATGAATGTAGAAATATTTGGCCAATGTGGAAAGAGGCGATTAAAGCAGAATTAAATTCACTAAGTAAATGTGAAGTTTTTAGACCTGTAGTCTGAACACCTAAAGGTGTAATGCATGTTGAATACAAATGGGTATTTGTACGAAATAAAAAAAATGAAATTATATGGTACAAAGCGCAACTTGTAGCACAAGGTTTCTTCGCAGAGACATGATATTAATTATGAAGAAACATATGCTCCTGTAATGGACACAATTATATTCAGATTTTTAATTAGCTTGGTAGAAAGAGAAATTAATGGATGTTGTTACATCATATCTGTATGGATCATTATATAATTATATCTACATGAAAATCTCTGAAGGATATAAAATGCCTAAAGCATATAATTCTACATCTCGAAATATGTATTCTATTAAGCTACAAAGATCTTTATATAGTTTAAAACAATCCAGATGCATATTGTGGTATAATCGCCTGAGTGGATATCTTTTGAAAGAAGGATTTGATAATAATCCAATTTGTGCATGTATTTTTATCAAAAGATCATAATCTGGATTTGTTATTATTATTTTATTTATTGATGAAAGATCTTCCTCCAGAAGAGTCGACAAAAATAACTAATTTAAGATGAAAGATATTGGTAAGCCAAATTTTTGTCTTGGCCTACAAATTGAATTATGAAATTCTTGTTCATCAATTAACATACACAGAAAAAGTCCTGAAGTAACTTTACATGGATAATGTTAATCCTTTGAGTACTCCAATGATGGGTTAGTCACTTGATATCAAGAAATATCCGTTTTGACCACAAGAAAATGATTAATAAACTTTTGGTCTTGAAGTACCATATCTTTGTGAAATTGGTGTTTTGGTCCTGAAGTACTATATTTTAATGTAATTGGTACTTTGATGTATCTTGCAAATTTGACAAGACCTGATATAACATTTGCAGTTAACTTACTAGCAATGTATAGTTATGCACCAACTCGAAGATATTGTAATGAAATTAAACATATTTTACATGAGACTATTGATTTGGGATTATTTAATCCAAATGGTGATAGAACCAAGCATATTGAACCAAAATTATTTTATACACATGAGCCCCAGAAGAATGGCAATATTGATCATGTGATAATTTGGTTGATATATTCATTAAGTCATTACCAACTATGATGTTGAAGAAGATGGTGCACAATATTGGCATACTTCGACTTAATGATATTTTTACCATGAACAATGGAAATTCTATGTTCTTATGAAGTGGAGTAAAAAGGATATGTGCTGATTGTACTCTTTTTTCTTCGCTAAGGTTTTTTCCCACTGGATTTTCCTTTGCAAGGTTTTAATGAAGCAATCCCAAGGCACTAGAAGTTATACAAGAATATTGTACTCTTTTCCTTCGCCAATTTTTTTTCCACTGGGGGTAAGATTTTTAACGAGGCATATTCTTAGAAAATTGCTACAAAAGAACTCCATCCATTCTGTATGAAGACAATGCTGCATGTATAGCTCAATTAAAAGGAGAATACATCAAAGGAGATAGAACAAAGCATATCTCAACGAATTTCTTTTTCACACATGACCTTGATAAGTGTGATGACATTGATGTTCAACAAATTCGATCAAAAGATAATCTAGCAGATTTATTCACCAAAGCATTACTAACTGCAATGTTTGAAGGATTGCGTCACAATATTGGAATGCGACAGCTGAAGGACTTAAGGATATATTCATGAGGGGGAGCTAATACGCGCTGCACTCTTTTTCCCTTAACCAAGGTTTTTTTCCATTGGGTTTTTCTTGGTAAGGTTTTTAATGAAAGCAGCTTTTCAATGCGTATATATATACAATAGACATCCAAGGGGAGTGTTATAAAATTATGGATGTCTAGATTCATATAATGGATGTCTAGATACATTCTCCTTATCTTTTATTGTAACTCCCATGTCCATTTAGTTTTGAAACTCATGTCCTTTGAGTTTTTGTAACCTCCTAAAGATTTATGTTCTTATATCTATAAATAAGAGCATTGTAAAGTGATTGATATGTACAAAAGATTATGAGAATACTTTCTTTCTTCTAATCATATTTGTTCTTGATTTTAGTAATATTTTATAACAAGGAGGGAGTTATTACTCCATTCAAAAGTTGAAAATTAGACCCCTCAAGTTTTTTGTTATTTTGTGTGCTGTTCTATACTCCTATATATATATATACCATGTAATACTTGAAAGCCATAACCATCCAAATCTCTCAAACTTAGCCTCAATTACTCCTATGATTCTCTTTAGTCTAAAACCCTTCTATTAACCAAATAGACTACAAGCTTTCTTTTAATTTAGTCCTCATGACAACCCTTAACAAAGCTTCAACAAATACCCATATTGGAGAAAACTCACCTTTGAGCTCCAAAAATACTTCTCATGTTTCTGATCCAATTGTTATTGCGAAGCTTTACGCGATTATGGAGGCAGTTGCAGATAGAGTGGAGATGCATAAGAATATTGGAGAGCAAAGAAACAATTGGAACAGCCTACTTTTATGTTCAATCAACACAATAATTCTTGTTGCTGCAGCTTTAGCTGGTATTGCAGCTACAAGTAGTGCTGTTGGTGCACCTTTATTGGCCTTAAAGCTTTCTTCTAGTTTAATGTATGTAGCATCCACATGGATGCTAATAATTATGAACAACATCCAGCCATCCCAATTAGCTGAAGAGCAACGAAACGCCACGAGGTTGTTTAAGCAGCTTCACGCACAAATTCAAACAGTTATAGCTATTGGTAAGCCTATGGTTTGTGATGTAAATGAAGCCATGGAGAAAGTTTTGGCTATTGACAGGGCTTTTCCACTTCCTCTACTTGGGGTAATGCTCGATAAATTTCCTTCTAAGGTGGAGCCTGCGGTGTGGTCGCCTCAACAAAAATGTAAGCAAGAAAAAAGACTAATTGGAGAGGGGAAAAATTGGAATGGATGGAGTGGAAAGTTGGAGGAGGAAATGAGGGAAACAGTTGGGGTTTTGGGGAAAAATGATAAGGCTGATTATTTGAGGTTGGGTAAAAAAGCCTTGAAATTAAATAAAGTGCTAGCAATTTCTGGTCCTTTGCTAGCATGCTTAGGGGCTGTTGGCAGTGCTTTTGTGGGGTGTCCTAATAATGGTTCATGGGCGGTGGTGCTCGGAGTTGTTGCTGGTGCTTTGGCTAGTGTTGTGAACACATTTGAGCATGGTGGGCAAGTTGGAATGGTGGTTGAGTTGTACCGGAGCAACGCCGGTTTTTTTAGGCAATTGGAGGAGTCTATAGAGTCAAATTTGGATGAAAAAGATGTTGAGAGGAGAGAAAATGGAGAAGTGTTTGAAATGAAGGTGGCTTTGAGTTTGGGAAGGAGTCTTACAGAGCTAAGAGATCTTGCCCGTTCTTCAGCAATAAAGGGGAAAGATATGAAAGAGTTTGGAAGCAAGCTATTCTGATAGGAAAATGTTAGGTAATTAGATAGAAATTATCTAATTTACCTAGACAAAACTTTACAGTCCAGATTGTATAGTACAGTCTTGTAGAGTTTTGTGCGTTAAGTGAACTAGATAATTTTTGTTAATGTTACCTAGCAATATTATTCATGTTGATAGAGTGCATGGTTCATCACAATTTGTATATCACTCAAGTGGATTTTGTGAATTTGTGATTCTGTGTACGAAATTTGAATTAAAACTTTGGATTTCATACGCAATTTTGTTCTTATTATCACACAAACATCATGAAATGCTTATTCTATCTAGTTCAGATATTGACAACTTACAATTATTGTGCTACAACTCATATCATAGTTGAATTACTTGGATGTATTCATATAGGGCATGCATGCAATGGGATATATATCTCCACATTAGTTATAAATTGAATTCCGCATTATAGTACTCAATATCATTATTCGTTTAATTAATAACTAAAAAACTAATAGCCAATAATGCAAACTTGTTGAAAAGATTAGGTCATGCTATCAGCTGCTTAATTGTCATATTAGTTGACCATAGAACTTTAATTGTTATTAGTTAATTATCTGGTTGATATCCCTTATGATCATTACTTTTGGATCTTTATAATGAACAAAATGAGCTATCATTAGATTAAAAGAAGTTGGTGAGTAAGAGACAAATTCAAATATATGTATATAATCCTATTACTATTACAATATGACCTTTAAAGTCTGATAAATACAAGAAATTAATTGCTTTGGAATTTAAACTCAAAATTTTACTAAACTAGCCAAACTTGAGCAAAAGTGAGCTGCGATAATGCATGATTGGTTCATTTGCAGCCTCCAAGTTAAAATAAACATTGGCAGACAGAAATTAACAAACAAAATTAAAAAAAAAAAACAAAAAAAAAACAAAAGTTACGTTAGATATCTAAATCAGGAATTAAAAACCACGGGATATAATCAGACTATATAAGAAAGTTACAACTCCAATATATATATATATATATATATATATATATATATATATATATATATATATATATATATATAGGTGATTCATAATCAAAGTTAGATGAGAGCTCCTATTATTCAACACACATTCTAATGTGCATTTATTTGATCTAAAATTTAGAATTACTCTCGTCTACATAATTGTTATGTGAATAGTGAATCCCATCCGTACAATAATTATCTAGATGAGATATACAAACCTAGAAATTATATCTCATCCAACATTCGAATGATTGAAAAATATTAATCATATTGAATCAAAATATCAGATATATTCAGACGAAAATTCGAGATGCACATAACACATCATATATATATATATATATATATATATATTCATGGTTAACAACCACTCCATTTTTGTAATGGAAACTCAACCCGGGCAAAAGGTTGTCTTAGCATCAAGTGGCGCATTATATATCCATACGTGGACTTCCTTCACTTTTCTTCAAAAGTATTAATACTTTCTCCTTTTTAAAATTACAGGTATAGTTTGATTTTTGGGATGAAATCACGATATATTAAACTTTAAATTGATGTGAATTTATTTAATTTTAATTGATACAATTATTATAACTGTATAGTATATAAAAAAATTATTAATCAAAAAATTTATTTCATTCTAAACTTTTACGAGTCATACCAACTTAAAAGTTGCCGTCATTTGACCTCAAAAATCAAATTATATCTTTAATTTTGAAACGGAAGAGTATTATGAAGTAGTACATTATCAATTCAAAGAGATTAGAGATGGCATGGGAGAAAATCCAAGAGTTTTCCTTTGCTTTTCGAAGACCAACTAGCTCCTATTTGTCACATAGCTTCCCATCTGCAATTATTAAAAAACAGAAAAATCAAAACGCGGCAGTATGCACCCTAGAAAACAAGTGTGTACTTAATTTGTTTGTTGACTGAGCAAATTAAAAATAAAGACATGCATTGTGGTGGATTGTTAGTTAAATACTCCTTGCGTTTCTAAAGAAATTGTCCATCAAATATGTTTAAAAGTACAAAAGTTATAATAACTTATTATAACTTTATAAATATAATAAGATTAAACTTGGTTTATTTTCAAAGACTAGGTCATCCTTAAGAGTATATGTAGGTTTGGTCTATCTTTATAAATGTAATAAGATTAAACTTGGTTTATTTTTAATCTTCGTCTTTGATTTTTGATTTGGGTCGGAGTAAAACACTTTCTATACTCTTATTAATGCTATGATTAATTTAACTAAAATTAAAAACTCTATTTATGGTCCTACAATTTTTAATACTAACTTATTATTAATTCTACAACAATTTAATTTTTTATAAGAGTACTCCTTTAGTTACGTAATTATATGATAAATTTTAACTTAAAAATCATGTTTAGGATTTTAGCTTGAGTTTCTACCTCTAAATAACTATATATTAAAAATATTATGAGTACATAATAATTAATATAAAAAAACATATTATAAGTATACATATGTTAGAAATATCAATACAAGTATAAAAAAGCAAAGAGACAAAAAATTAATTTGGTTGGTCATTCTAAGGATAATTTGATCATCAATTTATAATTTTTAAATACAAATTATATAATAATAATAATTGATTAGTGAGTTTTATACCTACGAATTGAGTATTTTTGGCTTGATGAAGCTGTGAGTCCTTAGGTATACTCTTTCTCAACATTTGATCCGTACATTGTTTAAATAGGAAAAGTTCGTCCCACAGGTAATACTTCACATCATGTAAAAACTTCTTTCGCTGTTGATGACTCAAGTCAGGGGGAAGCACATGACTCACTATATAATTCACGTAATCAGCATACCATGGTGCTTCTTTCGTGACTAAAAATAGTTGCTCGCTCGTCCGGAAAGGATTCATTAATCAATGTACCATCTCCCTTTTTCTGTTTATTCTCTAATATGGAAAGATGGTCTGCCACTTGATTTTTTATCCCCTTCTTATCCCGGATCTCTAGATCAAATTCTTGAAGCAAAAGGACCCATCGTATCAATCGGGGCTTAACTGTAAGACCCCAACTTTTATGAACAAAAAAATGAATTTTCTATAAATATCATTTTTGAATATTATGAAATAAATTTGATATAATGTTATAGTTGTGGGTAATATTTATAAATTTTGCAAAGTATGCAAGTTGTCATAATATATTCGATTGGTCGGGAAATATTCTTTTTGTCAGGGAATATCCGTACGACGGTAAAATCATTGGTGGACCCCACAACATAATTATTGTCGGATTGAGAAAACGACAAAAATATTTTATGAAAATAACGGCGGAAGTTTTACCATTAATACTGTTGAACTACTCGGTAGTAAAAGAAAGTACAATGTACTGGCGTGGTTGCATAAGAAGCACACGGTATTGATTATTAAGGCTTACGTGATAAGTCACTCAGTTTTGTTTTATTAGTATTATTAACGTAATAAAATGTATAAACTTTTTATATAAAATAGAATAATTTTATAAAGTTATTCGCTTTATTAGGCTAATAGTAAAATCTTTTTATATAAAAAAAGTAATACTTTTATAAAGTTATTCGCTTTATTAGACAATAATTATAATATATTATATTTTATTATGCATAGTGTTTGCATAAAGGTATCAGATATAGTGTTTGCATAATAAAAATCTTTTATAAAGTTATTCATTTTATTAGATTATAAATAGAATATATTATATTTTATTTAAAAGATTTTGCTTTAAATATGGACCGTCCGATTAAAAGTAAATCAATCTGGACCGTTCATGAGTTAGTTACTATGCAGTCCATTCTTCTATAAATAGAAGCTCATTCCTTCATTATTTCTTACGAATTCACTGAAACTCTAGAGAGATAAACTGTAGAGAGAAAGAAGAAAAGTATTCTGCTACTTCACTACTCATATATCCAGTACTCTTCTTCTTAAGGTAAGGGGTATTATTTTTTCATATTCATGAAGAGAACTTCTGTTATTCCATTCTTTATTATTCTGTTGGAATAATCAGATACGCTGTGATCTACCCTATACTTGGTGATTTACATTGTTATTCCATTCGTTATTATTTTGTTGGAACATCCTCTTTTGCGTTATCACGCCGGACACGGGTTTCGCTTTTTATTATTCTCGTTGAATATCCTCGTCTGCATGCGTTTTACGCCGCACTGATTCCATTATTTATTATTCTGTTGGAATAACTCGCCTACATGCGGCACCGCATGCATGGTGATTTCTGTTGTTATTCCATTCTTTATTATACTCAGTTGGTTAAAGTTTTGACTTCTATACTCCATGAAATTAGTGTAATATCCTTGATATTTGTGCTTCATCCAGTATCTTTTCATGGAAATATTCTTCTGAGCATTCTTGAATTTTACTCTACAAAGAAGTATCATGTTGACAATTTGAACGTTATTGGTTCCTGGATAAATTAATTCGTGAACTTGTTTTTATTGAATTCTTATATCATTGTCATCATCCTCATGTTTATATTTTTTTAAAAGTCATATATGGCCTATAGTGCATAGATGGACTTCGTATGATTATGATCAGGGATTATTCGGTGTAATCATGACCGTAATGTTATAAATGATGTGATAAAAGTCCTCATTGGCCCGTAGTGCATTGATGAATTTGTTGGCATGATACACGAATGTCCTTGGCCCGTAGTGCATGGATAATTTGTGGTCGTGATACTAAAGAATATCCTTGAACATAGTGCAGTAGGTGATTCGATGATGTGGATTATTTATTAAAGTCGAGTCTCAAATGATAAAAGTGATGAAAAACCTTTTAAATTATAAAAGATAGTAGATTTTATTCTCTACTTGACTATTTTAATGGATTGCTTAGACTGCCACAGCTTAAACTTGATATTTGTTATATCAGTATCGCTTTAACACTATTTAAGGCTAATGATAATTTATTCTGCATTATCTTAGTCATAATATTTCTTATTGGGCTAGTTGAGCTCACCCTTTCTTTCACTGTTGTCTTCAGGAAATGAGAATATAGGCTGGGACGGAGTCTCATGAACCGGAGTGATGGACCGATGATAGTATTAGTAGTCCTCACTATTACATTAAATAGTGTGACAATAAATGTAATGAGGACTTATTCTGAGAGTGGATATTGTCTAAAAGACAATATTTATATTAAAACTCACAGCTCTCTTGTTGTATATTAAAGATTGTATTTGTATTATGTACCATGTATTTGGCGACTTCGTAATAGGTGATGTATACCTATTTTGGGGCGCCACAGATTGGTATCAAAGCTTAGGATATGATCCTGGCTAAGGTGTGAGACAAGAACTAGGAGGGAGAGACGGGGAATTCCTTCGCTAGTATGACCTACCTAGCTAAGTTTATTTGATATTTAATTGGTCGGTCAGAGTATAGGGATAATATGTGATATGTTAATTAACACTTATTTTGTGGTAGTGTTTAAAAATGGCATCCGAGAATGTTGAGAACATCAATGGAGCACAGGAGACCGTTGAGTCTCCACAGATCAATAATCAGGATAATGTGCATCAGGAAGGCGACATTCCTCAGGCAAACAATAACACTGACTAAATGATGAACGATGGAATGTTTAGAGGCTTTATGCAATTTATACAACATCAGGCAAGAGCGGCTCCTGTACAAAATGCAGGTGGAAATACTGGCAACTCTCGGATGGTCACTGCCAAGCAATTTAAGCAACTAGGACCACCGAAGTTTTTTGGAGAGCCAAAACCACTTAAGGTGGAGACGTGGATTAAGCAGATCAACAAGATAATTGATGTCTTGGGATGCTCCGAGGAGCAAAAGGTTCCCTTTTCCACCTTCATGTTATGCGCGCGAGGCGATTCTTTGGTGGGAATCTATAAAGCGTACTCAACCTGCCGCACTGAAGATGTCTTGGGAGAAGTTCCAAGAACTGTTCAACGACAAGTACTTTCCTGAAAGTATTCGTCATATGAAAGAGGTAGAGTTTATCAAGTTGGAGCAAAACAACATGACCGTGTCGCAGTACGAAGCCAAGTTTGCCGAGTTGTCCCGGTTTGCGTCCCATTTAGTTGATAATGAGGAAAGAATGACGCGAATGTTTCTAAGAGTTTTGAAACCTGAGATACGTCAATATCTTATCTCTCATAAACTGTGTTTGTATTCAGATGTTGCTAATAGGGCTCAGTTATTGGAATGCGATAATGAGTCAACCCAACCAAAAGAAAGCAATCAACAAAATGATAATCCAAGTGATAACAATCATCGAAGCGGTGACAATAAGCGTGGAGGGAATCAACATGCCAGAAATGGTAACCACTTCGGTGGTAATAATGGCCAAAATAATAAGAATGGACATTTCAAGAAGAGGAGATTCAACAATGATGGAAAGACGTCAACATCAGCACCTGTCGTTAAGGAAGGAGAACAACCACCTATCATATGCTTCAAGTGTGGAGGAGAGGGACACATCAGTCCCAAATATGCGATGCTATCCAAAGCATGTTACAACTGTGGAAGAGAAGGTCACCTGGCCCGATTTTGTCGTGTACCGAAGACAAGTCCAGCTGGGATGGAGGCATCAAAGGTCGTCCCAGAAAAGTCAAAGCCGGTAGTGCAAGGGAGAGCATTTATTGTAACCTCCTAGAAAGCAAGGAACCCGAACGAGGTCATTACGGGTAAGCTTATCATAAACTCTAGCGAAGTCTATACCTTATTTGATACCGGTTCTACCCATTCTTTTATTTCTCCTACTTGTGCTCAACGTTTAAATTTGACTCCAGAGAAATTAGACTTTGACTTATCTGTTGAAACTCCGTTGGGAGAAACCTTCATTACATCCACGGTTTATAAGTCTTGTTTGGTTCAAATCGGTACCCTCACATTACCTGTCGATCTTATTTCATTAAAAATACTTGCATTTGATGTAATTCTAGGGATTGATTGGTTAACTACTCATCATGCAAAAATTGATTATTTTTGTAAGGTTATTAGCTTTCATATTCATAACCAACCTATTATGCGAATTCAAGCAACCAAACCATTAAAATCAATCACTGTCATCTCAAGCCATAAAGCTATTCGTTTATTAAAAAATGGATGTCAAGCTTTCTTAGTTCATGTCACGGATCTAAACAAAAATATGTCAGTTTTGAATGATATTTCTATTGTTAATGAATTTCCTGACGGATTCCCTGAAGAACTTCCTGGCCTACCCCCAGAACGTGAAATTGAATTTTGTATCGACCTTGAACCCGGTACAAAACCCATTTCTAAAGTCTCATATCGAATGGCTCCTATTGAACTTCAGGAGTTAAAGACCCAACTACAGGAATTGTTAGACATTGGCTTTATTCGTCCTAGTACTTCTCCTTGGGGTGCTCCTGTTCTATTCATGAAGAAGAAAGATGGGAGTATGAGACTTTGTATTGATTATCGGGAGTTGAATCATGTCACCATCAAAAATAGGTACCCATTGCCACGTATTGATGACCTGTTTGACCAGTTGCAAGGTGCCAAATTCTTTTCAAAGATTGATCTTCGTTTCGGATATCACCAATTGAAGATTAGAACCAATGACATTCCAAAGACGACTTTCAGAACTCGGTGCGGGCATTATGAATTCCTAGTCATGTCTTTTGGATTGACTAATGCTCTTGCTGCCTTCATGGATATGATGAACCGAGTATTCAAGGAATATTTGGATCACTTTGTGGTCGTCTTTATTGATGACATCCTTATTTATTCCAAAAGCCGTGAAGATCATGAAAAACACTTGAGGTTGATACTCCAAAAGCTTCATGAATATAAGCTTTATGCCAAGTTGAAGAAATGCGAGTTCTGGCTTAAGGAAGTAGCATTCCTTGGGCACGTGGTATCAAGTCATGGAATATCTGTTGACCCGACAAAGATTGAAGCCATTCAAAGCTGGGAACAACCTAAATTAGTGACCGAAGTACGTAGCTTTCTCGGCTTAGTTGGTTATTATCAGAGATTCGTAGAAGGGTTTTCTCGAATCGCTACTCCATTAACTCAGCTAACTAGGAAAGATACAAAATTCGGTTGGAGTGAAGAATGTGAGAAGAGTTTTCAAGAACTCAAGAGGAGACTCATTTTAGCACCTGTTTTGACAATACCATCTGGCTCGAAGGGATTTGTCATCTACAGTGATGCTTCGGGCAAAGGGTTGGGATGTGTTCTCATGCAACATGGGAAAGTCATAGCCTATGCCTCACGATAACTCAAAGAATATGAGAGGAATTATCCTACTCATGATCTAGAGTTGGCAGCAGTCGTTTTTGCACTAAAGATTTGGAGGCATTATTTATGGGGAGAAAGTGGAGATCTTTACGGATCATAAAAGTCTCAAATATTTCTTCACTCAAAAGGAACTCAATATGCGACAAAGACGTTGGCTTGAACTATTGAAAGATTATGATCATACGATCCAATACCATCCTAGAAAAGCGAACGTGGTAGCTGACGCATTGAGTAGAAGATCATATGCGGGTACGAGTGCGATATTGTCAACGCAAAGGCCCATTTTATGTGACTTGCAAAGGATGGAGATAGAGTTAAAGACTCCAGGGACCCATGTGATGATGGCGAATATACGAGTAGAACCGACTTTAATTGATAAAGTTAAAGTTGCTCAAGCTACGGACCTGGAACTGATGCGTATGAGGAAAAAAGTGCAAGAAGGTGCTATGCTGGAAGAAATAATCGATGAAGAGAGAATACTTCGAGTCAACTCCAGACTTTGTGTTCCTAACGACCCTGATTTAAAGTATAAAATCATGATGGAGGCACACAACACACCGTTTGCAATCCATCCTGGGAGTACCAAAATGTATCGTGATCTACGTCATACATTTTGGTGGAGTAATATGAAGAAAGAGAGATAGCACTGTTTATCTCAAGGTGTCTAACTTGTCAACGAGTCAAGGCGGAGCATCAAGTACCAAAAGGTCCATTGCAACCACTTGAAATTCCAGAATGGAAGTGGGATCACATTACCATGGATTTTATTCTTGGTCTTCCCAAGGTTTCTCAAGGCATAGATGCAATTTGGGTCATTATTGATAGATTGACCAAGTCCGCTCACTTCTTACCAATACGAGAAACTTATACACTTGAACGCCTCTTGCTCAGTATGTACATAAACGAGATTGTAAGATCGCATGGTATGCCAAGATCCATAGTTTCGATCGAGACCCAAGATTCACTTCACGATTTTGGGTTAGTTTGCAAAAAGCTATGGGCGCTAATTTACGATTTAGTTCGCATATCATCCTCAAACGGACGGACAATTAGAGAGGACTATTCAAACTCGAAAGATTTATTAAGACTCTGTGTCCTTGACTTCAAGGAATTTGGGACAAGTTCTTACCATTGGTGGAGTTTTCCTACAACAACAGCTTATCAAGCAAGTATTGGCATGGCTCCATTCGAGGCGTTGTATGGAAGAAAGTGTCGCTTCTCGAGATATCTTTGGGATGAGGTGGGTGAAGCAACGTTGTTGGGACCAGAGTTGGTACATATGACTATGGAAAAGATTCAAACGATCCGACAACGTATAAAAACCTCACAAGATCGACAAAAGAGTTATGCTGATCTTCATCGAAAGGACGTGGAATTCGATATAGGAGATCATGTGTTGTTACGTGTTTCTCCATGGAAAGGAGTTACGAGATTTGGAAAGAGAGGAAAGCTCAATCCTCGATTCATTAGCCCATTTTTAATCCTCGATCGAGTTGGAACTATGGCCTATAGACTCGCTTTACCACCAAGTATGTCTCGTGTTCATAACATTTTTCACATATCCATGTTACGTAAATATGTGAAAGACCCAAACCACATTATTGAGTTAGAACCGAAAAAAAATATAGCTGAAGATTTAACGTATGAAAAGGTTCCTGTTCAAATCTTGGATAAGAAGGAACATATTCTACGCTCCAAGGTTATACCTCAAGTCAAAGTTTTATGGAGGAACCACGATGTTGAGGAAATGACCTGGGAGTTAGAATCTGAAATGAAATCAAGGTATCCTTACCTCTTTGACATACCAGGTGCGTACCCTAATTTCGAGGGCGAAATTTCATAAGAAGGGGAGATTGTAAGACCCCAACTTTTATGAATAAAAATTAAATTTTCTATAAATATCATTTTTGAATATTATGGAATAAATTTAATATAATGTTATAGTTGTGGGTAATATTTATAAATTTTGTAAAGTATGCAAGTTGTCATATTATATTCGATTGGTCGGGAAATATTCTTTTTGTTAGGGAATATCTGTACGACGGTATAATCATTGGTGGAACCCACAACATAATTATTGTCGGATTGAGAAAATGACAAAAATATTTTATGAAAATAACGGCGGATGTTTTACCGTTAATACTGTTGAACTACTCAGTAGTAAAAGTACAATAATACGCGTGGTTGCATAGTAGCACACTGTATTGATTATTAAGGCTTACGTGATAAGTCACTCAGTTTTGTTTTATTAGTATTATTAACGTAATAAAACAGAAAAACTTTTTATATAAAACAGAATACTTTTATAAAGTTATTCGTTTTATTAGGCTAATAGTAAAATCTTTTTATATAAAACAAAATACTTTTATAAAGTTATTCGCTTTTTTAGACAATAATTAGAATATATTATATTTTATTATGCATAGTATTTGCATAGTGCCTGCATAGTGTTTGTATAGTAAAAATCTTTTATAAAGTTATTCATTTTATTAGATTATAAATAGAATATATTATATTTTATTTAAAAGATTTTACTTTAAATATGGACCGTCCGATTAAAATTAAATTAATCTGGACCGTTCATGAGTTAGTTACTATGCAGTCCATTCTTCTATAAATAGAAGCTCATTCCTTCATTATTTCTTACGAATTCACTGAAACTCTAGAGAGATAAACTGTAGAGAGAAAGAAGAAAAGTATTCTGCTACTTTACTACCTATATATCCAGTACTCTTCTTCTTAAGGTAAGGGTTATTTTTTTTTCATATTCATGAAGAAAACTTCTGTTATTCCATTTTTTATTATTCTATTGGAATAACTTTGTATCGCCATTTCACCCTATACTTGGTGATTTCATTGTTATTCCATTCGTTATTATTCTATTGGAACATCCTGTGCATGCGTTATACATGGGACTGATTCCGCTTTTATTATTCTCGCTGGAATATCATGTCCGTGCATTTTTACGTCGGACCGGTTCTCGTTTTTATTATTCGCTGGAATATCCTCATCGCATGCTTTTTACGCCGGACTGATTCCATTATTTATTACTCGTTGGAATAACTTTGCCTATGCAAGTACCGCATGCACGGTGATTTCGTTGTTATTCCATTCTTTATTATTCTGCTGAATATTCTCGCTTGGCAAGTATTACGCTTTGACCGGTTCCGCTTATTTATTATTCTATTGAATAACTCGCCTATCGCGGCACCGCATGTATGGTGATTTATTTTGTTATTCCATTCTTTATTATACTCATTGGTTAAAGTTTTGACTTCTATACTCCATGAAATTAGTGGAATATCCTTGATATTTGCACTTCATCCAAAGATATCTTTTCATGAAAATATTCTTCCGAGCATTCTTGAATTTTACTCTACAAAGAAGTATCATGTCGACAATTTGAACGTTATCGGTTCCTCGGGCAAATTAATGCGTGAACTTGTTTTATTGAATTCTTATATCATTGTCATCATCCTCATGTTTATATTTTTTTGAAAGTCATCTCGTGGCTTCAGTAGTGCATAGATGGACTTTGTATGATTATAACCGGGATTATTCTTGTAATCATGACCGTAATGTTATAAATGATGTGATAAAAGTCCTCATTGGTTCGTAGTGCATTGATGGACGCTTGTTGGCATGATCATGACCATTGATGACTACAATTTAATGTCCTCGGCCCATGGTGCATGGATAATTTGTGGTCGTGATACTAAAGAATATCCTCGGTCAGAAAGTGCGAGGGTGATTCGATGATGTGGATTATTTATTGTAAGGCGAGTCTCAAATGATAAAAGTGATGAAAAACCTTTTAAATCATAAAAGATAGTAGATTTTATTCTCTACTTGACTCTTTTAATGGATTGCTTGTATGCACATAGCTTAAACTTGATATTTGTTATATTGTATCAGTTTAACACTATTTAAGGCTAATGATAATTTATTCTGCATTATCTTAGTCATAATATTTCTTATTGGGCTAGTTGAGCTCACCCTTTCTTTCACTGTTGTCTTCAGGAAATGAGAATATAGCTGGGACGAGTCGGTGAACGGAGTGATGGACCAGATGATAGTATTAGTAGTCCTCACTATTCTGTTAAATAGTGTGACAATAAATGTAATGAGGACTTATTCTGAGAGTGGATATTGTCTAGAAGACGGTATTTGTATTAAAACTCACAGCTCTCTTATTGTATAATAAAGATTGTATTTGTATTCTGTACCATGTATTTGGCGACTCAGAATAGGTGATGTATACCTATTTTGGGGGCGTCACATTAACATCCTTCTTTGAGATCAAATATTTGATGGCGTAATGATTTATGAAAATGATCACCTTCGTACCAATGAGATAAGAACAAAATTTTTTGAAATCATAAACAATTGCAAGTAACTCGTTCTCAGTGATGGTATAATTGAGTTGTGTAGCAGATAGTATTTTGCACGCATAATAGATGCCATGAAATCTTTTCTCTTTACGTTGGCCTAAGAATGCGTTAATCATAAAGTCACTAGTATCACACATCAATTCGAATGAAAGGTCCCAATCTAGAGCAACAATTATCAGTGTAGTAACAAGTTTCTTTTTTAAAATCTTGAAGGCTTCAAGGCATGCTTTATATATCGAAGATGAATGACATGTCTTTCTCCAACTGATGAGATGCTGACCAGGCTCGCATCGAACGACAATCACTTGACTCTAGTTCAAGGGGTTCAACAAGTGATCTTAAGTAGTTGGGCTAATATCTACTCTATGATGCTTACATTGGAGCTCAATTCAGGTGAATCACGAGGAGAGGATCAATCATGTGATTTGATATTACTAGATACCATCTATTTAGTAAGACCAAATCAACATAAGCCAAGTCATTATGCAATGCACGGAACAAAGGATAAGGATTTAAGCTACACGACAAGGCGTTCATCATGAGAATTGACTCAAGAAGTTTGGAACGAGGTTGGATCGAGTACAGAGTTTATGAAGTGGGAATCGAAGGGCGTGAAATCCGTGATTATGTTGTAAGTGAGCGTGCCAATTCAGGAAACAAAAGAAGTTGAATTTGAAGAAATTAGGAGCTCGCTTCGGCGAGCTCGTTAAGGCCAGTGAAGCGAGTTGGCCTATGCTAATAGCCCCAGCCAAGTCTGATGCAGATTTCCTTCTTAAATTAGATATTTTTAGATTCCAATTGTAAGTATTTTACTTTTGGATATGATTTGATTTTCTTGGAATTTGTTATCTAGGATTTCTATTTCCATTCAAATTTTTATTCCTTATAAAATTAGGGTTTTATTCTATTAGTATATAAATAGAATACATAGGTGATGTGTGACAGCCCGCGATTTCGGATAGCCTTGAAATTATATTTTTTGAGAATAATATTTAATAAATTAAAAATTTATTAAGATTATTATATGTAATGTGATTTAGGTCGAGTAATGACCTAGTTTACGTATTACGTAATTACGTACGAGAGTATGGAGATTTTGAGAGAAAGTAAAAATTTTCGAGAAAAGCAATAATAACCGTTCTTTTGGATAATTTCAAATTTTTTCGTAGCATTTACTTAAGAATGGAAGATGTAATGAAGATTAACGAAAGAAAATTTCGAGATTTATGCATGCTGAGCGAGTTGGAAAAATCTAACTGGAACGAAATCGGGTGATCGAATTAACTTAGGAATTAAATCCTAATCAATTGAACGAAAGGGCAAAATAGACATTTTACTAACTTAATGAATTAGGAAAGGGAAAAATGGATATTTTTCTAACCTAATAAAGTATGGAAGTGAGTTATGAAAGTAAAGGGAGAATAATGTGAGATAAGGCAAACCTTAAGGGTAAAAACCTAATAGTTGAAACTTAAGAAAATATCTAAAGGAATATGCTAAGGAATAAATAATATGTCAGGGGGTGATTTGCAAGATTTTAAAGTCAAGAGGGAAGACTAAAGGAAACTTAAGTTGGATGACCAACTTATAACAAATTGAAAGTAGCTTTTATATAAGCAAAACCAAAGATTCAAATCGTTGGATTCATTTCAGACAAATCAAGTTTTAGAGAGAGAAAGAGGAAGAACATGAGAGAGAAAGAGAAAGAAAAGAAAAACAAGAGAGAGGGAGAGAGAGAAAGAGATGGCCGAATGAGAGAGGAAGAAATAGGGGTGAAAACGAGTCGAATCTCAGCGAACACTCTAATGCTTAGATTCTGCTCGACTCGAAAAAATTGAACTCGATTTCGACTCAAATTCGATAAGGAATTTCAAATTTTGTGCCAGATTCGACTCGGATCATTACTTGGACCTACTCGGCTCGTAAGTACTCGACTCGTTTACAAAACGAGTTACTCACGAACCTTCAAATCGAGTTTTGAATATGAACCATTTCACTTAATACTGAATCACTACATACTAAATTGATTATTGAACTAATGTTTATATATAAAAGTCTTTTACTTTTATTTATATAAAGAAATTACAAAGAATGTAATACGAATTTACAATCAATTCACTAATTTATTCAAGTACAGGCTTATACAATTTAATACTACACTTTATAAATTATAAAGATTGATGAAAATATCATGTATTTAGCTTGTTAGTATGGATCAAACCAGTATTCGAATATGATCCATCGAGCAGGTATCGAGTATGGTTTGAGACAAAATGAAATACTCGAACCCTAATCTGAGTGAATACTGATATATTCAAATTCGACTCGTGTATCATTTAACAAAAAATGAGTATGGATATTATTCGACTCGAGTCAACTTCGAATTTGAGCTTTGGATCATATTTTTGAACCGATCTCGAGTCGAGTATCGAGTTATTCTGCTCGACTAACACCCCTAGGAAGAAAGATAAGGCTTGAGAGCTTGGTTGGGTCATGGAGAAGAAGAGAAGCAAGGATCAAACATGGAGCTTTGATCATCAAGAAGAACAAGAACTAAAAAGGTAAACTTAAACTTTTAATATCTCTTTAGTTTTTTTAAGAAGATTGATTTGTTGGTGGTTGGCTTATGGTGGATCATGATAGATCCGAAGAAATAAGGTGGTTTAAATGTTAAATCACTTGTTTATATGCACGCAAAAATGAAAACGAATGATTAAATCTTAAACCTATGCTTGATGATGGAAAAATTGTTTAGAGGACTTAAATCAGACTTGTAAAAGTACTGTTATTGGACTTATATGTGAAATCTGAGATGAAGTATTTGTAGATAAATAAGTTATGAAAATATTCCAATTAGAACAGACTAAAATCGATTTAAATTGAAGTCGTAGCGAAATTTTTCGTAAAAGATGTAAAATGATGAAAACTTAGTCTCGAGGGACTTTTAAGGTAATTTCCCAATGAGTTAGAAGGCTGTAAAAATTATTATGTCTGGGGGGATTTGGAGAGTTCATGAGAAGGAAGAAATAGCCCCTGAAATGGGTTCATTCCAATAACATACCAAAAAAGTTACGCGATTAGGAAGTAGGCGTGTTAGAATGAAAGAAGAAAAGTTAGAAAAAACCCAAATTTATGCTTAGCGCCTCAACTTTGTTCATCAGCACCGCAGCGCTAGTGCCCTGTTTTAGGCAGAGCCGCAATGCCCCAAGGCAAAGCCGCAACCCTATTCATAATGGTAGAGCAATTATGCAAATAGCTTCGTGAGCTAATAATAGAAGTGCTAAGCTATTGCCCATTTATTTATTTATTTTGATTTATTTTATTTTTTATTATATTATATTATTTAAATTAATTAAATTTAAATAATATAAAATTATATTATATTAAAATTAAATTAATTTTTATTTTAAAATTAATTTAATTTAGTTTGTATTATATTCATTAATTTTATTTATTTAAATTATATTGTCTTATAAATTAAATTAAATTAAAATTTTAAATTAACTTATTTATTTTATTTTAAATTTGATTTTTAATTTTAATTTATTTATTTTGCACTATATTATATTAAATCATAATATTTTATTTATTTGTTAATTCAAAACTAAGTAAATGCTACGTAGTGTATTTTAGTATTAGGAAAGTAATTAAGTATACATACATTCAATAGGGCAATAATATATAAATAAAATAAAATAGGGCCCACAAATATTGCAATTGAACATTTTTGACAGAATTTCGTCAAAAATTCCATCGTAAATAGCAAATATCACACTTTAATTTTCATCTCTATATAACTATTATAATTCTACACCCAACACTAAATAAACTCTACTGCATTTTACAAGGAAAAATGGATATACAATTGCACTACTGATAAAACTAAATCAATATATTAGCTACTTTAAGCTGTAAACTAAATCAATATATATAATAATTGAACCAAATTCAGATATATCAAATTCACTATAATAGAACCAAATCAGATACAATATTGCAATTGAACTATTAACCCCAAATCAGAACGAAATTGTATTGCAAATGTACTGTTGACCCCAAATTATACTGCCCAATCCAGCCCAAAATTATGATGCAGTAACTTTAAATCAAATCGAAATTGAAAATTAACTCAAGCATGATAATAAATTAACCCTATAACTCAATCCAAATTTCAGTTAAAATTAACACATTAAAACTCATATATATTAACCCTAGCTAAAAAAATTAAGACTTTCAGTGTGTACCTTGAATTACAAAAAAAGAAATGAGAAGAGAGAGAGAGAGAGAGAGAGAGAGTTCGCCCGAATTCTGGCCGCCGACCACTGGTGTTCCCTCGAGGAGCTCTCCATGTGTGGTGGTGGCAGGGAAATGGGCGGGAACGGAGGTGGGGAGTCGTCGCGAGAGAGAGAGAGAGAGAGAGAGGAAGATTCGATCGGCTGAGAGAAAGAGAAAGAGGAAGGTTTACCGAAATGATTATACAGATCTGGTTTGTTCGCGCAATAGGTTTTAATTAGCTCCGGCAGAATATCCGTCGGAAGTACGCCCGTCGAGGATAAGCTAATTTCGACGAGCATTCGATCGAAAATAATACACATTCCATCGAAAACATCTTTCGCACTGGCAGACTTTTTCGGTGCCTTTACCAACACTTATTTTTGACATAATTCCGTTGTAATTATGATATTTTTGAGGGAATTATGATCGACGAAATAATCCATCGGAACTATGATAACACAGACTGAATTTCGTCCATCAAAAATAATTTCGTCAGAATTAGCCCCTTTTATTGTAGTGTTTCTCAGATTTATTAAGCAAGTTTTCTAATGTCATTCAAATTATTGAAGAATGCCTGTTTCATGACTTTATGCAATTTTTTTCTATTTATGCAATATGTTTAGCTTTAAATTGTGTTATTTACCAATATCTGCACTTATGTGCCTTTGAGAAGTATTGTTCTATTATTGAACTGTTCAAATTATTAAAGTTCTGATTTATTCATGAACTATGTGAAGATTGAGATATATTGAGTATTAAAGTAGAGCAGATTTAGGTTGATATTAAGGTTCCTTATATAGGGACTGATTTTGAGTGAGAATCTTTGGGATCAGTTAATTAAGATAAGTGATGATTGAGAGTAATAGAGATTTAAATTATTCTTGTTCATTCGAGCAGATTCATAACTATTGTTGGTTATTGAAGTTTTCAAAAATTATTGAATTGAGTCATGATTTTTTTTTTTTTATTTAACTGCTTTAACTTGTTGGGCAATTAAATGATCACTCTTGCAAAAACACTAAACCTTTTGCAGCTATAGCAGATGGACTTGAGAATCCAGATGGTGTTCAACGAAAGGAATTCATTATATTATCTGATTTAATTGTGTAGCATTACATGTTTTAATTTGGTAGTAGTTTAGAATTGTAATATTTAAATGATGTAATATTCATTTGTCTTATGATTTGAAGATGTTAAGGTAATAGAACCTGGGATTAGAGGTGTTATGTTGTAATAAAGTAGTAATTACATTCATGTTTTAAGCTTATGTTGAAGGGTTAGCATTGTTGTGTACTGAAATCAAGATGTAAAGATAGATCGGGTTTCGGGGATGCTACATGATGTATTAGAAAGAAAACTTTGATTAATAAAAAGTATTTTGTGAGATTTTCACATCTTTTGGTTCTTTAAGAATTCGTAGATTAGTTCTTAGTTTTCTTGAGATTCATTATTAACTTATCATACAATAATACATAGTTGTGTGTGACGTCTTCTACCGCATCAATCATCGATTGTACCAAGATTACTGCCTACATATAAGCGAGGTGTCAAGGTGTCGTTCGTGTCCATTCAACGCATATTTTGTAACGAGAGCAATTGCACCAAGATTATCGTCTACATATAGGCGGGGGGTTAAGGTGTTGTGAACAATTCATCCTACAACTTTGCTAGAAACGATCAGGGCGACGACCACCTCACGCAAGCGTGCTGTGGAGTCTTTCATTTGGTATCAGAGTTAAGTCTTTCTAGCGAGTTACTGATCATTAATTTTTTGTTGAATATATATTCAAAAAAAAAATTGTATATTCAACAAAAAATTGTGAGTAAAAAATAAAATAAAATTGTGAGTTTTTTATATATATATATATATATATATATATATATATATATATATATATATGGGAAGATTAGATTCCTCCTTAAATAGATTTTTTATTAAAACTACGCCGCTTTTGGAGTATTTTAAAAGAGAGTGGTCCCACTTCGCTTTCCTTTTATTTACAAAAATGTCACTCACGGGCCCACTTGTTGTTTAAAAAAGACTCAAAAATGACGTAGTTTTAATAAAGGAGTGTTATTTAAGGAGGAATGTTATTTAAGGGGAATGCTCTTGATCCTTGCTCATATATATATATATATAATTAAAGTATAGAAAAATTTTCATAATCTATTTCTATTGTGCTAACCAAACTTGTAACACACCATCAAATCATCATTTCAACCACGAGTTCATCCCGTTCCATCATCTTTAAAGCTTATAAAAAGTTAACATGTGACACAACGAGGTTCATAATTGTGGGAAACCATAGTCATACCATATATATATATATATTGTTCTTGATAAGTTATTCTTGAATTGAATAGTAAAATTGTGATATTGTTTGGTGAATTCAAAAAAGAACCTAGAAGAGGGAATATTAAGCGGTAAAAGACAAAATTTGTGAGCTTATCAGAGTTAAACCTTTCTAGCGAGTTACTGATTATTAATTGAGTAATTCATCATTGTTTGAGTGAAAACGCGTAAGGGAGTGTGTGAGAAAATTTTATCTACTAACCCTTGTTTTGCATTAAACATGTATGATTACAAATTATATGATTATTTATTAACGTCAAAAGAGATCTTTCCAAGGTAGAGCTGATCCTGATGCATATATGAGATGGGAGAACAAGTTGGAGCGAGAGTTTGAATATCATCACTATTCCAAACGAAGGAGTTTCAAACTTGCGGTTCAAGATTTTTTTGGTCATGCAATTACATGATGGGATCATTTTTTGCTTAGCAGACGAAGATGTGGAGAACATCCGATCGAAACATGGGAGGAGTTGAAAACTGTGATGAGGAAGAGATTTGTTCCAATACAACGGAATAGGAGTGATAAGTATACATCTCGAAGACATGTAGAGCAACCTTTAAGACGATTAACATTGGAAGACGATAAGAGGGTTCAAAAACATGTAGATAAAGAGGAGTCGCATTGGAGACAGCTAAAATAAACTCCTAAGTTATGTAGAGAACAATAATTTTCAAAGGAGGCAAGAGAGGGTATCATGGATTCATTTCGTAAAGGGATGAAGTCTATCACCAACAAATTGCATAGGGGCTCTGTGATCTTAGAGAAGTCCTTGATGAGTCGTCTGTAGAATCCTGCATGGCCAATAAAACTCCTAATTCCCTTCAAATATGTTGGCGGTGGAAGGTTCTCAATAGTCCCAATTTTTGCCTTGTCCGCTTCTATACCCTTAGAAGAGACCTTATGCCCCAAAATTATGTCTTCTTGAACTGTGAAATGTCACTTCTCCCAATTCAATACCAAATTTGTTTTCACACATCTTTTCAGCACAAGAATCAGGTTCTCTAGGCATAAGTCGAACGAATCTCCAAAAATAGAAAAGCCATCCATCATGAATACCTCAAGATTTTGTTCCACTATGTTAGAGAATATAACCATCATGCGCACCTTTGAAAATTCGCAGACGCATTGCAAAATCCAAAAGACATCCTCTGGAATGCAAAGGTTCTATACAGGCATGTGAACTTCGTCTTTTCTTGATCCTCGGGTGCTATTACAATCTGATTGTATCCGTAATACCCATCCAATAAAAATTAAAACTCATGCCTAGTTAATCTATCCAGCATCTGATCAATAAACGATAGAGGAAAGTGATCGTTGCAAGTTGCCTTGTTAAGTTTACGGTAATCCATACAAACTCGCCACCCAATTACCGTCCATGTCAGAATTAGCTCGTTGTTCTCATTTAAAACCACCAGTATACCCCATATCTTTCGTACACACTGAACTGGGCTCACCCACGAACTGTTGAAATGAGGTAGATGATATCTGCATCTAACCACTTGATGATTTCCTTCTTGACCACCTCATTTATGATAGGATTTAGTCGACGTTTTTGCTCAATCACAAGTTTATCACCATCTTCAAGCATGATCTTATGCATGCAATCAAAGGACTAATTAATCCCCTTAATGTCGACAATAGTCCATCCTAAAGTTGTTATGTACTCTCGACTAGATCACCGTCACTAACAGCATAACATAATCCCTAAGAGATTTTTGTTCATTTGCAATCATATTGTGACGCCCCCAAAATAGGTATACATCACCTATTCTGAGTTGTCAATACATGGTACAGAAACAACTACAACTTTATTATTACAACAAGAAAAGCTGTGAGTTTGAATACAAATATTATCTTCTGACAATATCTATACTCAAATAAATCCTCATCACATTTATTGATACATTATTTTACAAAATGGTGAGGACTACTAAACAATTCTTTCTAAAACCTTCATTCCATACCCCACTCGACTGCATCTCGCTATATTCTCGCCTCCCGAGAAGAAAAATGGAACAAAAAGGAAAAGGGTGAGCTCAACTAGCCCAAGAAAGAATATTATGACTAAGATAATGTATAACAAATTATCGTTAGTCTTCAATGTGGAAAATCTAATAGAATACAATAGACAACAAATTTTAAATCAATATTCGCAATGAAATAATAATTCATTAGAAGAGTTAAGTAGAGAATGCAAACTACTATCTTCTATGTATGAATTTAAAAGTTCATCGCTCATCTTTTATCCCCTCAGAACATCAATCAATATACATCAGAATCAAATATTCATCTTTGCACTACAGTGCCAAAGATATTCATCACCGGTCATGTTCATCTAAACACTGCTCATCTTCGCACTACGACCAAAGATATTCTTCAGAAATCATTCATCTTTGACTACAGCCAAAGATATTCAATAATATCATCATTTAAGACCGAGGATGATGAAAATATTTTTAAAGAAACGAATCCAAAGGAAACAAAATGACAAGGATTAAGGATTAAGGATTCGTATTTTGTTTTATCCATGTTCAAAAATACCTCAAAAATAATCATAGTGGTGTAAAATTCAAAAATGATCAAAACATGGATACAATCAAAGCTAGTATCCGTAATAGATATTTTGGAAAAAAGAAGAAATTTTATTTTTCTATGAATAGTGCAGAGATACGTGAATAGTGCCAAGATACATGAATAAAGAACCGACACCAAAAGATAGAAATTTCCCAAAAAATATCTTCACGCTATATGAATAGACTCGTTAATAAGAACTCGTGAATAAGAAACTCATGAATAAGAACTCATGAATAGTAACCCCTTTACATGGAAAAGTTCCAAATTTGATAAAAAGTTTCAACTAATATTTCAAAGATAATGATATTGAAGAAATAATATCATTTGAGAAGAAAATAACATCCCTTACCTCGAAAAAGATTAAGACTTCTAATTTGGAATATCGGTATATAGTCTTTGAAGGGAACTTGTCACTGCCTAACAATATTCAAAGTATACTCAAAATACTCACAAGAATACGCCGATAATACGAGAGAGAAAACTTCGCTTTACGGTGTGATTTTCAATTCTAACCCAAGACCCTATTTATAGAAAATGCTTAGAACACCAAAGCGAAAATTTAATATAATATTATTATTTATAATAAAATTTCCCACGCCAACCTTCCAAGAACTGAATTCAGCTCATTCAACCCACATGTAACACACCATAATGAAAAAACGTTTTTCTAATTTTAAATATTTTAAACTTCCAAAATCAATTATTTCTTGAGCTTCTTGAACTTCAATAATTCATAATAAATAGCCTTTTCATCAGAAAATTCGAATCTCGCGAATTTTTATAGGAAATTCAATTCTCTACAACTTTGCGTAAGAAAGTTTTTCCAAATTCCAAATAGAAATTGACCAAATCCACAACCCAAGCGATTTTACAAAGCTATAATCAAATTGCATAAATAATAAATGGGGTCCACCGAGCATGTTTAACATGTTTTAAACATTTATTGCAACAAAAATACTCTTCCTCCTCAGATACTCATATATCCCACATTCGTTGTAAAAATATCACCATTATTATATTATTAAAATATAATAATATATTTAAATGAATTATTTTATCGTAAAAAGATAAAATTTCAATTTTCAACAATTGTCACATTAAAATTTTCTCCATCTATATCCACATAAAATCAATATTTTCCTCATCACATGAATCAATAATTAATTATTCGTAAATAATATTACGTAATCACAATATCGATAACCGTGCAGCTCCTCAGAAAGAGGGGGCTTTCCAATAAGAATTTCTTCATCATGCGGCATGAATTAGGTGACCAAACCTCTCCTTAGACAGAACTTTCTAGACATTGCCAATAATGTTATCTAATAATATTATTCAGATAATGTGAGACCCCAGATTTTATCAATAAAGATTTAAATTTTGTCGAAATAATTTTTAATATTATGGTGTGAATTTGAGATAATATTATAGTTGTGGGTAGTATTTATAAATTTTGCAAAGTATGCAAGTGGTTATATTATATTCGATTGGTCAGGGAATATTCGATTTAGCAGGGAATATTCGTACAATGACTCAATTATTGGTGGACCCCATAATGTAATTATTGTTTGGATTGAGAAAACGACAAAAATATTTTATCAAATAATCTACGGAAGTTTTACCGTTGATACCGTTGAACTACTTGGTAGTAAAAGTACAAGAATACACGTAGTTGCATAAGTAGACACTACTGATTGATTATTGATGCTTATGTGAGAAGTCACTCATTTGATTCCATTATCACAATTAATAATATGAATTATTATAATGATAATGACGCTTTTGTTTTATTCGTATTATTAACGTAATAATAAAATGTAAACATCTTTTATATAAAATAGAATACTTTATTAAAGTTATTCTATAAATAGAATATATTATATTTTATTATGCATAGTGTTGCATAGTGTTTTTTTGATAGTGTTTTTTGCGTAGTGTTTTTGCATAGTATTGCATAAAGTTTTGCATAGTAAAATATTTTATATAAATAGAATATATTATATTTTATTTAAAAGATTTTTCTTTAAGTATGGATCGTCGATTAAAGTAAATCAATCTGACCGCTTTCATGGATTAGTTACTATGCATTCCATTTTCCTATAAATAAAGCTCATTCCTTCATTATTTTTTCTTACTTAATTCATTGAAACTCTGTAGAGAGAAATTATAGAGAGAAGCTATAGAGAGAAAATTATAGAAAGAAGGAAGAGTATTCTCGCTACTTCACTACTTCTATATTCATTTTTTACTACTAGAAGGGTATTATTTGTTGTACCTCGTAGGTGTTATTCTTTCTTCTTGAAGAACTTCATTATTTCATTCACTATTATTCTATTGAATAACTCAGTAAAAGTGACATACCCTATACATAATTTGTATATGCTGTGCATATCCTATACTTGGTGAAATCCTTATGTTATTCCATTCTTATTTATTCTGTTTGAATAACCTTGTATACTGCCATTACCCTATACTTGGTGACATTCTTCTATTATTCTCATTGGAACATCCTCATACATGTGTTTTACACCCGGACACCGGTTCCGCTTTTATTATTCTCGCTGGAACATCCTGCTCATGTGTTTTACACCTGACCGGTTCCGCTCTTTATCATTCTCGTTGAATATTCTATCTCGTGTGTTTTACACCGGATCTGGTTCCATCTTTATTATTCTCATTGAACATCCCGCTTGGTGTGAATTTCACCGACCGTTCCGTTATTATTATTCTCATTGAATAACCTGCTCATGCGCAAGTACCGCATGCATGGTGATTTCTTTTGTTATTCCATTCTTTATTATACCCAAATTGGTTAAAACTTTGACTTCTATACTCCATGAAATTAGTAGAATATCCTTGATATTTGCGTTTCATCCAAAGATCTTTTCATGGAAATATTCTTTTGATCATTCTTGAATTTTACTCTCTACTTAAAACAAAGATTATGTTGACAATTTGGACGTTAATAATTCATGGATTAAATAATTCTTGAACTTGTTTTATTGAATTACTATGTCATCATCATCATCCTCATGTTATATTATGTTATCTTTGCTTACGCAAGCATAGATGAACTTAGTATGATTATGACCGTGGATCATCTTCAGTATAATCACGACTTGATATAAATGATGTGACAAAAGTCCTCGGTGGCTCGTAATGCGTTGATGGAAAGTTTTTGGTATGATTATGACCGGGGTAATTCTTTAAGATAGTCATGACCATTGATAATTTGATGAAAATCCTCGACCGTAGGTACGTAGATGATTAGATGTGGTGGTTTATTTATTGTCGAGTCTCAAATGATAAAAATTGATGAAAACCTTTTAAAACCTAAAAGATAGTAGACTTTATTCTCTACTTGACTCTTTTAATGGATCGCTTATTCCACCGCAGCTTAAACCGGTCATGTCTATTGTATTTTATCGCTTTAACACCGCTTGAAGGCTAATGATAGTTTATTCTGCATTATCTTAGTCATAATATTTCTTCTTTGGGCTAGTTGAGCTCACCCTTTCTTTCACCGTTCTCTTCTTGAAATGAGAACATAGCCGGGACGAAGTCGGGGAACGAAGTAATGGTCCGAGGATAAGATTAGTAGTCCTCACTATTCGTGAAATAGTGTGATAATAGTTGTAATGAGGACTCCTTTTGAGTTTGTATAATATCTAGTAGACAATATTTGTATTCAAACTCACGCTTTATGTCGTATTGTACACCTACGCTTATATTAGTAAGTTGTATTTGAATTTATGTACCATGTAAGTGGCGACCCAAGATGGGTGACGATACCTAATTTTGGGGGTCGCGGTTGGTATCAGAGCTTAGGGATATGATCCCTGGCTGAGGTGTGAGATAAGAACTAGGAGGGGAGAGACGGGGAATACCTTCGCTAGAATGACCTACCTAAGTTTATGTGCTATTTTATTGGTCGGTCAGAATAAAGGGATAATTTGTTACATGTCAATTAACCCTTGTTTTGTGACAAATGTTTGAGAATGGCATCCGAAAATGCTTTGAATAAGCAATGAAGCACATGAGAGTGTTGATTCACTTCAAACAAAAGGTAACGACCAACAACACGATAATAATCATATTGTGTGGCAGCGGCTATCGAAACAATGATAACCATCGTGGGGAAATTATCATGCTAAGAATGGTAACCACTTGATTGGTAATCATGGCAAAGATAATAGAAGTGGAAATTTCAAGAAGAGAAGGTCATTTAGCTCGATTTTGTCGATAAAGAAGTCAAGTCCAAATTGGATAGTGGCACCAAAGGCGGATACGCATAAAATAAAGTCGATGGTTTCGGGAAGAGCGTTTTTGTGACTTCTCAAAAGTGGGTAACCCGAACGGTTAGCACGGGTTAGTTAATTATAAATTCTTGCAAGTCTATACCTTATTAGATACCTTGCTTTTACCCATTATTTTATCTCTCTTGTCTTGCGTTCAACGCTTAAATTTAACTCCGAAGAAGTTAAACTTTGACTTATCGTTGAAACTTCGTTAGTAGGAGCCTTCGTTATCGCTACTATTTTTTAAATCTTGTTTAATTCAAATAAACACTTTCACGATCTTATCTCTTTGAAAATACTTGCCTTTGAGGTAATTTTTTGAAAACGATTGATTAACTACTCATTATTCTTTTTTGTAAGGTTGTTAGCTTTCATATTCCTAACCAACCCAAGTATACTTAATTCAAAGTAACCAAATCCTAAAGTTAATCACCGTTATATCAAGTCATAAGTAAAGAGCCCGATCCTTTCGTTGTTGACTTCCTTGTGTGGAATGCACCGAAGCCAGACTTTCTATAGGCGACGTCGTGACTGAAGATGGCAAGTTTATAGGTATCAATGTGAGGTGCTATCTAGGTTAAGGGATAGAAGTCACAGTTGGTATCAATGTGACGTACTATCCAAGTCTTGGATGAGAGTCACGCAGCTTTGAATGATATTTCTATTATTAATAAATTTCCGGCGTATTCATGAAGACTTCTTAGCCTACTTAGAGCGTGAAATCGAATTTTGTATTGACCCCAAAGATAAAAAACCCATTTCTTAAACCCTCAAATATTTCTTCAACTAAAAGGATCTGCATTTACGAGGATTATGATGAAAGTCATAATAAAAGCATTGGACTAATGAAAATCATGGCTATATGAAGTATTAGTAAGTGTTATGATGAGTTATGTGGTTATTATGTGAAAAACATGAAAGTTTCTTAGAAATCACAAAGGGTTGAAAAATCGATTTTGGTGAAAACGTAATATGAAATTCAATTGACCATATCTCCTATTATATTTTGAATTTTGAGTGTGGTCAAGTCCTAGAGTTAGATCTATGAGTTGCCTAACTAATCCAAGTGGAATTACTGGAAAAGGTGTTGTATATTTTTTGTGGACTGATTTTAACAAAGGAGGCCAAAGCTATAAATTTCGAAAATGCTACTGCCTGAAAACTTTAAGGGACTGTTTCGGCCACTTAAATTATGAGAAAAATTCTGGCCTTTTGGGACATGAAGGTATATGGTATAAAGTATCTCCTGTCCAAAAATGAGCTCATTCTCGATTTAAAATGAGCAAGTTATGACTATTTCAATATTTAGGTTTTTCCGATTTAAAAATGCTATAACCTGAGTTCTATAACTCCATGACCATGAAATTTAAACTGGAAGCTCACGATAACATGTGTAAGGTCCTGCCAAGATTTGGGAATTTTTGGAGTTAAACTTGAGGTAGCTAATTTCTTAAGGAATTAATTAGAAATTGATTTTTGAAAAATAGTAAATGAATTTTAAAAATTCTGAGAAAAAATATATTTTCATTATGGGACTATATTATGCTAAATCCCAGAAAAGAAATATTTTTGGGACTAATTTGGTATTTTTCATGAAAATAGTTTAGTTACGAATATATGAGTTAAATATGTTATGTGAAGTAACAAAGTTGAAAATAGGATTTTATGGCTAGAGAATCCTATATAGAGTATATGCATATTTTTTTGAGAGATTTGATAATTGGTGATGATATCTTATGAGTATGGCATTTTGAATGATTAAATGCATTATATGGTAAAGCGTAAATGCTTAAGATAAATTGTTTATAAATTTAAGAAGTGATTAAAATATTATTATAATATTAATGTTATTAGATTATGAGATTATTAAGTGATTGATAACATGGGGATATTCTTGAATCTCGGATAAATTATATTATAAATGTTTAATATTTATCCTTTATCTCATTTGATTGATTCTTTATATCATTATCCTCATGTTTATATTATATTGAAAGTCATCTCGTGGCTTCAGAAGGCATAGATGGACTTGGTATGATTATGACCAGTGGATTGTTCTAAGTATAATCATAACCGTAATTGAAAACACAATTATCTTTGGCCCGTAGTACATGGATAATTTGTGGTCGTGATACTAATGAATACACAATTATCTTTGGTAGTAGTACGGATAATTCGTGGTCGTGATAATACTAATGAATATCCTCGGCCCGTAGTGCGTGGATAATTCGATGATGTGGATTAATTATTGAGTTGAGTCTCAAAGAATGAAATATTAATTCATGGATGTGGTAAAAGTCATCTTTGGTAGTAGTGCATTGATAGACTTTGTATGATTACGACCACGATTATTCGGTATAATCACGATCAGATTGAAAACACGAATATCCTCGGCCAAGAAGCGCAAGGATAATTCGTGGTCGTGATACTATTAAGCTAAGTTTCAACATTATTGGTTTTACAGTTGTATATCTTTGGCATGTAGTGCAAAGATGAATTATTAATGAATATCTTTGGCCGGATTGCAAAAATGAATTTAATGTTTTCAACGATAAAGGTATTCAAGGTATCCTCATCTCTTTATCATATCAGTATTGCATTCTAATTTCGAGGGCGAAATTCCAAAAGGAGGGGAGATTGTGAGACCCCAGATTTTATCAATAAAGATTAAAATTTTGTCGAAATAATTTTTAATATTATGGTATGAATTTGAGATAATATTATAGTTGTGGGTAGTATTTATAAATTTTGCAAAGTATGCAAGTGGTTATATTATATTCGATTGGTCGTGAATATTCGATTTAAGCGGGGAATATTCGCATAACGACTCAATTATCGGTGGACCCCATAATGTAATTATTGTTTGGATTGAGAAAACGAAAAAATATTTTATTGAAATAACTATGAAGTTTTACCGCTGATATCGTTGAACTACTCGGTAGTAAAAGTACAAGAATACGTGTAGTTGCATATAAGAAGACACTACCAGATTGATTATCGATGCTTATGTGAGAAGTCACCAGGTTTGATTCCATTATCACAATTAATAATATGAATTATTATAGCGATAATGACGCTTTTGTTTTATTCAGATTATTAACGTAATAAAATGTAAACATCTTTTTATATAAAATAGAATACTTTATTAAAGTTATTCTATAAATAGAATATATTATATTTTATTATGCATAGTGTTGCATAGTGTTTTTTTCAGATAGTGTTTTGCATAGTATTGCATAAAGTTTTGCATAGTAAAAATGTTTTTATATAAATAGAATATATTATATTTTATTTAAAAGATTTTTCTTAAATATGGACCGCAGATTAAAGTAAATCAATCTGACCGCTCATGGATTAGTTCTTATGCATTCCATTTTCCTATAAATAAAGCTCATTCCTTCATTATTTTCTTTTAATTCATTGAAACTCTAGAGAGAGAAATTATAGAGAGAAGCTATAGAGAGAAAATTATAGAAAGAAGAAGAGTATTCTCGCTACTTCACTACTTCTATATTCAGCCTTTTTACTGGTAAGGGGTATTATTTGTTGTAATTGCAAGTGGGTGTTATTCTTTCTTCTTGAAGAGAACTTCATTATTCCATTCACTATTATTCTCATTGAATAACTCCGTAAAAGTGACATACCCTATACATAATAATCAGATACGCCAGATATCCTATACTTGGTGAAATCCTTATGTTATTCCATTCTTATTTATTCTCGCTGAATAACCTCAGATACGCTGGCTTACCCTATACTTGTGACATTCTTCTATTATTCTCCTTGGTGACATTCTTTTTATTATTCTCGGAAACATCACATCATGTGTTTTACACCTGACCGGTTCCGCCTTTTTATCATTCTGTTGGAATATCCTATCCGTGTGTTTTTACACCGGATCCGGTTCCATCTTTATTATTCTGTTGAACATCCTCGCTTGTGTGAATTTCACCGACCGGTTCCGTTATTATTATTCTCGTTGAATAACTCGTCTGGCGCGATCACCGCATGCACGGTGATTTCTTTTGTTATTCTATTCTTTATTATACTCGGTTGGTTAAAACTTTGACTTCTATACTCCATGAAATTAGTAGAATATCCTCGATATTTGCGCTTCATCCAAAGATCTTTCATGGAAATATTCTTTTGATCATTCTTGAATTTTACTCTACTTAAACAAATATCATGTTGACAATTTGGACGTTAATAATTCATGGAATAAATAATTCTTGAACTTGTTTTATTGAATTACTATGTCATTGTCATCATCCTCATGTTATATTATGTTATCTTTGGCTTACGTGCATAGATGAACTTAGTATGATTATGACCAGGATCATTCTAAGATAATCACGACTTGATATAAATGATGTGACAAAAGTCCTCAAATGGCACATAATGCAGTGATGGAAAGTTTTGGTATGATTATGACCGTGGGTAATTCTTTGTATAGTCACGACCATTGATAATTTGATGAAAATCCTCGACCGTGGTACGAGATGATTAGATGTGGTGGTTTATTTATTAAAATCGAGTCTCAAATGATAAAAATTGATGAAAACCTTTAAAACCTAAAAGATAGTAGACTTTATTCTCTACTGACTCTTTTAATGAATTGCTTATTCCGTCACGCAGCTTAAACCGGTTTGTCTATTGTATTTTATCGCTTAACACCGTTGAAGGCTAAATGATAGTTTATTCTCGCATTATCTTAGTCATAATATTTCTTCTTTGGGCTAGTTGAGCTCACCTTTTTCTTTCACCGTTCTCTTCGTGAAATGAGAACATAGGCGGAGACGAGTCTGGGAACGAAGTAATGGTCCGAGAGGATAGCATTAGTAGTCCTCACTATTCTCGTGAAATAGTGTGATAATAGTTGTAATGAGGACTCCTTTTGAGTTTGTATAATATCTAGTAGACAATATTTGTATTCAAACTCACGCTTTATGTCGTATTGTACCTACGCTTATATTAGTAAGTTGTATTTGAATTTATGTACCATGTAAGTGGCGACCCAAGATGGGTGACGATACCTAATTTTGGGGCGTCCACGGTTGGTATCGAGCTTAGGGATATGATCCCTGGCTGAGGTGTGAGATAAGAACTAGGAGGGGAGAGACGGGGAATACCTTCGCTAGAATGACCTACCTAAGTTTATGTGCTATTTTATTGGTCGGTCAGAATAAAGGGATAATTTGTTACATGTCAATTAACCCTTGTTTTGTGATGATGTTTGAGAATGGCATCCGAAAATGCTTTGAAATAAGCAATGAAGCACATGAGAGTGTTGATTCACTTCAAACAAAAGGTAACGACCAACAACATGATAATAATCATATCGGGTGGCAACGGCCATCGTAACAATGATAACCATCGTGGGAAATTATCATGCTAAGAATGGTAACCACTTTGCGGGTAATCATGGCAAAGATAATAGAAGTGGAAATTTCAAGAAGAAAGGTCATTTAGCTCGATTTTGTCGATATAGTGAAGTCAAGTCCAGTGGATAGTGGCACCAAAGGCGGATCTGAGATAAAATAAAGTCGGTGGTTTCGGAAGAGCGTTTTTCGTGACTTCAAAAGTGGGTAACCCGACGGTTAGCACGTTAGTTAATTATAAATTCTTCACAAAGTCTATACCTTATTAGATACCTTTACCCATTATTTTATCTCTCTTGCTTATGTTCAACGCTTAAATTTAACTCAAGAAGTTAAACTTTGACTTATTGGTTGAAACTTCGTTAAGAGGAGCCTTCGCTACCGCTTACTATTTTTAAATCTTGTTTAATTCAAATAAACACTTTCACGATCTTATCTCTTTGAAAATACTTGCCTTTGAGGTAATTTTTGAAAACGATTGATTAACTACTCATTATTCTTTTTGTAAGGTTGTTAGCTTTTCATATTCCTAACCAACCTCATTATACTGAATTCAAAGTAACCAAATCCTAAATTTAATCATTTGTTATATCAAGTCATAAGTAAAGAGCCCGATCCTTTCATTGTTGACTTCCTTGTGTGGAATGCACCGCGGACTTTCTATAAAGCGACGTCGTGGATGAAGATGGCAAGTTTATAGGTATCATTGTGAGGTCTTATCTAGGTTAAGGGATAGAAGTCACAATTGGTATCAATGTGACGTCTTATCCAAGTCTTGGATGAGAGTCACGCTTTTGAATGATATTTCTATTATTAATAAATTTCCTGGCGTATTCATGAAGACTTCTTAGCCTACTTAGAGCGTGAAATCGAATTTTGTATTGACCCCAGTACAAAAATCCATTTCTTCAACCCTCAAATATTTCTTCAACTAAAAGATCTGGTTTACGAGGATTATGATGAAAGTCATAATAAAAGCATTGGACTAATGAAAATCATGGGTATATGAAGTATTAGTAAGTGTTATGATGAGTTATGTGGTTATTATGTGAAAACATGAAAGTTTCTTAGAAATCACAAAGGGTTGAAAAATCGATTTTTGGTGAAAACGTAACATGAAATTCAATTGACCATATCTCCTATTATATTTTGAATTTTTGAGTGTGGTCAAGTCCTAGAGTTAGATCTATGAGTTACCTAACTAATCCAAGTGGAATTACTGGAAAAGGTGTTGTAGATTTTTGTGTGGACTGATTTTAGCAAAGGAGGCCAAAGCTGTAAATTTCAAAATGCTACTGCTTGAAACTTTAAGGGACTGTTTCGGCCACTTAAATTATGAGAAAAATTATGGACTTTTGGGACATGAAGGTATATGGTATAAAGTATCTCCTGTCCAAAAATGAGCTCATTCTCGATTTAAAATGAGCAAGTTATGACTATTTCAATATTTAGGTTTTTCCGATTTAAATGCTATAACCGGAGTTCTATAACTCCGATGACCATGAAATTTAAACCGAAGCTCACGATAACATGTGTAAGGTCCTGCCAAGATTTGGGAATTTTTGGAGTTAAACTTGAGGTAGCTAATTTCTTAAGGAATTAATTAGAAATTGATTTTTGAAAAATAGTAAATGAATTTTAAAAATTCGAGAAAATATATATTTTCATTATAGGACTATATTATGCTAAATCCCAGAAAAGAAATATTTTTGGGACTAATTTGGTATTTTTCATGAAAATAGTTTAGTTACTTAATATATGAGTTAAATATGTTATGTGAAGTAATAAAGTTGAAAATAGGATTTTATGGCTAGTAGAATCCTATATAGAGTATATGCATATTTTTTGAGAGATTTGATAATTGGTGATGATATCTTATGAGTATGGCATTTTTTTGAATGATTAAATGCATTATATGGTAAAGCGTAAATGCTTAAGATAAATTGTTTATAAATTTAAGAAGTGATTAAAATATTATTATAATATTAATGTTATTAGATTATGAGATTATTAAGTGATTGATAACATGGGGATATTCTTGAATCCTGGATAAATTATATTATAAATGTTTAATATTTATCCTTTATCTCATTTGATTGATTCTTTATATCATTATCCTCATGTTTATATTATGTTGAAAGTCATCTGTGGGTTCAGAGTGCATAGATGGACTTGGTATGATTATGACCGTGATTGTTCGATATAATCATAACCGTAATTGAAAACACAATTATCTTTGGTCAGTAGTGCATGGATAATTTGTGGTCGTGATACTAATGAATACACAATTATCTTTGGTCAGTAGTGTATGGATAATTCGTGGTCGTGATACTAATGAATATCCTCGGCCCGTAGTGGGGATAATTCGATGATGTGGATTAATTATTGAAATGAGTCTCAAAGAATGAAATATTAATTCATGGATGTGGTAAAAGTCATCTTTGGTCAGTAGTGCATTGATAGACTTGGTATGATTATGACCACGGATTATTCGGTATAATCATGATCAGATTGAAAACACGAATATCCTCGCCGTTAGTGTATGGATAATTCGTGGTCGTGATACTATTAAGTCGAGTTTCAAAGATTATTGGTTTTACATGCTTGTATATCTTTGGCCCATAGTGCAAAGATGAATTATTAATGAATATCTTTGGTAGGATTGCAAAAATGAATTTAATGTTTTCAACGATAAAGGTATTCAAGGTATCCTCATCTCTTTATCATATCGTATCGTATATTCACTTATTTTCGAGGCTTAAATTCCATAAGGAGGGAGATTGTGAGACCCAGATTTTATCAATAAAGATTTAAATTTTGTCGAAATAATTTTTAATATTATGGTATGAATTTGAGATAATATTATAGTTGTGGGTAGTATTTATAAATTTTGCAAAGTATGCAAGTGGTTATATTATATTCGATTGGTCGGGAATATTCGATTTAGCGGGAATATTCGTGACAACGACTCAATTATTGGTGGACCCTATTAATGTAATTATTATCTGATTGAGAAAACGACAAAAATATTTTATTGAAATAACGGCGGAAGTTTTACCGCTGATACCGTTGAACTACTCAGTAGTAAAAGTACAATGAATACGTGTAGTTGCGTAGTAGAAGACACGATATCGATTATCGATGCTTATGTGAGAAGTCACTCATTTGATTCCATTATCACAATTAATAATATGAATTATTATAATGATAATGACGCTTTGTTTTATTCAGATTATTAACGTAATAAAATGTAAACATCTTTTATATAAAATAGAATACTTTATTAAAGTTATTCTATAAATAGTAATATATTATATTTTATTACGATAAGTTGCATAGTGTTTTGCATAGTATTGTTTTGCATAGTAAAATGTTTTTATATAAATAGAATATATTATATTTTATTTAAAAGATTTTTCTTTAAATATGGACCGTCGATTAAAATGTAAATCAATCTGACCGCTCATGGATTAGTTACTATGCATTCCATTTTCCTATAAATAGAAGCTCATTCCTTCATTATTTTCTTACGAATTCATTGAAACTCTAGAGAGAGAAATTATAGAGAGAAGCTATAGAGAAAATTATAGAAAGAAGAAGAGTATTCTCTACTTCACTACTTCTATATTCAGCCTTTTTACTGGTGAGGGTATTATTTGTTGTGTCTGTAAGTGGGTGTTATTCTTTCTTCTTGAAGAGAACTTCATTATTCCATTCACTATTATTCTGTTGAATAACTCGTAAAAGTGACATACCCTATACATAATCAGATATGCTATAGATATCCTATACTTGGTGAAATCCTTATGTTATTCCATTCTTATTTATTCTGCTGAATAACCTTGTATACGCTGGCTTACCCTATACTTGGTGACATTCTTCTATTATTCTGCTTGGAACATCCTCGTCTGTGTTTTTTACACCGACCGGGTTCCGCTTTTTATTATTCCGCTGAACATCCTGTCACAGTGTTTTACACCTGACCGGTTCCGCTTTTTATCATTCTATTGAATATCCTATCTGTGTTTTACACCGGATCCGGTTCCATCTTTATTATTCTCATTGAACATCCCGCTTGCAGTGAATTTCACCGACCTCGTTCCGTTATTATTATTCTATTGGAATAACTCGCCTATGCGGCAATACCGCATGCACGGTGATTTCTTTTGTTATTCCATTCTTTATTATACCCAAATTGGTTAAAACTTTGACTTCTATACTCCATGAAATTAGTTGAATATCCTCGATATTTGCGTTTCATCCAAAGATCTTTCATGGAAATATTCTTTTGATCATTCTTGAATTTTACTCTACGTAAACAAAGATCATGTTGACAATTTGGACGTTAATAATTCATGGATTAAATAATTCTTGAACTTGTTTTATTGAATTACTATGTCATTGTCATCATCCTCATGTTATATTATGTTATCTTTGGCTTACGTGCATAGATGAACTTAGTATGATTATGACCGAGGATCATTCGGTATATAATCACGACTTGATATAAATGATGTGACAAAAGTCCTCGTTGGCACAGAATGCGTTGATGGAAAGTTTTTGGTATGATTATGACCGTGGGTAATTCGATAGTCATGACCATTGATAATTTGATGAAAATCCTCGACCGTGGTACGTAGAGATGATTAGATGTGGTGGTTTATTTATTAAGTTTCTGAGTCTCGTGATAAAATTGATGAAAACCTTTAAAACCTAAAAGATAGTAGACTTTATTCTCTACTTGACTCTTTTAATGGATTGCTTATTCCGCCGCAGCTTAAACCGGTTTGTCTATTGTATTTTATCGGTTTAACAACTTTGTTGAAGGATAATGATAGTTTATTCTCGCATTATCTTAGTCATAATATTTCTTCTTCGGGCTAGTTGAGCTCACCTTTCTTTCACCGTTTCTCTTTCGTGAAATGAGAACATAGCCGGGACGAGTCGTGGAACGCAGTAATGGTCCGTGAGATAGCATTAGTAGTCCTCACTATTCGTGAAATAGTGTGATAATAGTTGTAATGAGGACTCCTTTTGAGTTTGTATAATATCTAGTAGACAATATTTGTATTCAAACTCACAGCTTTATGTCGTATTGTATACAGCGCTTATATTAGTAAGTTGTATTTGAATTTATGTACCATGTAAGTGGCGACCCAAGATGGGTGACGATATACTAATTTTGGGGGCGCCACGAGATAATATAATTATTGCTTCGATAATGAAAAATCTTTGTATAATGACAATTATTGAAACAACAAAGAATATAAAATATCAACGCAAATTATTAACTTAACTCAAAAAATACTTAACAAGAATTATCGTAACCATTATCGAGTAGTGCCTTCTTACGTAAGAATCAATAATTGGTGCAATACGTCAAATACTACTGTGTTTTTAACCACCGGGTATTTTAACAAGATTAATCTGTAAATAACTACGCCAAGTTATTTTTAAACCACTTATATTTGTCATTTTCTTCATCCAATCGCTTTTCGTTATGGGGCCCACATATGGTCGCTACCGTCGCATTTAATATTCCCCGACAAGCATTTAATATTTCACGACACCAAACTAATATTCCCTAACAATAATGAATATTTTATAACCACTTGCTTATTTTGAAGTATTTGCGTATTTTACCCTAACTATCCACATTAATCAAATCAACCCTTACTATTTTAAAATAATAAATAGAAAATTAAATTTCATTAATAATAAGTTGGGTCTTACAACCTCCCTCCTTATGAAATTTCGTCCTTGAAATCGACGTGACGTACTGGTTTTCAAAAGGTGAGGATACCTCGCTTTCATTTCCGCTTCCATTCCCGTGTCATTTCCTCTATAAAGCATGATTCCTCCATAAAACTTTAACTTGTGGTATGACCTTTCACGCGTAGGACATGCTCCTTCCTATCCAAAATCTTGACAGTACCTCCTCATACGTTAAGTCTTCTACTATCTCGTCCCGGCTTCTAACTCTATAACGTGGTTCGGGTCTTTCACATATTTACGAAGTACAGATATGTGAAACACATTATGAACACGAGACATACTCGGAGGTAACGCGAGTCTATAGGCTACATTTCCTACTCGGTCAAGAATTTGAAATGGAACAATAAATCGTGGATTGAGCTTTCCTCTCTTCCCAAATCTTGTAACTCCCTTCCATGGAGCAACTCGCAATAATACATGATCCCCTACACTAAATTCCACGTCCTTTCGATGAAGATCCGCATAACTCTTTTGTCGATCTTGTGCCGCTTTGTATCGTTGTCGAATCATTTGGATCTTTTCCCGTAGTCATATACGTACTAACTCAACTCCCAACCCAACAAAGGCTTCACCCACCTCGTCCCCAACATACTTGGAGAGCGACACTTTCGTCCCATATAATGCTTCAAATGGAGCTACACCTATACTTGCTTCGATAATCTGCTGTTGTTGTAGGAGAATTCCACCAATGGTAAATACTTATCCCAACCGCCCTTGAAGTCTAGGACACGTAGTCTTAATAAATCTTCAAGAGTTTGAATAGTCCTTTCGATTGTCCGTCTGCTTGAGGATGGTATGCGAAAATCAATCAGAACTGCGTGCCCATAGCTTTTTTGCAAGCTAACCCAAAATCTTGAAGTGAATCTTGGGTCACGATCCAAAACTATGGATACAGGGCATGCCATACAACCTCACAATCTCATTCACGCATATACTAGCAAAGACGTTCAAGTGAATAAGTCTCCGTGACGGCAAGAAATGAGCGGACTCTTGGTTAATCTATCAACAATAACCCAAATAGCATTGATGCCTCGAGAAACCGTAGGAAGACCCGTAACAAAATCCATGGTAATGTGTTCCCACTTCCATTTCGGAATCTCAAGTGGTTGCAACGGACCCTTAGGTACTAGATGCTCCGCCTTTACACGCCGACAAGTTAAACACATTGAGATAAACTTTGCAATCTCTCTCTTCATATTGTTCCACCAAAATGTATGTCAAGATCACGATACATTTTAGTACTTCCGGATGGATTGCAAATGGTGTATTGTGTGCCTCCATCATAATCTTATACTTCAAATCGTAGTCGTTAGGAACACAAAGTCTAGAGTGGACTCAAGTATTCGCTCTTCATCAATTCTCGCTTAGGAATAGCTCCTTCTTGTACTTTCTTCTTCATACGACTCACCCGGCCTGTGGGCTGAGCAACCTTAACTTAGTCTATTAAAGTTGGCTCTACGCAGATACTTGACATCATCGCACTGCTCATGCATATGATCTTCTACTCAACGCGTCGCCTACCACGCTCGCTTTTCGGATGGTATCAATAGTGTGGTCATAGTCTTTCAATAGCTCGAGCCAACGTCATTGCGCCGCATGTTGAGTTCTTTTTTTAGTGAAGAAATATTTAAGGCTTTTTATGGTCCGAATATATCTCCACTTTCTCCCCATATAGATAGTGCCTCCATATCTTTAACAATAAAACGATCACGCTAACTCTAGATCATGAGTAGGATAATTCCTCTCATACTCTTTAAGTTGTCGCGAGGCATAAAGCTATGACTTCCCACGCCGCGCATGAGAACACATCCTAACCCTTTGCCTCAAGCATCATCAGAGATAACAAATCCATCCGAACCGATGGTATTGTTAGAAACAGTGCCAAATAAGTCTCCTCTTAAGCTCTTGAAACTCTTCTCGCATTCTTCGCTCCAAACGAATTTTGTATCCTTCCGAGTTAATGAGTTAATGGAGTAGCGATTCGAGAAAACCCTTCCACAAATCTCTCGATAATAACCAAATGCCCAAAAAGCTACGTGACTTGATCCATGAACTTCGGTTGCTCCCAACTTTGTATTTCTTCAATCTTCACGGGATCAACAGATACTCCATGTTTCGACACCACGTGCCCAAGGAATGCTACTTTCTCAAGCCGTAACTCGCATTTCTTCAATTTGGCATATAGTTTGTTTTCACGAAGCCTTTGGAGTACCAAATTTTCAAATGGTGCTCATGATCTTCACGACTTTTAGAATATATAAGGATGTCATCAATAAAGACAACAACAAACCGATCCAAATATTCCTTGAATACTCGGTTCATCATATCCATGAAAGTCATTAGAGCATTAGTCACCCAAAAGACATGACTAAGAATTCATAATGCCCGTCATCGAGTTCTAAAGGCGCTTTGAATATCCTCGGTTCTAATCTTCACCGATGATATCCATAACGAAGATCGATTTTTGAAAAGATTGTGGCCTCTTGCAATCGGTCAAACAAGTCATCAATACGAGGTAGAGGATACCTATTCTTGATGGTGACATGGTTCAATTCCCCGATAGTCAATACAAAGTCGCATACTCCCCGCTTTCTTCTTTACAAATAAAAAAACAGAGCACCCCAAGGAGATGTACTAGGGCGAATGAAACCGATGTCCAACAATTCCTCGTAGTTGGACCTTTAACTCCCGAAGTTCAATAGGAGCCATTCGATATGGGGTTTTAGAAATGGGCTTTGTACCGTGTTCAAGATCAATAAAGAATTCAACTTCACGCTAAAGGGGTAGATCGGGAAGTTCTTCTGAAAATCGTCGAAAGTCAATAACAACAGAATATTATTCAAATTTGACGTGTCTTTATTCAAATCCATAACATGGGCTAAGAAAGTTTGACATCCGCTTTTCAATAAACGAATAACTTTATGATTAGATATGACAATGATTGATTTTAATGGTTTAGTTGCTTGAATTACATAAACAGGTTGGTTAGGAATATGAAAACTAACAACCTTACGAAAACAATCAATTTTTGCATGATGAGTAGTTAACCAATCAATCCCTAAAATCACATCAAAAGCAAGTATCTTTAAAGAGATAAGGTCAATGTGTAAGGTGATGGTGCCAACTTAAATCAAACAAGATTTATAAACGATTGGATGTGATGAAAGTTTCTCCTAACGGAGTTTCCACAGATAAAGTCAAAGTCTAATTTCTCCTGAGTCAAGTTTAAACGCTGAGCACATGCAGAGAGATAAATGAATGGGTAGCACCCAGATGTCAAGTAAGGTATAAACTTCGCAAGAATTTATAAATAGCTTACCCGTGATCACCTCGTTTGGGTTCCTCGCATTATGACCAATCATACAACAAACGCTTCTTCCCTAATCGTTGACTTTGACTTTTACGAGACGATCTTTTCGAGTCACCGTCCCTCACGAAACTAGGTTTTCGCATCAGACAATCTCGAGCGATATGTCCTTCCTTTCCACAATTATAGCATACCTTGAATCTGTTGTGGGCGGTTTGACCGATATGTCCCTCTTTTCCGCATTTGTAACATATGACCGGTGGTCGTTTCTCCTCCTTAGAAACCGATTCACGCAAGACCTTATGCTCGTCTTCACATGGTCATTTTTAAATCTCCTCTTTTAAAATCTCCTCCCGACTCGCTTCTTCTATTTTCATGGCCATGATTACCACCAGAGTGGTTACCATTTTTGTCCGTCTGCTTTTCTTTCTCCATTGGTTATCATTATTCTCATTGATCGCTATCTCCGATACGATCCTGGTTGTGGTCCCTCAATTACCGTATACTCGTTATCTCGCTCTAATAATTGAGCCCTGCTTACAACATCCGAATAGAGAGAAAAATTTATGAGAAATGAGATACTTGACGTATCTTGGGTTTCAAACCTCTAAGAAACATCCGCGTCATATACGTTCCTCATTCTCCACCAAATAAGGTGCAAACCTCGATAACTCGCAAACTTTGCCTCGTCTTTGAGACATTGTCATGTTGTTCGCTTCCAGTCTAATAAACTCCACTTCCTTCATCCGACGAACACTTTCGTGAAAGTATTTGTCATTAAATAGTTTCAAACGCCTCCCAAGACATCTTGAGTGCGGTGGATGGAGTACGCTTCACGAACTCCCACCAAAGAGTCGCCTTCCGCCATTTTAACATAAAGGTGACGAATGGAACCTTCGTTCTCCGTGCATCCCAAGACATCGAATATCTTGGTAATTTGCTTGACCCATGTTTCCGCCATGATCGGATCTTGCTTTCCTTAAATTCGTGGTCCCAACTCTTTGAATCGCTTGTGTGACAACCCGTGAATCGCTATCATTTCCTCCTCAGATTTTGAACACGAGTCTCCTCGTCTCGATTTTGCATGAATCGCAAAAAGCTTCTAAACATCCCCTCGTTCATCATCTGCTCGGGTGGTGTTGTTCACAGAGAGAACATTGCCACTGTTACACGCTCTCCTCGTTGGTGAGTACAAGCGTCTCCACGGTCTCATTTCCATTGTTAATATTCTCAGTCGACATTCTCAAATACTGTCATAAAACAAGGGTTAATTAAGGAAATCAATATATCACATAATATCCTTATATACTGACCAACTAAAAAAATAAGCTTAGGTAGGACACACTAGCGAAGGATTTACTCGTCTCTCCCCTCCTAGTTCTATTCCCCGATCTCCGCCAGAGATCATATCCCTAAGCTCTGATACCAACTGTGACTCTTAGACACCAACATGTAGACACCTCACGAAGGATACCTATCGGTTTGCCACCATGAATCAGCGTCCCCTACGGAGAGTCTGGCTTCGGTGCATCCCCATCAACAGGAAGTCACCAGATAGAGGCTCGGGGCTCTTTACTTATGGCTCTGATACCAACTGTGACGCCCCCAAAATAGGTATACATCACCTATTCTGAGTTGTCAATACATGGTACAGAAACAACTACAACTTTATTATTACAACAGTAAAACTGTGAGTTTGAATACAAATATTATCTTCAGACATATCTATACTCAAATAAATCCTCATCACATTTATTGATACATTATTTTACAAAATGGTGAGGACTACTAAACAATTCTTTCTAAAACCTTCATTCCATACCCCAGAGCTGCGTACTCGCTTATATTCTCGCCTCCTAAGAAGAAAAATGGAACAAAAGGAAAAGGGTGAGCTCAACTAGCCCAAAGAAAAGAATATTATGACTAAGATAATATACAACAAATTACATGTTAGTCTTCAACAGGAAAAATCTAATAGAATACAATAGACAACAAATTTTAAATCAATATTCGCAGCGGAAATAATAATTCATTAGAAGAGTTAAGTAGAGAATGCAAACTACTATCTTCTATGTATGAATTTAAAAGTTCATCGCTCTATCTTTTATCCTCGTAACATCAATCAATATACATCTCGAATCAAATATTCATCTTTGCACTACTGAATGAAAGATATTCATCATTAATCATGTTCATCTAAACACTTGTTCATCTTTGCACTACTACCAAAGATATTCTTCAGAATCATTCATCTTTGCTACTGGGCCAAAGATATTCAATAATATCATCATTTAAGACCGAGGATGATGAAAATATTTTTTAAAGAAACGAATCCAAAGAAACAAAATGACAAGGATTAAGGATTAAGGATTCGTACTTTGTTTTATCCATGTTCAAAAATACCTCAAAAATAATCATAGTGGTGTAAAATTCAAGAAATGATCAAAACATGGATACAATCAAAGCTAGTATCCGAATAGATATTTTGACAAAAAGAAGAAATTTTATTTTTCTATGAATAGTCAGATATCGTGAATAGTCTTAGTATCGTGAATAGTAACTCTTCTGAACCAAAAGATAGAAATTTCCCAAAAAAAACATCTTCACGCTTCATTTATAATAGTACTTTTGAATAAGAATCGTGAATAAGAACTCGTGAATAAGACTCGTGAATAAGAACTCATGAATAAGTAACTCTCGACATGGAAAAGTTCCAAATTTGATAAAAAGTTTCAACCCATATTTCAAAGATAATGATATTGAAGAAATAATATCATTTGAGAAGAAAATAAAATCCTTACCTCGAAAGATTAAGACTTACAATTTGGAATAATGGGTATAGTCTTCAAGGAACTTGCACCGCCTAACAATACTCAAAGTATACTCAAAATACTCACAAGAATACGCTCGATAATATAGAGAGAAAACTTCAGCTTTACGGTGTGATTTTCAATTCTAACCCAAGACCTATTTATAGGAAAATCTTTAGAACACTAAAAAGCGAAAAAATTTAATATAATATTATTATTTATAATAAAATTTCCTCGCCAACCTTCCAAGAACTGAATTCAGCTCATTCAACCCACATGTGTAACACACCATAATGAAAAAAAACATTTTTCTAATTTTAAATATTTTAAACTTCCAAAAATCAATTATTTTGAGCTTCTAACTTCAATAATTCATAATAAATAGCCTTTTCATCAGAAAATTCGAATCTCATGAAATTTTTATAGGAAATTCAATTCTCTACAACTTTGCAGAAGAAAGTTTTTCCAAATTCCAAATAGAAATTGACCAAATCCACAAACAGGCGATTTTACAAGTTTATAATCAAATTTCAAATCAATAAATGGGGTCCAATTTACATGTTTAACATGTTTTAAACATTTATTGCAACAAAAATACTCTTTCTCCTCAGTATACTCATATATCCCACATTCGTTGTAAAAATATCACCATTATTATATTATTAAAATATAATAATATATTTAAATGAATTATTTTATCGAGAAAAAGATAAAATTTTAATTTTCAACAATTGTCACATTAAAATTTTTCTCCATCTATATCCACATAAAATCAATATTTTCCTCATCACATGAATCAATAATTAATTATTCGTAAATAATATTACGTAATCACAATATCGACAACCGAGGCGGCTCCTGGAAAGAGGGGCTTTCCAATAAGAATTTCTTCTTCTTGGCGTGCAATTAGGTGACCAAACCTCTCCTTAGATGTAACTTTCTAGACATTGCCAATAATGTTATCTAATAATATTATTCGATAATATGAATTATTGCTTCGATAATGAAAAATCTTGTATAATGACAATTATCAAAACAATGAAGAATATAAAATATCAACGCAACAATTATTAACTCAATAAAATCTTGAATAGTAATTATTCAGAACCATTATTGAGTAGTGCCTTCTTACGTAAGAATCAATAATTGGTGCAATCTGGTATCTTCTTGTGTTTTTTAACCACCGAAAGTATTTTAACAATGATTAATCTGTAATAACTACGCTGCTATTTTTAAACACTTATATTTGTCGTTTTCTTCATCCAATCGCTTTTTGTTATGGGGCCCACACATGGTCGCTATGCGCATGTCATTTAATATTCCCCGACAAAGATTTAATATTTCACGACCAAACGAATATTCCCCACAACAATGAATATTTTATAACCACTTGCTTATTTTGAAGTATTTATGCGTATTTTACCCCTAACTATCCACATTAATCAAATCAACCCTTACTATTTTAAAATAATAAATAGAAAAATTAAATTTCATTAATAATAAGTTGGGGTCTTACACATATATTTTCTGTTGATTTGTGTTTCTTGACAATATTTACGCAGTTTACGGAACCTTCTATCTATTTTTTATTTGTACGATAGTGGTTTCCGACTTATAGACCGCGTGTGCATACAAAACTCAAGAGTGTCTGCAAAGAAAAATTAAAACAAAAAGATTACATTTAAACTTTATAAGATCAAATTTATGATAGAAATTAATATTGAAAAATTATTAGTAATTTTTTCCCGACAATGACGCCAAAAACATGTTGTCTGATTTAGATATTGACAATTTACGTGCAAATATATATGATCAAAAAGTAATAAAGTGGTAAATAGAGCATCAATCTCACTAGGAAAATTACTAAAATATCTGAGTACTAACTTTGAATCAATTCAATTTTATTTAAACAAATGATTAAAGATTTTGAAACTAATTGTTTAAAATTTTAAAACTAAACTATTAAGTGAAGATTGTTATCAGATTTAAATGCTAAGCTCATAATTTCCCCCAAAGTTTTGTCTAAATATCTTTACTCTCTCGTTAATTAATTAATCACAATAAATTGTTAACCAAGAATCCAAATTATTTATAAAGTCTCTTCCGATGATTAGATAAAATACATATTCTGATTAAATCACTATATTCCTATGTGAAATAATTTAGAACGGAGATTCATTAAGTTTAAATTCTCATAAGGTCACACACGACATATATGTATATTCATATCCTATACACAAATTAGTTATTCAATCCTAAGAAGAATAATTTAATCGCATATTATCATATTTAGATCAAACCTTATAATTTATTTTCCAATTTCATCTAGGTTATCAAATTAATTGTGGCCACACAATTGTAACGCGAAGCATAAAATATGATACACAATTTGCATATGATCAACAATAATTAAAAACGAGAGTAAATTAATTTAAACTAAGCATTGGGTTCCATTGAAATCTTAATTGAAAATTTAGTTCATATCATTATTGGAAAACATCATCATTAAAACAAGAAGCATTCCCATATTACAAAAATATAAGGAAAGGTAAAGATAAGAGAAACTGTGTAGCAGCTCCCAATCTCCACACTTTGCCTTGAATCTTAGCTCTCCTTCGCGTGCACTCCTTTACGATCATGGAAAATCTAATAATCAACCTTAGTTTCTATGATGTTAAGATATGTGATGTCTTATTCTCCTGATTTCAGCCTTATTGTGGATTTATAAGACGATTTCCTTAGTTTGGTACACTTTGGAAAACACTAGAACTCAATATGGTAAGTGTCCAAAGTCAATTAAGAAAACATCACCAGCCAGCCAAGGTAAGTCAGCGACCATCGTCAGCCCCGAGCGCCTAAGCGCCTAATAAGAGTGCCTCAGTTCTCACAATATGCGAACTTAGCATCGTGACGCTCATGTGCCAATCTTCGCACGCGCTTCGCCCGTGCCCATGCATTGCCTGCTTCCCGCCTTGCTCGCCCATGCGCAGTTGGCATGCTCTTGCGCGCCTGCCTCTTAATGTCTTAGCCACTCTTCCCCAACATGCTTTCTGCTGCTAATGGTTGTCGTACATGCCCCGTGACAACCTGAAAATTTATAAGATTTATAAATAAAATCTTAAATAATTAAATAAAGGTTAAAGAATAAAACCTAAATGGAAAATAGATGATCAATTAAAAATTTAAAGAACCTATATGGTTTAATTTGAATTTTTAAGTAATGTAAAGAAATCAAATGAGAATGATAGAAATTTTGAAAAGTAAGAAAGGGATTGTAACAATTCAAAATTTTATGTGTAATTTCAAATATTTATTGAATTAAATAAATATTTTGGTTGATGTGTATATTTAAATAAATATTTATTTAATTTGATTATTTATTAGTTAAATAAATAATTCATGAGTTGTGGGAATTAATTTAATTAAGTTAATATGTTAATTAAGTTGATAATTGGTAATTTGGTATTTTGAAGTTAATTAAAATAAAAGAATGATGAATTAATTATTATATGATATTCTAATTTAATTTAATAATTAAATTAGGGAGTTGATAAGGATTAAATGAATTGTTATAATGTTGTTTTAATTTAATTTAGTAATGAAAGTAATTAATGTACTAATTAATTTATTAAATAAAATTATAAGGAAATTATAATTTTGTGGCAATGTAATTATGTGACAAATTAATTTAATAAGTTGTTATTAGCTTTAATTTAATTAAATTTGAATATTAGAATTTAATTAAATAGAGTGTGACATTAAACTATATTAGAAGTGAGTTATTAAAATAAACTAAAAGACGTTTTAATTTGGTTTTAGCAAACAAGGCATATGTGACGCCCCCAAAATAGGTATACATCACCCATCTTGGGTCGCCAGAAAATACACTACTGACAACTCCATTTATACAACTGTCTTGCAAAATATGACGACTCATATACTGTGAGTTTCAATACAAATATTGTTACGTATATAATACAACAATATTCATATTTAAATTATTACAATGACATATAACTTAATTATTACAACAACAAATATTTTAAGTCCCCGAAGGAACATGAGAAGATTTTTGTCCTCCTCATTCTAATGGAGTGCATTTTTTTACGCTTCCAAATTTGAGTTCGCCTCACCCTATTATTGTTCACCAAAATTAAATATTAAATGATGTATAAAATATGTCACACACATTTTAAGTTCTCATTACAATTATTATGCCACACCATTTCATAATTTGATTAGGCTTGTGAATAATTCATATCACCACTTTATACCCATGTTCTCTCTGCTAGTCTCAGCTACACTTTTATTACCTGAAAGGGGCGGTGAAGTAAAAGGGTGAGCACAAATAGCCCAGTAAAAAATATCATGACTTAAGATAATTAAATTATCAATAGCCTTCATCAGATATTTAGAACATATGGTAGAAGATAAAAGTTTTCAACCATAATAGCAGCAGAATCAACAATCCATTAGAAGAGTCAAGTAGAACATAATGTCTACTATCTCCTCTAGATTAAAAGTCCATCGTTAATATTTCATTCCTATAATACTCATCAACAGTTCTTTGTTGTACCCAAAACAAAGAGAACTTTCATCACCTGTCTTCACCTGAACCACCACAGATTATAATTAATTTCACAATTCATATTTATAATCAGGTAAATCAACAGTCTATCTTTGCAATAAGAGCCTAAGACATACAACTGTAAAATCAATAACGCTGAGACTCAGCTCAATAGTATCACGACCACAAATTATCCATGCACTATGGCTAAGGATATTCGTGTTTTCAATTACGGTCATGATTATACCAAATAATTCCTGGTCATAATCATACCAAGTCCATCTATGCACTACGGCCAAAGATGACTTTTACCACATCATTAGTAACATTACGGTCATGATTATACCGAATAATCCCTAGTTATAATCATACCAAGTCCATCTATGCACTACGGGCCAAAGATGACTTTTACCACATCATTTGTAACATTACGGTCATGATTATACCGAATAATCCCTAGTCATAATCATAACAAGTCCATCTATGCACTACGGCCATAGATGAATTTCATCATAATATAAACATGAGGATGATGACAATGATATATATAATGAATGAACATAAATAATCAAAACAATAAGATAAAACAGATCTTAGTGATTTTCAACTTAATTATCCAAAGTCCAAATTACTAACATAATAATAGATGAAGCACAAACTATTAATGATATTCTAATCCTTTCAGGACTTTTTACCATTTAATGATAAACTGAATAAACGAATAATAATATCTTATCATAATATGGAGTATGAAAGAAAATGATATTCCTTTTACGTACCATAAAAATGATACCCTCTTACCACAATAATGATATCCCTTACCTTAGCATGTGACTTGATTATGCTTTCTGTGAAATTGATCAACTTAAACAATGCTTGCATTCCTTATCTACACTTGGAGTAACATTCCACTTAATATAAATACTCACAATATTGTAGTAAAAGAATTCTATATTTTTAGTATAGTGATGGTGTGTGTTTAGTTGCTCAACCGGAAAACCTATTTATACTGAAAATTGAGGAAACAATTAGCACACACGCTTTGACAAAATAACCAAATGAGGTATATAATAATGGTAGTGGAATTTATGGTCCCACAGAGAAAATTAAACCACTTGTACACATTTTAATAAAATTTGTTCAATAATAGAGTTGTGGTCCATACTACTTTAGATAAAGTAGAGTGTCGGCAAGTCCTGCCAAACTTACTTTTGTAAAAAGAAAATAATTGAACAAACATATGTATATCATACTTATCTTTAATCAACACCTTTTATTCATCAATTATTTACACATTTTCAATCTTTCAATAATTATTCATAATTATTAACATAGACTCACAATACTTCCAACTTGTATAATTATATCATATCAAATAATATGAGTCATTGTGCAATAACTACTGTGACAATTATTGAATAAAAGATTGAGTGACTTCTTACGTAATTAAGAATCAATAATATAAATCATTGTGCAATAACTACTGTGACGATTATTAATAAAATACTGAGTGGCTTCTTACGTAAGAATAAAATCAATATCTTGCTATCAATAATTTAAATTTTATTAAAAGTAATGATCAACATCAAATCATATTTATCTCGAATAACATATAAACCAACTAATAATTCATTATTCATTTAAGTTGTCTTTATTTATCGTATAATATCATTATATTTAATAATTTTCATATTTTACAACTTAGAACAACATCATTTATCGTCAAAAACATTACATGTTGCATACGTGCATGCCCGACGTCCTCCGATTGCCTCTGAATGCACATTAGTCCCTAAATAGCCATTTTAAGCCTTGATACCGACCTCAAATCTCAAAATATAAAGAATGAAAGTTTTAAGTCTACTCTTTATCTTTCCGAATCATCCTGAATTACCTCAATCGGAGTTTGTATGAAAAAGTTATGTCTAATTTACTAAAGAACGTAAGGACAAATTTTGGCTTAACACTTGACCAGTGCCTAGGCGCCCAAATTTTGCCTTGGGCAAGCGCCTAGGTGCCCAAGAACAGAGTTTAAGTGCCGAGCCTAGCGCCTAGGCGTTCGACCCTTGGCACTTAACTCCAATTTTCTAGATTTTGTAACTTTTGACACACATACTTCAAATCTTCATATCTTCTTCATCCGTTATCGGAATTAGTCCATTTTCGAGGCTATCGAAAGCTTTTAATATTCTCTACAAAACTCCCATGATTTCATAATTTTTCAGATTTATTAATTATTCTGAAATTTGGCTCCAAAGTCCCCCAAGACTAAGTTTTTCATCATTTAACATGTTTTACGAAAACTTTCATCACAACTTCAATTTAAATCATTTTTAGTTCTTTCAAATTAAAATATTTTCATAACTTTTTAATCTAAAGATCCTCCTCCTCAGATTTTACACATAAATAAACCATCAACACTTTTACAAGTTTGATTTAAGTCCTCAACATTACTTTTGTTCATCCTCAAACATATGCCCAACTTTTTGATCTTAAATTCTATTATGACATGGATTAAACATAAAATCTTTATCATATACTTCCTTAGTACTTTGGATCCATCATGATCCCCTATAACCCAACTTTTAACAAATCAAACTCTTAGGAAAATTAAAGAGATGAAAAGTTTTGGTTTTACAAAATCAAGTAATAAACTAATTTTTTCTGAAAATTTCTAGATTTTGTTCTTCTTTTACTTTCTTGATTTCTTTCCTTTGATTCATATTTTTTTTGTATTTTAATCTATCACATAAAAACATAAATACACCATCATAAAACTTAACTTCTATCATAAAAATCAAAGGATTAATCAAGGTTTTATTCATTACCTTTAAAGTGTTTATTCCTTCATTCTTCTTCTTCCTCTCTTTCTCTTTCCTTTCTCTCTTTTCTCCTTCTTCTCCTGAACATGGCTACGGGAAGATGGAATGAGGGAGAGGGCTGATGGCTCTTCTCTTTTTTTTTCTCTCTCTCTCTCTCTTTTCTGCTGATTATGGAAAAGAAGAGGGTGTGAATGATTCTCGTGACTTCTTTTTTCCTTTTCTCCCTTTCTTTTCCTCACTTCCTTCCTCTTTTTCTCCTTCTTTTTCTTTCTTTCTCTATCTTCCCTTTTGTTGAAAATTGGCTACGGAAGAGTGTGTAGGAAAATAAAATGATGGGGTTTTCCCCTTGCTAAAATCATTTAGCTAATATCTCATGTCCCACCATTCCAAAAATTTAATTCATCCTCTTTTATTAGCTCATTTATCCGATTAAATGTTCGTTTGACCAGTTAACAATTTAACATTTTTAAATTTTAAAAAAATAATAATCATAAATTAAATTAGACTTTTATTTTATAAAAGTCAGGGTTTTACAGCATAAGGATTTTAAGTCTTTATTTTTAATTAGTTTGGCCAAACAAGCCTTAATGGCTTTTGAATTTAAAATAAAATATAACTGATGTATTAAGTAGAGCTATTCTGTCAGTTTTTCTTTTATACGTTTGCGTATTATGTTTTATCAGTTTCTTTTACGTATTATACTTGGCTTAGCTATTTGCAAAGAAAGAACAGAAGAAAACAGAGAGAGAAAAAAAGATAGAAAAGAGAGAAGAAGGAAGAAAGGTGTGGTGGTTTTAAGAGCCAAGAAAGGTGGAAAGGTTAATTTCATCTTCTAGCTAAACTAAACAAGAAAGCAAATGTATAATTATTATTTTTTTAGTTTTTTTTATCAAAAGTTCTTTGTAATTGGATTTTTGTTGAAAATTGAGGAATATATAGTTTGTATATGTGAGATAATGTATATAAATTGTTTTTATGTGCTTTAGTGTTAACTAATCCATGAAAACATGATAATTATGAAGAAATTGAATTACAGTGATATATGTATGAATATGGCTTATTTTAGAGTCAAAATTGATACCTAATTCATGTAATAAACTAGTAATTGTTTGTTGATTGTGAAAAACTAGTAATTGTGAGTTAAACTAATTGTGTAATAAACTAGTAATTGTGAGTTAAACTAATTGTTTTGGTTGAAAAATGAATTCACAGTGATGAATTTCGCTATGAATGTCAAAAGGTGAAGAAATAATAAAAGTAGTAAAATTAAAAGTTATAATGTTGATGTTTATATAGTTAAAAACATGTTGGAAACCTTAAGTCAGGTTTATGTAATTTAAATGTGTGAAATTGGTTGTTAGAAAGTTGCTTGTAAGCCAAATTAGCTTTCTGTTATGTGCAATTTGCGAACTACAGAAGCCAAGGTTTGGTACCCAGCCCGTGTGAACTTTCATTAAGATAAAACCCATTTCGTGAAAAATAGCGAAATGGACTGTGATGTTTTAGTTGTGTGTAGTCTATTGTGTGTTAGTCTAACGTAACCTAAAGAGTATTCTAACATGTTGAACATGTAATGGAATGATATATCAGTTGGTTAACGTTCATATGTTGACATAGCATGATAAGTTGATAAGATTGTAAAAGAGCTGGAATGTAAGGCTCATTCGAGACTTCGGTCTTGCAATATGTGGTAGTAAGCAATAACTTAAACTAAGTTAATGAGCTATACTAAAAGTGGGAACTGAACCGATGAAGTTAATATTAGTGTAACTAATGAGTGATGTCAATACATATGGTATGTGTAGGACTTATGGTAAACGTTACTAGTGATTGTTTAACCTACGCACGAGGCAAGTTCTCTAACCCTACATTTACGATTATGCAAGTTCCTAAACCTTATTCTTTACATAGAGCAAGTTCATTATCTTATCTTGTCTATTATTATACAAGTTTCTTGAACCCTATTTATTTTGTATGATGCAAACCTTATTAATACATTGAGCAAGTTCCTAATACTACTTATATATGTGTCTTAACTTGATTATGTTCACGCAAGATCTTTAACCTAATTCTTACTTTGAGAAGGTTTCCTATGTGATGCCCCCAAAATAGGTATACATCACCCATTCTGAGTTGTCAATACATGGTACAGAAACAACTACAACTTTATTATTACAACAGTAAAACTGTGAGTTTGAATACAAATATTATCTTCTAGACAATATCTAAACTCAAATAAATCCTCATCACATTTATTGATACATTATTTTACAAAAATGGTGAGGACTACTAAACAACTCTCTCTAAAACTTTCATTCCATACTCAGAGCTGCATTTCTTTCGCTATATTCTCGCCTCCCGAGAAGAAAAAATGGAACAAAAAGGAAAAGGGTGAGCTCAACTAGCCCAAGAAAAGAATATTATGACTAAGATAATATACAACAAATTATCGTTAGTCTTCAACAGGAAAAATCTAATAGAATACAATAGACAACAAATTTTAAATCAATATTCGCAATGAAATAATAATTCATTAGAAGAGTTAAGTAGAGAATGCAAACTACTATCTTCTATGTATGAATTTAAAAGTTCATCGCTCATCTTTTATCCTGTAACATCAATCAATATATATCCGAATCAAATATTCATCTTTTTACACTACTGGCCAAAGATATTCATCACCGTCATGTTCATCTAAACACTGCTCATCTTTGCACTCTGAGGCCAAAGATATTCTTCAGAATCATTCATCTTTGCACTACGTGCCAAAGATATTCCATAATATCATCATTTAAGATGAAGATGATGAAAATATTTTTAAAGAAACGAATCCGATTGAAACAAAATGACAAGGATTAAGGATTAAGGATTAAGGATTAGTACTTTGTTTTATCCATGTCCAAAATACCTCAAAAATAATCATAGTGGTGTAAAATTCAAGAATGATCAAAACATGGATACAATCAAAGCTAGTATCCGAATAGATATTTTGGACGAAAAGAAAATTTTTCATTTTTTGATGAATAGTCTTAGTATTCGTGAATAAGATCAGAGTATCGTGAATAAAGGTCGTGATACGTGAATAGTAACTCGACACCAAAAGTTTCAAATTTGATAAAAAACTTCGGATCAATATTTCAACATAATGATATTGAAGAAATAATATCATTACTGAAAAAAATAATATCCTTACTTACCTCGAAGATCATCAATTTCTATTTGAAACACAGGATATAAAGCTATGACTTGACTTGCACCAGATAGCAATACTCAAAGTATACTCAAAATACTCACAAGAATACGCCGATAATATAGAGAGAAAACTTCAGCTTAAAGTGTGATTTTCAATTCTAACCTAAGCACCCTATTTATAGAAATTGCTTAGAACACCAAAGCGAAAATTTAATATAATATTAATATATATAAAATTTTCCTCCTATTACACTCTTATAAACTGAAATCAGCTCATTTCAACAACCAACCAAGCCCACCAAACATATCAAAAACGTTTTTCTTATTTAAATTATTTTAAACTTCCAAAAATCAATTATTTTGAGCTTGAACTTCAATAATTCATAATAAATAGCCCTTTTATCGAAAATTCAATCTTGCGATTTTTTATAGGAAATTCAATTCTCTACAACTTTGCGAAGAAAGTTTTTCCAAATTCCAAAAAGAAATTGACCAAAAATCCACAAACAAAGCGATTTTACAAGCTATAATCAAATTTTAGTCAATAAATGGGGTCCACCGACATGTTTAACATGTTTTAAACATTTATTGCAACAAAAATAATCCTCCTCCTCGTATACTCATATATCCCACATTCGTTGTAAAAATATCACCATTATTATATTATTAAAATATAATAATATATTTAAATGAATTATTTTATCGTAAAAGATAAAATTTCAATTTTCAACAATTGTCACATTAAAATTTTCTCCATCTATATCCACATAAAATCAATATTTTCCTCATCATATGAATCAATAATTAATTATTCACAAATAATATTACAGAATCACAATATTGACAACCAGTGCGCCTTCAGAGGAAAGGGGCTTTCCAATAAGAATTTCTTCTTCTTGGCGCCAAGCAATTAGGTGACCAAACCTCTCCTTGAGATGTAACTTTCTAGACATTGCCAATAATGTTATCTAATAATATTATTCGAGATATTATGAATTATTGCTTCGATAATGAAAAAATACTATGTAATGACAATTATTGAAGCAAAGAAGAATATAAAATATCAACGCAAAGAATTATTAAATCAATAAAATATTGAATAAGAATTACTGCGCAACCATTATTGAGTAAAGGTGCCTTCTTACGTAAGAATCAATAATTGGTGCAATACCGTGTGTCTTCTTGTGTTTTAACCACCGAGTATTTTAACAAGATATAATTATGTGAATAACTACGCCTGCTTATTTTTTAAACTACTTATATTTGTTGTTTTCTTCATCCAATCGCTTTCAAGTTATGGGGCCCACAAAATCTTTACTGCCGTCATTTAATATTCCCCGACAAAGAAGAATATTCCATGACCAAACGAATATTCCCCGACAACAATGAATATTTTATAAACACTTGCTTATTTTGAAATATTTGCGTATTTTACCCATAACTATTCACATTAATCAAATCAACCCTTACTATAAATAGAGAAAATTAGATTTCATTAATAATAAGTTGGGGTCTTACATCCTATCTTTATTTTATTTTCTTATTACGCAAATTCCTAAATTCTATTATTCTTATATTGAGCAAGTTTTAGTCCTCAACTTGTTATTAATTATGCAATTTCATTAACTCAATTCTTTTATTGAACAAGATTATAGCCTTAGCTTATTGTTGTTCAAGTAAGGTTTGTTATAATATCCAATGTCTATGCTTTCTAGTTCATTTCTAAAGCACGAGTTCGATGTATGATGTTGATTCACTTATGATTCATGACTATTCTGTATTATATTGTTATCGAACACTTGAATTGATATCAAACTTTATTGATTCAACTAATACTTAGTTGATGTTCGTTAAATTCTAAGTTACCCTTGAAACCTATCCAAACCAAACTTCCTTTGGTGCGGACTCGTATGTTAAAACTGGGATGAACAACCCTATTATATGGGATTTATTACGCGTAAGCTTTTAGATGTTTGTGCACAATACATGGTACGAAGGGCTGATCACCCTAAGTACGGGGAGTCCCTACAGTCTAATGACTGTTTAGGTTTAAGTTGAAAGAATACTTATAACCTTGGACATAGTTCATGGTCTTATTACCCTCATATATATTTCAAATTCTGATTTCAGTTTTTGATTATCAATGATAAAGAATGTTATTTCGTTCAATTGATCATATTCATTAGCAGTTATTATTATGTTATTTTGTTCAGTTGAGCTTATTTATTAGCAGTTATTATGTTGTTATTATTCATTGCCATTTCAAGTGAGCGTTTTTTTTTGTTCACTCTTGAATATATAACCATTGCAGCTAAAATTAAGAAGGTTGATGAACCTACCACTAGCAAAGGGAAAGGAAAAATGAGACTTATAAATTTATTGACTTTTATGTTGTCAGACTTTGTTTTAACTATTGTGATGTAATTTTTTTTTCGCATTTGATGAATGTTTAAGGTTAGATGAACTGGGATTATATTGGATTTAATCATGTAACCCTTTAAGGGGAATATTTATTGTTTAAATTTTATTGAATTTGGGTAGTTAGAAATGAATGTTTGGATAATGAACACCAAATCATGTGGGAATGAAGTACCCAGATTTGGGGGTGTCACATGGATTATGTATGTGGAAAATTTATTAAAGAAATAAATTTCAAATGTAGAGATATTATAAGATAAAAGTGAATATAATAATTATTTATCAATGATGGTAATTAATTTTGTGACTTACGTGAAATAGGTGTATTATTAAATAAATATATATTATAAATATGTATATATTTATTTATTATATAAATAGAATTAATAAGAAAGTTATAGAATTTAATATTATATATTAGGTATGAAAATTAAATAACCTAAGGGTTATAAAATTGAAGAATTTTAGTATTTAAAATATATATTAACCTAAAAGATTAATTTTATTATCTTAATTTATTAAGGTAAGTCTAATTGGGTTATAAAATTAAGTGTACATGAGTAAATATTTAAATTCTAAAATAAGTGAAATGGAAACCCTAAATAAATAATTAGGGTAAAATAAAATTTAAGTTTTGGAGCATGCTATTTTACATGGCCCAAACAATTTATTCAGGAGGCCTAAAAAAATTAATTTAGTAGTCCAAAATAATGGGACATGTGTTAGTAAAATATCTATGGTTAGGAAATAACCATACTTGAGTTAAAGGTAGGAAATTATGGGAAATGACTATATTGGCCAAAATAAAGTGCTTGACTCATGTGTCCTAAGAAGAAATTTCTAGGAAGTTTCCTAGCAATGGTGTGTTGACTCTTTTGCCCTTGGGGAAAGCTATTAATGACCAATGAGTCCTACCGGAGGAAATTGCTAGGAAGTTTCTTAGTAATTTTGAAATGACTAAATTACCCTTAGATTTATTTGTGAAATTACTAATAGAACCAATCCATGTGAACTTTAATCAACCAATCAGAGAAGAGATGATGCAAGTGTGGCATCATCCTTAAAGAAGCACAAAGATGATGTTATCATGATGTAAGCATAACATCATCCTTAAAGAAACACAAAAATGACGTCACCTGGTGGAAGATATTTTTAGCAACTAAGGTGTAATTATATAGGTACTAAAGTGTAATTAACCTAGGTACCAAACTGTAATAAGCCGGTTTCAAACTGTAATAAGTCAAGCCCCTGACTTGCAATTATAAAAAATATGTTTTCCTATAAATAGATGGCTAAGTTCATTAGTTCATCACCAATTTACAAAACAAAGTTATAATCAAGAATTAGAAAGAGAGAGTTCTTGTGAGATTGCAAAGGAATAGTTAAAGCTTGCAACTTCAAGAGGTATTTACTCTAGTGGTTATTATTTTCATTCTTCTTTATATATTTAGTAAAAATATACTTTTACAAGCAATTATAATACCCAAATTATTTTAAGTATATAGTACCAAAGTTCTATTTACATGCAGTTGTAATGTTTGATTTATTTCTCTTATAAAGTAGAAAATATACTTTTATAAGCAATTATTATGTCCGATTTTCTTAAAGTATTTAATAAGAATATTCATTTTATAAGAAGTTATAATGCGTAAAGTATCTTAGATATAATAATCGAATATTCATTTTATAAGCGATTATAATCTTTGAAATTATCTCGATATAATAATCGAATATTCATTTTACAAGCGAGTTATAATGTTCAATTTATTTTTAGTTGATGAATATTCATTCTATATGAAATTATAATGCTAAAATTATTCCATATATAGTAGAAAGAATTTTATTTATAATCGGTTATAATTGATTAAGTTATTGTTAAAGGTAAATGATTAGAATATTATTAAGTGATTAATAAAATCAAGAAGTGAATGAAATATTATTAAATGATTAATAATATTAGATTAAAGCATTAATAATTGATTAAAATATTACTAAATGATTAATAATATTAGTAAATAATTTGAATATTATTAAATGATTAATAATATTTGTAATTGATTAAGATATTATTAAATGATTAATAATATTTGTGAGTGACTAAGATGTTATTAAATTAAGAAGTGAATAAGATATTATTAAGTGATTAATAATATGAGATGTAATTTTAAGATAATGATTAAGTGATTTAAATATTATCAAATGACGATAATATTTTTAATAAGTTAAAGAATTATCTGATGAGTAATTATGTAGCTTAATAATTTATTTTTAAGAGTAGTAGTATTATGAGGTATGATATGATATGCTGATTAAAAGATCAATCTTATATATGATAGGTCTTTCATAAGAGATTAAATTACACTGTTTAGCGGTAATCAGTGGTATAAGCAAGTTCCCTAACTCGAGTTGTTATTTTTCAAGCATGTTAGTGGATAATTATTGTTGATTATTCCACATATATGGTTATTATTGAATATTCACATTTATTGCAAGTTTCCTAACTCAAACTCGAGTTATTATGTTTCAAACATGCTAGTGGATTAATTCTTGACAATTATTCCACATCTATGATTATTGATTCGCACTTTTTGCATGTTGTATATGTTCATCGGGTATGAAAGGCTGATCACCTTGATTACCATAAGGTTCACTTAAATATGTTCATGGTAATTGTTGACTACTCAGCTTATTGACTCAGTCATTCAATTATTGAAACTTGATTCTCAATCTTTCACAATTATTACACATTGTTAAAAACTTGAAAGTTTACTCCTTTTCAATCATGATATATTTTCATTGTAGTTAAACTTGTTGGGAAAAATAGTTGCTCACCCTTGCTATATCATGATAACATTTTCAGATTAAGATGAAGGTTCGAAGAAAGACAGAGAAGAGGATAAATTCCAAGAGTAGATTGTTATGACCATTTAGCTAATAAGTTATTTTACATTAATATTATTGTAAACCTTTAAAATCATTGAAGGTATTTATCAAGTTAAGATTATTACTACAAGAAAACATGTTATCTCCGACAGAATTAAGTCCGACAGAATATATTTGGTCGAGGTTAATATAAGACCGACTGAATATTACGACGATAATAATTCCGTCGACTTTAGTCTATACTTGATGGACATCCGTCAGAATTAATTCCTCACCTTGGCGCCAAGCTTTCCCGCCAACGTAGTATTAAGGTCGACGAAAAATGTGTTACACTCGACGAAATAGTTCGTCGAAATTAGTTTAAAGTCGACGGACTTAAAATCAATAGAATTCCGTCGAAAATAAGCTTTAATACCTATTCAGATCGTTTTCTCCAGCCACTTCAGTCTCTCACTCTCTCATCTCATCTCACTCTCATCTCTCACTAACTCTCTCATCTCTCATCACTCAGACCACCATCTGTGACCACCACCTGCGACCACTATCTGCGACCACCACCTCCGACCAGCACCTCCGACCACCGGCCTTTTACATTTCAGAACGATCTCTCATTAAGGTTAGGTTTAATTTATGTTTTAATTTTAGAATTTTGATTGTGTTGTATATTTGTAATTTCTAAATGTTGAATTTTTCTTCGTAAATTAGCTATTGAGTTGGGTAATTAATGGAAACTAGTTGGTAGCCCGTGCAATGCACGGGCTAGTTGGAAAAACTGATTATATAATTTATTAGAATTATGAAAGTTTAGAATATATTTTTGCATGACATATAAACTTTAGAATATTAAAACCTTTTCTAAACAAAAATTACTACTTATATAATCAAGAAATCACAAAAATGTTTGAATCGAAATTGGCAATGTACTTTGCAACTACGTATTAAAATTGAAATACCAACTAAATTATGAATCAAACCCACAGAAAAAAAAATCTAAATTTGATCCATATGTTTTATATTTTTAACCGTAGCAAAAGCTAAGTATCTGGATCTGTAGCTTGATGAAGGTCCTTGTAAAAGGTTTCAAATATCTTACCCTTAATCAAAAACATATAAGTGATACAACTTAAATTAACTTCTTCTTCCTATCATTTATTTAAACACTATTATTCCCCTTGGATTTCAGCTCATTCTTTGTATGAATTATTAAATACTATATAATGTTAGTGTAATAGTGTTGCAGACCAAGAGATTATATATGTTAAAGATTCCTTGTGGGTAAAAAAAAACTGACATGAATATAAAGGAATGTTGTATTATATCTTTCGCAATCAGTTTCCATATGTTCCTTAGTAAAACATGGGTGTTGAGAACTTATAAATTCTCTATTCTCATCAACCAAGGATTCTTCAAGTATTAATGCCTCATCAGACCTTAAATCATGATAATCTGCCAATTGATCACACTGAGCAGTTGAAACTTGCTCTACTCTATTGTCGCCATTATCCTTGTTCCAAAAGAAAGAAATAAAAACACAAAAACAACATAAATGAATAAAAATCAGTAGATTAATTAAACTTTCATTGCTCAATTTAAGATAGATGAATATATCTCAATGATCTACATTTATATTTTGTCTTTTCTATCCAAAAGAAAAAAAATATTAATTCATTTGAATACATAAATAAGATATCACCAAACAATTTCAATACTTTCGGTTAATACTTGGTTCCAATAACTTATTTTTTCAATTGCACTTCAACTGCAATATAAGTAAATAACCAAACAGAGCAAATTGATATGTATATCAAACATATACATATATATACTACCATTGACGATTGAATGATTGAGAAATAATGCAAGAAATAGAAAACAAAAGCATATAGGCAAAAAAACAGATAGAAAACATGTTAAATTCAAACCAAATGTAGCATATAAATACCCATCAACCAAAGAATCCATATTAACATAGAATAATTTATTAAATAAAAAAGAAGCTAATAACAAAAAATAATAACTAAATATTAAAAAGTAAAAGTGGGCTTTGATCCCTCAAACAACCATCGCACAATCAAATGTATCCGTTTTGGCCAAAAAAAATTAATGAAACATGAAAAGGGATTCAATTGTATCTATATACCACCATTGTTGAACAATAAAAACAAAAACAGAACAAAATTATAGAGTAAAGCACAAAGAAAAGGGATTTTTCTTTCTTAGTAGCTCTTGGAACTCTAATTGAATCTGGCAACAAATAATCATCAACACTTGTCAAATTTCACATACTTTTAAGCAATCCCTTGGCAAGCATATAACACATCCCTCACTAAAACCTCCTCAGAAACTTCATTCTCCTCCTCTATCAAATTCAGTACTAAACAAATTTGACTTTAGTACTTTAAGCTCTAGAAGACTATCTTTCAATGTTGTTTACAGTGGGCCATAATTATCGAGGGTCCACTTAAAAAATATCATCTTTAATTTATATTGAAAATAGTAATGTTTCTTCAGCATAGTATGTTAAATCGTTAATACTTACTATATCCAAGAGATGTATATGAGCACAATTTTATCTAACAGTTTATCCAAATTAAATGCATTCATGACTAAGAAACCTTGCAATTCAAATTTAAATTTCAAAAATCAAACAATTAACAATACCAAACAAAACTGAAATTAATCCAAACTAAACTTGCATGTAGGCAAAGATCAAGCCTATGAAATCAAAAAAAGACTAATATTCAAATTCATTCAAATTAAACAAAATTAAAATTGTAATTACCCATTCTCAAGGCGGAGGACTCCAATCCATTCCCAAAGGCAAATGCGAAGTTTCACCGTGTTCGTGCTTAATGAAGAGCATCTTCAAAATATTAATCTTAAAAAAATACCACCAGAGCAAACAAAATTTACATGGAAAAGGAGATTACCCTGTAGTAAATGTTGTGAGGAACCTGATGGCTTGAGATTACATATACAAATGAATCTAATTCAATCCAAGTTCTCGACATAAATCCCCACAAATGCTTCACTACTGCTACACCCAGTCTTTTGTTGAAGAATAAAAAAAATGAAAAAGAAATAGAAATATATTTGATATGACACTGATTAAACAATAAATACTAATCTAGTACGTTATTAATTGGACATACATTGGGAAGCACTATTTTCCACAATAGCTGCTGAATATAGTTGGGTTCTTTAATAGTCCTCCAAAATAATGTAAATGTCATAATAATGCCCAAAAAATAGTTTCTCTAGAAAAGAAAACAAGTAACTGGCGCTTGATAAATTCAGTCATGGTGACCCCTGAGACTAACAGTTTCCATGGATTCACATAATAGTTCTTCTAAACCAAAATTTAGAAATTTCTATATGTAATTCAAGTTTATTTTTTGAGTAGACAAAATCCAGTAATCAACATTAGACATCATGATATTGAATCAATGCATGGTCTGCAAAAGTTGGCCTAGAAGAGGTCTACAATTTCCCAAAAACAGAAACTGATATTAGAGGTTATGCAGGGAGTAGGTGGAGAACATAAATAAATTTCGAATCAAGTATCAAAACTAATGAAATTGATGTTTTAGACTCAATGTACCCTGATCAAAATTTTGTTTTGAAGCATAAAAGTAATTCAGACTAATAATAGGTATGTTTATGGATATGCTAGCATTTATATATCCAACAATCTGTCAAGGTTATGCAAAGACTACTACATCTTTATCCATCGGTAGAAATTATGTATTCATGAAATTGGCTACTGATCATTTGGGTAATGGAAATATTGTGTACTGATTTTAGGTTTTGGAAATTTTGGGTACTGATTTATTGTCAATTAATTTGTTTTTTTGGACTGAGTGGGACTATTTTTAATTGCTCACTCATATGCTTAATTGACTTAATTAGAACTGATTTTGGGACTGCCTTAATTATCTGGGAATACCTTAATTATGTTGTCTATATATGATTCTTTCTTGCAATATTATGTCTTTATCTTGCCTGATGGTTCTTACTGATATGGACTTTGGTATATTTTCTATTTTTGACGGAATTCTCAACAGAATTCTTATCAGAATTCTTCAATTACAATATATGTGGGCCCTACTTTATTTTATTTATGGATTTTAATTAGTTTCCAATATTAAATATACTAAGTAACATTTACTTATTTTCCTACTAATAAAATCAATTGAAAATAAACTAAGCAGCATTTACTTATTTTCAAACTACTTATAAAATAGTATTTATAAAATAAAATAAAATAAGAAAATAAGAAAATAAAATAAATTCTTTTGATAAAACAAAATAAAATAAAATAAAATAAAATAAATTAAAATAAAAAAAATAAAATAATATAAAATAAAATAAAATAAAATAAATTCTATTGATAAAATAAAATAAAAAATAAAAATAAATAAAATAAAAATAAAATGTGGGCAAGAAATCGCACTTGCTTTAGGTTAGGGTTTCGTGTTGGTTTAGGAGAGAAATCCGCGAAAAGTACTTGAATTGATTGATTGATTGAAGAGGGAGAACGACAGTGAGTGGACGATTACTCCAACGACGCTGGCGTAACCCCTAGAATCCGGAACCGTGTTAGGTAATGTGAGGATTCCAAGAGCCTTCTTGAGTCCTTCAAGTTGAGAGAATGTCCAAACCCCTTTGGTGCTTTTAGGTGGAATCTCCAAGCCTTTAAGTCACCAAAAGGGTCCCTTTGATCTTCCAAGAGTCCAAGTCTTCAGTCTCTAGAGAAGTCCCCTTCCAAATGGAATGGAAGGGGTATTTATAGGGTTTTCTGGAAAGTAGTCATGTGGAAGGCACATGCCTTCAGGAAAATTCCAGAAATACCCTTTAGTCCTTAGAGTAATGCCCATATTGCCTTGTCCTTCTAGCCACCAATCCAATCCCTCAATCAATTCCCAAAACTAGCCGCCTCCACGAGTCTTCTGCCTCGGGACACGTGGAGGCTTCTCCCAAGTCTAGCACATTTATTTTTTATTTTTCCGTCTTTATTTTATTAGGTTATGCGAACCTTAATTTGCACATTTAACGAGGTCGTGGAACCCTAATTGCGCATTTAAATCAATTAGGTCATGTGAACCCTAATTTTACACTTGGGCCCACATTTTCCCCCTGCGTGAGAGTCACATTTCCAAATAGACGATCGTGCAAGAAAACTGCAAGTCTTTGAACGATTTTATGGGACTTCACTTTACAGTGTTTGAAGACAATGGTCCTGAAGAGGGAACTCCTGAGGAGCCAAACCCTTAGAGTTAAAACCGTAGGGAGGCAAGGCCTAGCGAGGCTCTTCCTTGGACATATTGAAAAATCTTCTGAAATTTTTCCGTATCTTGCCCAATATTTGTTTCCTGGAAACAGAATCAAGATAAATTAAATTATATATAAATAAAATCTTATTTTATTTTTTGAAAATCAAATCCTTTCAAAGATTTTGGAAATAAAATCAAAACAATCCTATTTAAAAAATAGGATATTTATTTCAATAATAATAATAATAATACAAGAGAAACTACCGTAATTGAACATTAAGAGAGTAAACGCGTTACCATACTAAAAGCATCAATAATATGTCAAGATGAAAACAAAAGAGAACCTTGCCAAAAGAAATGTTTTGAAATTAAAACTTTTTTTAAAAAATCAAATATTAATTTTATTTCCAAAATAAAATAAAATCTTAATTTTATTTTAGAAATTAAAACTTTCTTTGTTTTGGGAATCAAATCAAATCTTTCTTAATTTTAAAAGAGATTTTTTTTTTGAAAATGAAATAAAATAAAATCTCTTTTTTTTATGGCAAATCAAATCTTTTATGTCATTCACGCAAAAGATTGATTTTATTTTGGAAATAAAAACTTTCTTTATTTTGAAAAATCAAATCAAATCTTTCAAATCTTTATTTTCTTGAAAAGAGATTTTTTTTTTTTTTAAAAAAACAAATCAAAATCAAAAAGAATCATATGACCTAAAATCATATGATTAATAGACTCTTTCTCCTTATGCCACGCTTCTATTGGTAATAACCCTTTTTTTTTTTTTTTGAAAATAAAATAAATAATAAAATACTTTACTTATCTCATTTTTGATAGGTAAGGAATCGCGATTCAAAATCCACGGCCGCCTGTCTTGCTTCTGAATTGTAGTAGAGAACTTTGTTACCACCTCATTTGGGCAATACTTTTTATTTGTTGTAAGAAAGGACCTCTTGAAGCTATACAACAATACATGCTATTCTATTGCATTTACAGCCTCTAGGTGGAAATCATGAACTTTGAATTCGAAGAGGAATGCATCTAGCAGCTTGAGAGTTATATAGGTATCAAATTCCCCTCTTTTCATGAACTTTGACTTAATGGCCAAAGACATGTCAGTTATTTAAAATCAAAGAAGTTCTCAATTTCTTCACAGGTAACAATGCTTGCTTCCTAGATAATGATGCAACATCAATCATCGGAATAAATAAATTATCACAGCCTTCATAAAACTAGTAGTACCGTTCTTATTCATCCCCAAATCAAGGTATCTATAATTTACATTCGCGCCTCTTGGAAACTTGGAAGCATAAGAAGCCATGTAAGTATATAGATTTCGAATCCGCTCATCGTGTTTCATTGAATCCCCCTTTAGCATCATTCCAAGTTTTGGCGTACTGAATCTTATAAAAGTTGCCTTTTCTATGAGGAAAAAGGGTTTGATATTCCGAAATTTTGCTCATCATCCCACCATATGGATTCAAGATTATTATAGCCGAATCCTCTTCTTCCAAAATTCTTGTCCACATCCCGTCAGCCCCTTTTTTTTTCGGGATTGACACTTGCACAAAATCAGATTTAATCTTGAATGATGATTTCCCTTCTAGTAGTAGTTCAGCAGGTACAGTTCCATGATTTAGCCTCTATGTTCCTTCTTCACAGTACCCATCAAGTAAAGTGTGTCAACCACCAAATTTAGGAGGACCCCAAATATATTTATTTCAAAAAAGAAATCACATGCCTCTTCCAATCAAATGATTTACCAATAAAGCCAAAAGATTTAACTAGCCAAGAGTCAACTTTTTGGGCAGCATGTCATCCGAACCATTTTTATTTTTTTTTAAAGGAACGAGTATATATATATATATATATATATATGGATACAAGTTTGTAGCAGTAACTGAGGAATTGAACAATGGGTTGCATTCAGGCGTATTGTAAGATAATACTCATCTTCTGTTTTGCCTTCCATTGAAAAGAGATAGAGATAGGATTCGATGGTGTACTATTTGATTTTGGCTGAGATTTATTTGAGGATTTGTAAACACCTTTTGACATTATTTTTTCTTCTTTTCAGGTGTCTTTGAGGTTTTTCTTTTTCGGGCCATTTCACTTTAACAGGATCTTGGCTCGGATATTCTCAAAGAGAAAACAACACTGCAAGGAGGAAGGATTTATTCCAAGCCATTTCACCTTAACAAGGTCATTGGCTCGGATATTCTGGAAGAAAGGGAACACTGCAAGGAGGAAGGATCTATTCCGAGCCATTTCACCTTAACAAGGTCATTGACTCGGATATTCTTGAAGAAAGGAACACCGCAAGGAGGAAGGATCTATTCCGAGCCATTTCACCTTAACAAGGTCATTGGCTCGGATATTCTGGAAGAAAGGAACACTGCAAGGAGGAAGGATCTATTCCGAGCCATTTCACCTAAACAAGGTCATTGGCTCGGATATTCTAGAAGAAAGGAACACCGCAAGGAGGAGGAATTCATTCCGAGCCATTTCCCCTTAACAAGGTCCTTGGCTCGGATATTCTAAAAGAAAGGAAAACCCCGCGAGGAGGAAGAATTTATTCTGAGCCATTTCACCTTAACAAGGTCTTAGTTCGGATGTTCCGGTGAAGTAGCATTCATTCCAATCAGTTGATTCGACGAGTAAGGAGAAGTTAAATGTAAGAGGGGAGAGCTCCTTAGGTGGCTAAATCCTACGGGTCAACCCTTAGGGGAACTGACCTAATGGCCTCTTTTTTCACATTTCCCCGTTCTTCTTTTACCCTTTTTATTTGAATGGCTCCTAATGCTTGTGCTCTTTTTCTTCTTTCAGGTGTTCTTGATCTTCCTTTCCCGAATCCAAGGTGTCTGTGATCTTCCTTTCCCAAATCCAATCTTCTTATTTAAGTTTCATACCCTCTCTTGTTATTATGGTAAGCACTTAATTTCAAATGCTCATTCACTTTCTTTCCTTGTTTCTAGAATTCTCATGTTATATTTTCTTGTTGCGAGCCCAACTCCAAAGAAACGTTCCACGTACACGAAAACTACGGAGGTTCCTTTCATCGGCGGATCGGGAAAGGCTCCCTTTTATGGGTCTTCCGACGGCGTTCTGGGAGCAAGTGAAGAATTATGATCGTCTGAACCTTTCCTCCTCCCGAGAAAGCGGGCTTATTTCTATATGCTACGGCTTGCTAAGTTTAGACAACTTTCCTCTTACTCGCTTCGCATTCCTCGTATGTGTATAGAAAAACAGGAATACCCCTACAGTCCCATTCATTTCATATCCGACTCATCCAATCGTCTTCAGGGGTGGCAACATTGGACCGACGAGGTTCTCACAAATTCTGATTATGTGGATATACTGAAGAGGGCCGATATTTTGCGTTGCATTCAATTATGCAGGGATCTTCGTATCCGACATGACCAAGATGCTCTTACCGTCTTGATTTCACGTTGGTGTTCTTCCACATGTACATTTGTCACTACTTGGGGGGAGTTCACCCCAACTCTAGAGGACGTTTATGCCATTTACCAGTAATCTTTTTTATTTTTATTTTATTTATTTATTTATTTTTTATTTCGTTCATTTTTTATTTATTTATTTATTTTTATTATATATATATATATATATTTTAGAGTATGAACTCATTCTAGATTATATCTTGTATCCTTCCTGCTTGTTGCATATCTTCAGAAGCATATCTAGCTTGTCTCCTAGAGATGTTGAGTGCATTGCTTATTTAACAGAAGCTTCCAAGCGAGCTCCCAATTATATCTCGCGATTTCAGGGTGACATGCTCCTCCCAAACTTTGAGACTTCTAACCGGCAAAAGAATTCCTGGTTATCTTGGGTGCGCTACTTCTTCAGGGATTACCGACCCGGACACGGAAATAGTTCTGACTATAACAAGTCTGTCCTCACTTTCCATGAAGAGCCTTGCCTTTTTCCCTTAGCTGCTTATTTGGCTATGTGGTTATCCCGCTTCATTTTTCCCGGGTCTTCTGTAGATGGTCCTTCGACTCGCATGTTTGGTTTAGCTTCTATGTTATCTCGAGGTCTAAATGTTCCTCTCGCTCCTCTCTTCTTAGGAACATTGTATCGTCGTTTGGACTAAACTATTCTCGCTATGAAGGAATCATTGGGAGGTATCCATTTTTCGTATTTTTATTAACCTGCCTTCACACTCGCAATTTTTTCTTATTAATCTTTTGTTTCTTTACTCGGGTATGACGTGAATTGCTTCGCTCCTCGCTTCCTTTCTTCAAATCTTTCTCTTGAGCACTTTTTGAGATATTCTACTCCCGCAAATTTTCCTAAGAAGAAAAAGCAGTATTTAGATCCTTCTTCATTGCGCAACATTGTCCCTCGCACAGCTCGCTGGATTGATCACCAATCTAATTCAGATTTACGGCATTTTATTGATGATTCTTCATGCTTTACAGCTCGTCCATACACTATTGTTTCGCATAAATTGGCGGTAAATGCCCCACTTCTATAGGCATCACTTTCGCTCCTACTCGAGATATCAACGAATTAAGTGGTTCTTCGTTGTCTTGGTTCGCCTTCCTTTGGGTCATGCGAGCTTCCTTACTTCGTCGAAGATAATGATTTTGCACTCGTGCTTTATTCTCCTCACGGGGTCACGAGGCGGGCGCTGATTTGACCAGAGCGTCCTTTTGGCCACACTTGTCGAGAGACTTATGAGATCGCCTTCTTCTCAACTTTGTCTCTACCTCTCCTCTTTTACGTGGGCATTTCCAAGGCCTCCAAATGCTCCTCATAAATCCCTTCCTTTTGTCATCTTGAATGATTCTCGGATTAGGCGATATACTACCAAATGAGTGTAATTATTGGCGGTCAATCTTAAAAGATGGGGGATGATACTTGATTTGTTCTCTACCGGTTTATTCCCGAACGTCTCCAATGGGCCAGTTGCTATGTTCTCCTAAGACCACTATCCGCTCGAACGTTGGTCAACCAAGAGTCGGCTCATTGAGCGTGAAGCTCGATGCTTAAGTCTTCTCATCCTCGGTCGATGGGCATTCATCCTCGGTGACCCAACTATTCTTCGTGCACATGTCCCTACTACCTCCGTGAGTCTTCCACCACGGGCTTCGTCTCATGCATCTCTATCACGAGATACCTCCTTCGGTTCCTCCCGAGGATCCTCTCGGTGCGAGGAAATGAGAATCACCGTTCTAAAGCGAAAGCATCTACTACTACTGATTCTGAGGTGGATCCTCCTATTACTTCTATCGTGGTTCCGGTTAGTCGTCCCGTTATTAGGCTTCGCTTAAAGCCATCATCGAAACTTCCTCTTGATGATGTTGGTTCTAGTATGCCTACAGCCGAGGGTCCGGTCAAGAAGCAACGTAGAAATTTGGTAATTTTTTTGTGACATTTCCATATTTTTTTTATCCCTCGTATAGTTGCTTTCGTGTTTCCTTATGTATTTATTTTCTTGATTTTCAGATTGCAGAGGTCAATGAAGAGGATTATGATGTTCCTCTTGGGTTTATTTCTGGTACTACACATGCGGTAGCTGCAGCGGTTTCTGCCAGTCGTGAGCCTTCTCAACCTATTCTTATTGGTGTCGAGTCGTCTTCTTCGCATAATGATTGTGTTAGCCTTGATGCTAAAGACACTTTATCCGATGTAAGCCCAAGTCCTGTTGTGGGTGATACACCGATTTCTTCAATCCTTCCTATGACTTCTCCATATGATGGGCCTAAAGATGCTAATAAGGCTCCTACCTCCTCGAGGGGGAATCCTTCTAAGACTATTGCTGATGTCCATCCTCCCCAGAAGGAGTCTGCCGAGTTAGTGATCGATCAAGAGGGCATTATTGATAGTACTTTGGGTGGATTAAATGACATTCCCGTCTCCGTGGCATCTCCTGACTCCTTTTCCATTGGCTATATTGTGAGTATCTTTCTTTCGATATATTGTGAGTATCTTTTTTTATTATTATTATTATTATTATTATTATTTTTATAATATATATGCTTTGACATTTTTTGTTTTCAGGGTGAGAAGATGAAAGATTTGCCTTTGCCTGTTGAGGCCCTGGCTTTGTTTGATGTTCTCCATCCGGATGTCGCCCACTCGCCTTTATATAGTGACCTTGGTTATCCTCCGGTGTGCCAAGGCTTCGAGGAATCATCACCATACAAAGATCTTTCCTCGATCCTCCATCTCTTGTCTTGTCAAATTCTATGGTGGCGCTAAAGTGGCTTCGCCAGAGCTTCCTTCAATCCAAGTGGGGATCTTATTCCGTGGAGGGGTTTTCGATATCATCTCCTAGTCGGGAAAATGGAGCGCCTCTCAGCTCTCGGTTTCCGCAGATACTTGACCGATTGATTATTAAGACGCCTTCCACCCAAACCTTCTTCCTGCACCACTTGCAAGCCTTGTTCTTGGGTTGCACTAATCTGCCTTTATATTCCTTGCAGCCGAGGACTTGAAGAGGTTTAGTGATGATGTGAATGACCTTGAAGTCGTGGGTGTTGACATGTCTCCTTTTCGTGTTAGGCTGGATCTTCTCAAATCAAGTTTTAATCTTGTTTCACTACGTTCGGAGGTTGCTGTACGTAAGTGTGAAGATGATTCCTTTTCGGTCAGACTTTTCTCGAGCTTAATGAAGCCGCAAACAAACTGAAGATCCGATCCTCAAGATTTAGAGGACCACCAACCGGATCTAAATGCTAAATTTCGTGATGTGGAGTGCCAAAGAACGGGACTTAAAGTAACTACCCAACAAGTTAAGGAGTCGAAAGTCGCAAATCTTAAGGTTCGAGATGCGCCATTCACGACTTGGAAGCTTTAGCTATGCCTCCTCTTCAGTTTGATATGTCTTGGCCTTTAGATCATAACTTATTGTAGTAGTTTTTTTTTTCGATTTCCCATTTCAGAAACTCATTTACACATGTTTCATTTATCAAAATGTAGTTTCTTCAACCTTGTTGATTGCTTTTAATTTGAATGATTCCTTAAAATTCAATATTTATCATTGAATCTCAAGTTATTCAAATTAATATTATAAGACAACCACAAGTAAATATGAATTTTATCAAAACATGTATATATAGTTTTCACAAACCAAAACTTGACTTTATACTCTTTTTTTTAAGAAATTTAAAATAATATTCAAGTATAAGTGAAAGTTTATAAATTTATTGATAATAAAATTGCTTTTAACGAAAAGCATAACGTTTCATTAGTAAATCTTGCTTTTGTCGAAGAAAGCATAACGATTGCCACTTTTAGAGGTAAAGTGTAACTTTCTTGCTTTTATCGAATAAAGCATAAAGTTTGTCACTTTTAAAGATAAAGTGTAACTTTCGGGGTGAGGATTAAACTCAGTGCCTCGGTCACTTTTGATGTTGAAAGTGTAACTGCCGAGGGTCATTAATCGTTTCCTCGATCACTTTTGAAGTTTGAAAGTGTAACTTCCAAGGGTCATGCTTAGTCGTGTGCCTCGATTACTCTTTGAAGTTGAAAGTTTAACTTTTTGTGATGCTCTTCTCATGTGTAATATTTCTTTACCCACTTCAAGTTCAATGGGCCTGAGACAGCATCTGATCCCACACGAGATATCTTGCAATACCCGCTTTTAGAGATCTCTCATACCCTATATGGGCCTTCCCATTTGGGGTAAAATTTGGTGGTTGGGGTCCCCCTCATGACTTGAGTTGCCGTTTTGAGTACCAGGTCCCCCACCAAAATTCGTCGTGGTATTACTCAACTGCGGTATTGTATTATCGTCGCAGTCTTTCATGGTACCGTTCAAGCTTTTCTTTAGCCTTATCTCGAAAGTCAACTAAGGCCTCCGTGGTCATTTGGTCGGTTTCTTCCTCGACTAAGCTTCAAGTCTCATTCGAGCCAAGGTATTTCTATTTCAGCGGGCAAAACAGCTTCTTCACCATAAACCAAAGCATATGGGGTCTCGCCTGTAGACTTCCTTTTTGAAGTTCGATATGCCCATAACGCTATTGGTAATTGTTCTGCCCATGTCTTCGGATGATCGTCTAGGGTTTTTGATAAAATTTTTATCAAGGTTTTGTTTGTAGCCTCTGCTTGTCCGTTGCCTTTCGGGTAATATGGTGATGACTTGTAATGTTTCACCATGTATCTTTCCATCGATTTTGACATCCCTATTGATGAAGGGAGTTCCATTATCCGATAAAATTATCTTTGGGATTCCAAACGAAGAAATGATGTGCTCTTTGATAAAATTGGCCACCACGCCGTCCCGTGGCCTTCTTCAAGGGTATTGCCTCCACCCACTTTGTGTACATCTCTAAGGGCGCTTAAAATCCATATGTTACCTTGGAATTAGGGTGAACAGGACCTATAAGATCCATTCCCCATGTATGAAAGGGCCATGGTGTTGCCAAGGTTCGCAAATCCACGGCGGGAGCATAGATCAAGTTTCCATGTATTTGACAAATGTGGCACTTTTTAACAAATTCTAGACTATCTCCCTCCATCTTTGGCCAGTAGTAACCATGATCGATAAGTTGTTTGTACAACTTGGCTCCCCCTCGTGTTCATCCTTGTGCATTTGGTAAACCAAATCTTTGGCTTCACCTAGTTCCGCATAATCGTAGGGCTTGCCATTGAATCCCCTTCTAAAATAATTCTCCATTTTGCAAGAAGAAACGCTGTGACTTCCTCTTGATTATAATTGCGTCCTTCTTTTTGATTGGAAGAGTCCCGCTTTGCAAGAACTCCACATAAGGGATTCGCCAATCCACTATATCTTCAATGAAGGCGCATTCATCCTCCCCCTGTGGTATTCTTGGCATGAAACACATTGGCGTTGTAGGGCATCCGCTTCCTTCTTCATTTCGTGCCAATAATACCTTGACGCTGCAGCCTCACGATATAAGCTATGTTCGCTTAATCCATAGCTCTCTCGTCATGCACCTATTGCAAGACTCTATCTCGCTTCCCTCCCTCCCTAAGCATCGTGTCAACACACCATCCGCTTCTTTGTGATACAAGACACCTTTGATGATGTTGTATACAGTAACTTTACGGTAGGTATTGTTCCTCCTTTATTTTCAATTGATTGGAGATGTCGATCACCAATCATCTATTATGTCTTTGGGGAACAAATTTAGCAATCGTGGTTGGGAGGGTTCTCTTCATTACCTTTACATCCAAATTCTCACCTTGGACATAGACTCGAGATGCTATCGTTGCTAGTGCAGCATCAGTTATTTATTCTCATCCTCTTGCTTCACATATTCAATCACCACCTTCTTAAAAGCCTCCATCACCTTTTGTGCTACTGATTCGATATAGGCGCCAAGATAGGTTCCTTCACTCCAAATTGGCCTCTTATCTCATTGCACTATGAGGTTTAAATCTCCCTTTACTTTAAGATATTTGGCTCCCAATTCTTGAGTCGCCAACAATCCTAGTATGAACGCCTCGTATTCTCGCTTTCATTGTTTGTGCAAGGAAATCCAATTTATATGCAAGGCCACTTCATTTCCTTCTTTAGTGGTCAACACCACTCTGCTCCGCCTTTACCTTCTCGCGGATGATCCATCAAAAGCCAAACTCCACCATTCTCGGTCCCTCATTTTCAACTCGATTGATTCTACTTCTTTTCACCCTAAGATCCTCGGAAGGGGTTCATATTCTCCATTTGGAAATTGAGCGGCAGTTCCGCCAAGGCTTGACATCGGATCTTCTTGGTGTTACACATTTGATGTCGTACTCTGAAAGAATCATCATCCATCCGGCGAGTGTCTTCCTACTAATGTCTTTGCTTAGTTAATAGGTATCCGATTGGATCGCTTTTGTTGCAAGCTTTATTTCGTGTGCTAAAAAATAATGCCGCATTTTTTCGCATGATGAATACCAATGCTGAGACAATGCCTCTCCACTTGTGAAAACCTGGTTTTCGGTCCTCGGATTATCCGGCTAATGTAATATATGTGTTTCTCTTCTCCGCCACCTCCCTCGCGTGATCAATCCACCTATGGAATTCTTGGTAGATGTGATGTACAACTGCAACGATATTCCTCTTTGTGGCACTACCATTGTTTGTGCTGAAGCCAAAATTCTTTTCACCTTCTCAAACGCCTGTTGTTGGTCTTGCCCCAGTCCCATTGTGCCTTTCCTTTTAGCAATTTGCCAAAGGTTCGTGACTTCGGCTAATCTTTGGCATGAATCTTCTCATGTATGAAACTTTCCTGTAAAGCTCTTCAACTGCTTTCTACGCTTTTGGTGGGGGCATCTCTGTGATTGCTTTCGCCTTGCTTGGGTCCACCTCTAAGCCTCTATTGTGCACCAAGAAGCCCAAGAATTTTCCAAATAGTCATCCCAAAGGCGCACTTCTTCTGATTCATCCTCAACTTATACCTTCTCAAGACCGCTCGAACACTTTCCTCGTGTCCTCCACACGAGTTATCGCCTTCTTGGATTTCACTACTATGTCATCTACGTAGTCCTCCACTATATCATAAATCATGTCATGAAATATGGCGTGCATTGCCCTTTTGATAAGTTGCCCAGATTCTTCTTCAACCCGAATGGCATTACTACATAGTAGAAATTCCCAAACGAGGTAATGAAAGGTCATCGACTCTCATCTTCTACGAACATCTTTATCTCGATTGTAACCCACAAACCCGTCCATGAATGACATCATCTCATGATTAGCCGTTGCATCTACCAAAGTGTCTATGTTGGGTAATGGGTACATGTCCTTTGGGCATGCCTTGTTCAAATCTCTCCTAAATCCACACATATTCAGAGTATGTCCATTTGACTTCTTTACTAGTACAATGTTTGGATAGCCATATTGATGTTGAATTGGCTTGATGAACCCTACTTCCAGCAACTTCTTGATTTCTTCCTTTATTTGAGTTTCTACTTCGGGTGCATAGTTGCGAGGTACTTGCTTTACTGGCTTCATTCCTGGAGTTATTTTTAGATTGTGCTCCACAAGATCCTTGTCAATTCCAGGCATCTCGTCGTAATTCCAAGTAAAGACATCCCTATATTCTCGCAATAATTGTATTGCGAGCTTCTCCTTCATTTTTAGCATCCAACTCCTTGTTGACATAAGTCCTGTCTTGGCGTTCCTTCCTCTGTTGCCAAATTAACTTCCTCTAATTCATTTTGTTGAGGTTTTGGCCTATCCTCGAAGAATTCGAGGTGGTTCTACCTTCACATTGTCAGCTTTTCTTCTTCTTCATTATTGCTTGGAGTGGGGGACACCTCCTGAGCCGTTGGTTCACACACTTCCAAGGGCTCTTCCCCTTGCGTCGCCACAATCGAAACACCACCTTTCCGTCAGGTTTAACAACCCTCTCCCATTTTATCTTCTGGCCCTCCTCAGATTGTGCCATCCGCTTGACATTTATTATATTTCTGGCATCTTCAGGATCTGTTGGCCTTTTCTTTTCTTCTCTTCCTTCTTCCACTAGCTTCTTGTTTTTTGAACATTCTCCGCGTTCCAAGGTCTTCTTCTTTTCTTTTTCTGCAAGCACGAACTTATCTTCCTGCACTTCCTCCCAACTTGCTAGTCTTAGGGAATCGTGTCTTGTAACTGTTCTCTCCTCTTCAAATGACATCATCAAAGAAAGTTACTTCATGATGTGTGCCTCCTCCGTCCAAAGGGATTCCGAGTTCTTTGGTACCTTCACTTCTCCCCTTTCCAAATAGCTTTAAGGCATTGATGAAAGACCGAGGGTACCACCCCGTAGTCGTTTTGCCAAACCCTTCCCAGCAAGACATGATATGATGCATCCACCTCGGCAACATGGAACATTACAGGCCCTCGAATCTTCCCAACTTGCATGTCCACCTTAACGTGTCCTAGGGTTCTCGTGCTTTGATTGGCGAATCCGGTAATGTTCATTTGTTCCTTCACAATCTTCTTCTCCGGCAGCTTCTAACTGCTTTGAACACGGTGTAGGCATAATATTCTGATGATGCTCCATTGTCAATAAATACCTTCCAAGACCTCAATGCCGCTTGATTCTCGGCATCACATACAACTACTTTTATGCGTATCTTATCTCTCTATCGCCTTTAGAAAAGATATCTTATTTTCTTCTTCCTCCATCGCCTTCATAAATCCTTTGCTTATGGCCATGCAAGTCTCCTGCGTTTGGCCCCCCGATAATTGCCTCCGGTTGCCTCAATCCTTGCTTCTTTGGCAATCCTATCCGATCAAAAAATTTCGAACTTAGCTCTGTTCATCAATGCCGCCACTTGCGTGTCCGGATCACACTCCTCCTTTTCTTCCATCATCATCTCCACTTACGGGCTGTGTGGTTGTGAATAACGATGTTGCACGTTTCCTTCCCTTTGTGGTTTGGCGTGACTTGTCATGAACACTACTTTCTTTTCCAAGTTCAATCTCCCCATTTGCCAGCTTTTCGTGGAATATCCTCCGCAGGCTATAACAATCCATCGTTGAGTGTCCGCGTATTGGTGGAATACACATGTAAGTCCGGTCTTCTCTTTATTTCTTCCGTCACGCAAATCTAGGCCTTGGGGTTTCACCACCCATGTTCAACCCATTGTTCATACAAACCCCTCAATGCTTTCTCTATACATGTGATAGCCTCCGGACTAGCTTTCTTGCATATTTGTCTCTGTGCTTTCCTCTGCTTCAAAAATTTTTCTCGTGTTTCTCCTTCTTGCACCCTTGTGGTTTTGACCGAGAGTCGACCAAAGCCACGATTCTTTATCCTCTTGCCCTTCCATGTAACCGTCGCATGGTTAGTGGGCAATGTCACGATTCCTCCCAAGTCTTGTGCAAAAGATGAGAGGGTCGTGAAGGAATCACAAGCCTTGGTGATGAGGTGGGGCTTGAAAGAATCCAAGGCACCATTGTTGCAAATGCTGACTAAGTTCTTTTCTTCAATCGGTTCTGCGCACTTCTGTGCCTGGGCCCTGAACCTGCCAACATAATCTGACAACTCCTCATTCGGTTTCTGCTTGAACCGCATAAGCTCCACAATGGTTACCTGTTTCACGTACATAGAAAAATTTCTTAAAAATTATAATTTTAAGTCATCCCAATCATGGATCGAATTCCCTTCTCCAAATTGTAGTACTAACTAAAGGCACTATCCGTCAAAGTCTTGTTGAATTCCCGCATCAACAAGTTGTGGTTGTTCACTTCGTCATATCCGAGCCACGGAGACATTGACTCTACAAACCTGGCAATATGTTCCCTAGCATTTCCTTTTTCCCCGTTGTATTTTGGAAATTGCGGGGGGTGCTCAATATACCCTGTTGGGTAAGGTTGCCTCCGAATGTCTGCGGGTAAGGAGGAGTAAAGTCCAACTCGAGGGGTCGAGATGTGCATGTCTGCGAAGTTGATTGATCACGTCAATCATATCATCCTTCGTCACATCTGGGCTTGTAGCGTGAACTCTCTCGGGGTGTTGTGATATCTTTCTTTGCATCGGTGGTGTATGGTAGAGAAATTGGTTGATGGACACTTACATCATGAATAATACCGCACTTTGGTGGAAGTTGTTGGCTCATTCATTGGACATTGCTTGGAATGGTTGGCATTTGCACCGTGAAAATGATGGAATAGTAGCCAGATGATGTTTGCACGAGGTTGGCTTGCTTCCATCCTAGGTCAGTGGCACGTCACCACCGCTCGGGGGCTTCCAAGTTGATTATTGGAACCAATTGACTTTCCGTTAATGGAGGTACAATGTGGTTCTCTTTGTTGTTGCTACCATTATTGTTGTCTTCCACACCGCTTGTTCCCCATGCAAACTTCACGGGAACATGGCCTTGAAAGTGGAATCAGCATCAACTGCTTGGCGGAATTCCCCATCTCCTCTTGCTTCCTCTCAGCATTTCAAAGATCATGGCCATCATCATTCCTTGCCCTTCTCGTGCTTCCTTCAATGACTTGAGCATCTCTAGTTGCACATCATTCATCGGGTCTCCACCTGCATCCTCGCCTTGCCTTCTTGCGTTGGTTTGTTGTTGATTGGCCATATGTGGTGATGTCGAACTACCTTCTGAAGCGTCTTCAATAAGTGGTTGGTCAAAATCCAGGTTTGCGCCTTGGAAAGCTTGAGTGGCTTGCCTTGGAACTGGATCCGGTGAGGTAATGCTGTTTGTTGGTGAAGCAGCTCTTCCTGTAGTTCTCCCACTTCGAGTTGTGGGCATACCCTTCACGAATTCTACACCTCCCCAGCAGAATCGCAAAAGAAATGTGGGCAAGGAAATCATACCTTGCTAGGGTTAGGGTTTCGTGTTGGCTGAGGAGGAGAGAAATCCGCGAAAAGTACGGAATTGATTGATTGATTGAAGAGGGGAGAACGACAGGTGAGCGATTACTCCAACGACGCGTGGCAGAACCCCTAGAATCCGGGAACCGTGTTAGGGTAACAGGGATTCCAAGAGCCTTCTTGAGTCCTTCAAGTTGAGAGAATGTCCAAACCCCTTTGGTGCTTTTAGGTGGAATCTCCAGCCTTTAAGTCACCAAAAGGGTCCTTTGATCTTCCAAGAGTCCAAGTCTTGATCTCGAAAGAAGTCCCTTCCAAATGGAATGGAAGGGGTATTTATAGGGTTTTTTCGGAAAGTAGTCATGTGGAAGGCACATGCCTTGAAAAAATTCCGAAAATACCCTTTAGTCCTTAGAGTAATGCCCATATTGCCTGTCCCCTCTAGCCACCAATCCAATCCTCAATCAATTCCCAAAGCGAGCAGCCTCCACGAGTCTTCTGTCTCGGGACACGTGGAGGCTTCTCCCAAGTCTAGCACATTTATTTTTGATTTTTCCGTCTTTATTTTATTAGGTTATGCGAACCCTAATTTGCACATTTAACGAGGTAGTGGAACCCTAATTGCGCATTTAAATCAATTAGGTCATGTGAACCCTAATTTTACACTTGGGCCCACATAAAGTAAAAAAATAAATTGAAAAAAAATAAAATAAATAAAACAAAATAAATTCTTTTGATAAAAAAATAAAATAAAATAAATAAAATAAAATATTATAAAATAAAACAAAACAAAATAAAATAAAATAAAGTCTATTGATAAAATAAAATAAATTAAATTAAATAAATTAAAATAAATAAAATAAAAATAAAGTAAAAACAAAATAAATAAAATAAATTGAAACAAAATTAAAAAAATAAAATAAAATAAAAATAAAATAAAATAAAATAAATTGAAACAAAATTAAAAAAATATCTCAAAAATAAAACAAAATTAAAGTAAATTAAATAATTACTAAGTGTTGTTTGCTTAGTGTTTCACAACTAAATTAAACTGAATATGTTTGACACATGTAAATACTTATAACGTTTACTAAACTAAGTAGTATTTGCTTAGTTTTCCACAACTAAAGGAAACTAAATATGCTTGACACATGTAGTACACTTATTAGGAGCTTTAGTAAACTAAGTAGCATTTGCTTAGTTTTTCACAGCTAAATCAAATTGAATATTGACACATCATGTAGTATATGTAGGAGTTTTAGTATACATAGGTAGGAGCTTAGAAATCCATTTGACATTCACTCATTAGGAGTGAATGCTGAATAGTCCCCAGTTTGGGACTATTACTGGATGTTATGTCTCTCACTTAGGTTGGTGCCAATTCACAAGGTGCGTTTTTATAAACTTTTGAAGATTTTTCAGCTGGTGTCTCTACATGTTCTCCGAGTGCATAAGTAGACAAAGTTGTCTTGGTCTATTTCGTGTACTTGGAGACCATGGGGAGGTGCTGCTGAAATTTTCTTAAAATAGAAGAAACGTGCTCAAGATTGGCGCTAGTGAGGAGACGCATCCAGGAACGGGATAGAAGCCTAACATCTTTAGAGCGGAGATATATACTACGTAAACTAAATACATGCATGAACCACATTCATGATTATTCTTGATCTAATTGGGTATTTTCTTCAATTAAAGATGTCAGCCGACCGGAGTTGGATGTACCATAGGATTAAGATTGATGGGAGAGGATTAGTTGATGCGTACCGTGATGGGGTGTGACACCCCCAAAACAGGTATACATCACCCATCTTGAGTCGCCAAATACATGGTACATAAATCAAATACAATGTTAATTATACAACTGTCGGGTAATATACGACAAAACATAGCTGAGAGTTTAAACAAGAATATTGCCTTCTAGACAATATCCACTCTCAATGGAGTCCTCATTACAATTATTATCACACTATTTCATAGAATAGTGAGGAATACTAAAGCCACTTATCCTGGACCATCACTCCATTCCCCGACTCGTCCCAGCTATATTCTCATTTCTTGAAGAGAACAATGAAAGAAAAGGGTGAGTTCAACTAGCCCAGTAAGAAATATTATGACTAAGATAATGTATAATAAATTATCCTTAGCCTTTAACAGTATAACAAGTAATAGAATATAATAGACAACAAGTTTTAGATCAACAACTGCAGCGGAACAAGCAATCCATTAGAAGAGTCAAGTAGAGCATGATATCTACTATCTTCTATGATTTAAAAAGTTTTTCATCACTTTTATCATTTGAGACTCGACAATAAATAATCCACATCATCCTTTTTCTGGCCAAGGATATTCATTAAATATCACGACCACAAATTATCCATGCACTACGGGCCTATGATATTCGTGTTTTCATCAATGGTCATGATCATGCCAACAACTGTCCATCAATGCACTACGGGCCAATGAGGACTTTTATCACATCATCTATAACATTACGGTCATGATTATACCGAATAATCCCTGGTCATAATCATACCAAGTCCATCTATGCACTATAGGCCACAGATGACTTTCAACATAATATAAACATGAGGATGATGACAATGATATAAGCATTAATCAAACGAAATCAAATCAAACGAAATCAAGGATAAATATTAAAGACTTTAAATTTATCCAGAGTTTAAAAATATCTAAATTGTCAACATGATACTGCTTTGTAGAGTAAAATTCAAGAATAATATTCATGTACCAAAAATAATTTGGACAGAGAAGAAATATATTTTTTGGGAAAATAGTACCCCGTAAATAGTACCCTGTGAATAGTACTTCGGGAATAGTATCCCGACATGAAAAGTACCCCAAATACCTGAGTGAATAATATTTGGGTGAATAGTAATTGGGTGAATAGTAACCCATGAATAGTACTCCGGCATGAAAAGTGCCCCGAATACCCGAGTGAATAATACTAGAGTGAATAGTAATCCATGAATAGTAACTCATAAAAGAAAAATACCAAAGAAAATGATATTTCATGACGAGTACAAAAGAAATGATATCTCATACGAGTATAATAGAATATACTGAAAGCGCAAATGGATTTTCACCGCCACGTGCGGTAATCCACGTGAGCGCATCATTTCCACAATTTAATAAAGAATGAATACGAAGGATCATTCACCATGCATCTGATAATCTACATAGACAAGTTATTCTAACATAATAATAAAGAATGGAACCGGTCATGTGTAATCCGCATGCATGTGATATTCAACGTAATAATAAAGAATGGAACCGGTCATGCGTAATCACGCAGACGGGGATATTCCAATGAATAATAAAGAATGGAATAACAACATAATTCACCGGGCATGCGATAGACGCACAGACGGGTTATTCCAATGAGAATAATAAAGAATGGAATAATGTAAGAATTTTACCATGTATGCGGTACTTATGTATGACGGAGTTATTCAACATAATAATAAAGAATGGAATAACAACAGAATTCACGAGGCATGCGATATAGATCAGATGCAGACGGGTTATTCCAATGAGATAAAAGAATGGAATAACGTAAGAATTTCACCATGTATATGGTACTTCAGCATAGATAGGTTATTCCAACATAATAATAAAGAATGGAATAACAACCCTTACGAGTATTGAAAGAAAATAACTCTCTTCATGAATACGAAAGAAAAATACCCCTTACCTTAGAAGAAAACTGGATACTGGAATAGTGAGGCAGCAGACTTCTCTTCTTCTTTATCTCTATAGCTTCTCTCTCTATACCTTCTATCTCTATAATTGCTCTTGTGAGATTTAGTGAATTGGTGAAAAATAATGAAGGAATGAGCTTCTATTTATAGGAAAATATAATTTCGATAATTACACGTTTTGGGGCTGAAAATATTATAGTATAATACCTTCATCTTTTCCTTCATTTTTAATTTAGTCATGCAAGTATTATCAAACTTGCACCACCTCCCCTAATAGTAAATCATGTGAATCAATAGTAAATCATGTGACTCAATAGTTCTAAACATGTGAAAAAAAATTAATTATAGTATAGTACCTTCAACTATACCTCCATTTTTAACTTAGTCATACAAGTATTATCAATCTTGCACCAACTCCCCTAATAGTAAATGAATGTGAATCAATAGTACACACATGTGAACAAATAGTTATAATCATGTGAATCAATAGCAATTAATTGCTCATTTATTCGGTTAATTACCCGATTGGTCAATATAACCTCTAGACATCAATTATTATCGAAAGAAATGTCGATTTTCACCAACACTAATAATTCCAACACAATGGAACTATCAATTTTATCTTTAATCAACACGAACTTATTCATCATTAATATTATAATTCACAATATTTAACAACTAGGTCGTTCCCAGGAAAGAGGGGGCTTTCCGATAAGTATTTCTCCTTATTGGCGCGCAATTAGGTGACCAAACCTCTCCTTGACAGAACTTCTAGACATTATCAATATTGAAAATAATAATATGAGTAACTTTGTCGTCTCAATTATTGATTTAATAATATAACATATTATGCAGATAATACTGTGACAATAATTGAATCAATAATATGAGAGATATGATGCACGATAATTCATGTAATAATTGAGTATAACCGAGTGACTTTTTACGTAAGCATCAATAATCAATACTGGTGTGCTACTATGCAACCACGTGTATTATCGTACTTTACTACTATCTGCGTAGTTTAACAGGTTTTAACGGTAACACTTTCGTAGTTATAAAAGATAATTACATCATTTTCTTACTACGACAATTCATCCATTGTGGGGTCCACCAATGATTGTTCCGTCGTACGAATATTCCCTGTTAAAAAGAATATTCCCCGACCAATCGAATATTCCCCGACGCAACGAATATTTTATAACAACTTGCATACTTTGCAAAATTTTCAAATATCACCCTTAACTTTAAAATTTTATCAATTTAACTATTTACCAAAATAGAAAAATTGAATACTTTTATTTCATAAAATTCGGGATCTCACATGGGGTGTCCAATTTTATGAACAAAGTAATAGAACGTGTTGATGATTTGAATGAAAAGATGAGATGCCCGTGTTTCAAGTGTAAGAACATGATATGGAAGACTACCGATGAAGTTAAATTTGACTTATATTCATGTGGGTTTGTGGATGGGTATTCGGTATGGATTCATCACAGGGAATCAACTGAGTTTAGAGAACGGACAGATAGTATTATAGACCAATCGGTTCACGGGGATTTGCAATCAGATAACTATAATGTCATAAAGATGTTGGTTGATGCGTATGGCCCTACCAATATTTACTGGGCTGAAAACGAGCATGCGTCAAGTAGTGCTCAACAAAAGCCAAATGATTCAGCAGTTGCTTTATACAAGTTGCTATCTGAATCGGGTGTTCCATTGTATCCTAGAAATGACAAGCACACCAGGCTTTCTGCAGTTATAAAACTTTTATATTTCAAGAATGAGCAGAATGCAGTGAGAGAGGATTCAATGATTTGCTTGATATTCTCAGTGAGTTCTTACCTAGGAATAATACTTTGCCCGCGAATTACTACGAAGTGAAGAAAATGGTTAACGGGTTGAATCTCGGATATGAGAAGATCGATACTTGTGAGCAGGATTGCATGTTATACTATGGGGAGGACAAAGATAAGTTGCAGTGTGATATTTGTAACTTGCCTCGATAAAAGATCAGAAAACGTGGGGGGTAGGAGAAATATGTTCCAAAGAAGATCTTACGGTACTTTCCTCTTGCGCCGAGAATGCAGCGACTATTCACTAATGAAAATTTTCACCAGTAGTTTAAGAGAAGGGTCGAAGAAGAAAACGCTTATGAGCATTTTAGAGATGTCATTTTAGGCTCGTACAAACTTATTAGTTCATTTCCAGACTGCATCTTGAATGGGTATAGATTTAAGGTTGATGACGTGAATGAATTGACATCAGTTAACTCTAGCGTTGTCGTTTTGGGAAGTTGTTATGGAGATTCTGAGTCTAATTACTATGGAAGATTAGAGTAAGTTGTTGTGCTCAATTATCTAGGGGCCAAAAAGGTCGTTATATTTAAGTGTCGCTGGTTTGATAGTGCAAAGGGTGTTAAAGTTGATCATAATAGAATCATCACAGTAGATATAAAATCCAAGTTAAGGTCTGATGAAATATTTGTGTTAGCCAGCCAAGCAACTCAAGTGTACTACGCCCCTAATGCCGTAAATTATAGAACCCCCTGGTATACATTTGTGACAACGAAGACTCGGTCATTTGATGGTACTAATCTGTTTGGAACGGATGACCCATTGCAAGAACAAGTTAGCAATCCCAGCCACGTATTGCTATATGATGGCGATGTGTTGGTAGATGATGTCGTTGACATACCCGATGTTGACGAAGTGGAAGAAGATGTGGTTGTCAGTCCGTACGTGATGGTAGAAGATGATACTGAGGAAGAAATTAATACAGAAGAGGAAGCGACAGAATCAGAGGATGAAAATGATTTTGATTCTGACTAGTTTGACGACGTACTACTTCTTCACTAATTGGTGTTTTGTAAATATTATACAACTAAAACAAATCAGAGTTAATAATTGTAATGAAATTTAATTAATGTAATTTATGTCTGTTATTTTAGTAGTACAACTATGCTTAGACCTAGGTGGCCGTGGTGGCGGCCGCGATGGATCGGGTGATGGCTCCTAGGGTGGGTCGTCTTCATCAGCTAGTGAGTTAACACTTTTTTTCATAACTATATTAAACATTCATTTACTATAATATATCAATGTTATAACTATATTAAACATATAGATGCTAGACGTCGGCGTCACCGACGGCCTAACCTCGGTCGATTAGGTCGTCCGTCGGCAGTTCCTGATTTAGTACCCGTTGATGTCGGCTCATCAGTGTAGGTTTCAACTATAATATATCACTTATGTTTAATTAGAATGATATTATTATGTGACTAATAAATTAAAATGTTTCATACAAATTTTGTTTTCTAGTATTATGGATCTTGTCGCTAAGGCGACCGTACACGCCATATGCTTGGCGCATCTCCCGACTGGCTGTATGAGATTTAGCCAGTACTAGCGTTACGATGTCGGCTTTATGGTGACAGTGTTGTGGGAGTTTCACATAAGTCGAATTACATATATTAAATCACGGTTCAAGTTATTTATATTATAAAGTGATTCCCTCCTAATGAGGGAACACATCTTCTGCTGCTTTTTCTTCTTTCTCTTCCTCCCGTGACTCCTCTCCTACTCCCGTGACTCCTCCTTTATTTTCCTATAAAAGAAGAAGAGTGCTGAATGAAATGAGGAGTAGAAAACTTCTCTGAAGAAGAATTCTCTTGAAGAAAATTTCTCTCTTTTCTCTTGCTTATTCTCTCTAAATTTATGCAGCAATTATAAGAGTATATTTATACACTTTGTTAAAGTTTTATAACACGTTATCAGCACGAAGCTCTAACCAACTGAGACGATAAAATCAAATTCTTGCAATTTATTATTATACTACCGGTTGGGCTATGCCACCAATAATATAATTTTATTCTTATAATTGCATTTAAATTCTGTTATTTACAATGGTACCATCTATCCTTGTTAATCTTACAAGACTTGGTGGGAACCTTTTTACCATTTATTATTCATTTGGAATATCCCAGCTTGGTGCAATTTAAATGCGACTCGTTCCGTTCTTTATTATTACATTGGAATATCACAATCGGTCTTAATTTCACGACCTAGTTCCTTTTTTTTATTCTGTTGGGAATAACTTTTATGCGAAGCGATCTCTGTGATGCATGGTGAAATTCTTATGTTATTCCATTATTTATAATTACATTGGAATAACTTTTGTCTATCTTGAACTCTCCGCATGTATCGGGTGAAGATCCATTTGCATTATGCTAATAACGTAAATATTGTTAAGACGCATGTGATTCCCTCCTTAGGAGGGAACCTTTATTTCCACTCGTGCTCTTTCCTTTCCCTCCTTCTCTTCTCCCGTGAACCACTCTTCTTCTGCATTGCCTATAAAAAGGTATTCATACTGAAGGAATTTCAATAAGAATTTCTCTGAAGAATTTCTCTCTCTTTTTCTCTTGCTTATTCTCTCTAAATTTATGCAGCAATTATAAGAGTATCTTTATACACTGCTAAAGTTTTATAACACGTTATCAGCACGAAGCTCTAACCAACTGAGATGGTAAAATTAAATTCTTGCAATTTATTATTATATTACCGGTTTGGTTATGCCACCAATAATATAATTTTATTCTTATACAATTGGTTTGGCTTTGCAGCCTATTATATTCTTTAACTGTCAAGTTATATTTATGTTTTATTGTCCATTTTAAATTATGTTATTTACAGAGGTACCATCTATCCTTGTTGATATTGCAAGACTTGGTGAGAACCTTTTTGCCATTAAATTCTGTTATTTACAATGGTGTCATCTATCCTTGTTGATCTTACAAGACTTGGTGGAAACCTTTTTACCGCTTATTAAATTGTGGGAATAACCTGTATATGCGAAATACCACATACATGGTGAATTTCTTCTGTTATTCCATTCTTTTTTATTCTGTCGGAATATCCTGTCTGTGCGTTTACGCATGACCTGGTTCCATTCTTTATTATTCTGCTGGAATATCCTGTCTGTGCGTATTACGCATGACCTGGTTCCGTTATTTATTATTCTGTTGGAATAAACTGTCTGTGCGGTCTATCGCATGCATGGTGAATGATCCTTCGTATTCATTCTTTATTAAATTGTGGAAATGATCTGTCTACGTGGATTACCGCATGGCGGGTGAAGATCCATTTGCAGTTTGTATATATATATATATATATATATATATATATATTGTAATTGTATATATACATTAACGATTGCATATTCTTTTTACTAAGATAATATGCTAATAACATATATATAAGAATATTTATATTTGCACTTTATCACCACTTGAAGTCGTGATTTAGTTTATTTTTATATATATCATACATGCAATTATTTATTGTTTTAATAAATAATAATTGTGTTTTAACCCATAATAGATGGCAAACTTGGCAAAAATAGATTTTTCTATTTTGAAAATCTTTGGAGACAACTATTTGGCTTGGGCACTTGATGCAGAATTGCACCTAAGTGCAAATGAGTTAGAAAAGACCATTGAATCGTGAAATCTGACTACTTGACACAAAATGCAAAAGTCATAATTTTTCTTCGTCATCATATTGATGAAGGATTAAAGACTGAGTATTTAACAATCAAAGATCCTGTGTCTTTATGGACACAACTGAAGGAAAGATTTGACCACCAAGAATTGGTTGTTCTCCCTAATGCCAAATTTGAATGGCTTAATTTAAGGCTACAAGATTACAAATCAATTACGGAATATAGTTCCAATGTTTATAGAATAACCTCTACTTTCGCTTTGTGCGGAGATCCAGTTTCTAAATCCCAAATGTTAGAGAAAACACTCTCAACTTTTCATCCCACCAACATGATTCTGTCACAACAATATAGACTGAGTAAGTTCACAAAATTCAGTGACTTGTTGTCTATCCTCCTTGTTGCAGAAAAGAATAATGAATTGTTGTTGAAAAACCATCAAGTACGACCAACGGGTGCTACCCCATTGCCAGATATTAACAGCACGTCATTCTAGCAGAATAAACGTGACAATAGAAGGTCATATAATAAGAAGTCTCGGGGACGAAAGAATAAACGAGGCTATCATAACAACAAATTCCAGAACCGCGACAATTCAGGCCACTAGAAATGGCAAGTGTCTGGGTCGGGTAAAAATAAAAAAAATGCAGCACCGATAAAAAACAAACCAGATGTTTGTTTTAGGTGTGGGATGAAAAGGCATTGGTCGCGTACTTGTCGTACGCCGAGGCATCTGGCTAATTTATTCCAGGAGTCTCAAAAGAACAAAGTAATAGAGGCAGAAACAAACTTTGTTAATCATCAATTGAATATTGTTGATGATCCACCAATGACCAACAATGAGGAACAGGTTGTTGATATTACTGAACCTTCTGAAAGTATCTTTTGGGATATCGTTTAATTTCTTGTTTTAATTAAACACCTTGCATGTATAATATTATTAGTTTTCGTTCTATATGTGGTATGTGTTTATCATGAATAAAATTATATTTGAAGTGTAACTTTTCTTGTTTATATTTTTATATGTGTCAGACCATCTTTAATGGATATGGAGGATATATGTTTAGCAGACAGTGCAACAACTCATACAATCCTTCAAAGTGAGAAATATTTTTCACAACTAATCAAAGCTAAGGGAAATGTAGGAACTATCTCTGGCACATCAAATTTAATCGAGGGATTTGGAAAAGCTAGTTTCATGCTACCAAATGAGACACAAGTTTTTATCAAAAATGCTCTATATTCTAGTAAATCAAGAAAAAATTTGCCTAGTTTTAAAGATATTCGACTAAATGGCTTTCACATTGAAACAACCAATGAGAATGATAATGAATATCTTCTCATTACTTCTACTATTTCTGGAAAAAAGAATATCTTAGAAAAACTTCATTCAATTTCTTCTGGATTATATACTATGAAAATTAGAGCAATTGAGTCTCATAATGTTATGATTCCAAAAATCATAGATCCCAAATCCTTTATGCTTTGGCATGAAAGACTCGGTCATCCAAGTACTTCTATGATGCGTCATATTATTGAAAATTCTACTGGTCATCCTCTCAAAGATAAGAAGATTTTTCCTAGTAGTGAATTTCCTTGTGCTGCGTGTTCTCGAGGAAAATTAATTGTTCGACCATCACCAGTAAAAGTTTATAAAGAAGCCCCAAAATTCCTAGAGAGAATTCAAGGAGACATTTGTGGACCTATCCAACCATTGTCTGGCCCATTTCGATATTTCATGGTTTTAATAGATGCTTCAACTAGATGGTCTCATGTTTGTCTTCTGTCTTCTCGAAATTTTGCCTTCTCAAAACTTCTTGCTCAAATAATCAAGTTACGGGCTCAGTTCTCAGATCATCCAATCAAGTCCATTCGACTTGATAACGCAGCTCAATTTTTGTGAGACCCCAGATTTTATCAATAAAGATTTAAATTTTGTCGAAATAATTTTTAATATTATGGTGTGAATTTGAGATAATATTATAGTTGTGGGTAGTATTTATAAATTTTGCAAAGTATGCAAGTGGTTATATTATATTCGATTGGTCGGAGAATATTCGGTTTAGTAGGGAATATTCGTACAACGGCTCAATCATTGGTGGACCCCACAACAGAATCATTGTCGGATTGAGAAAACGACAAAAATATTTTATTGAAATAATGGCGGAAGTTTTACCGTGGTTACTGTTGAACTACTCAAGAGTAAAAGTACGATGTCGTGTGGGTTGCATAATAAACACCAGTATTGATTATTGATGCTTATGTGAGAAGTCACTCGGTTTGATTCCATTATTGTCGATTAATAATATGAATTATTATAAGCGTTAATGACGTTTTGTTTTATTGTATTATTAACGTAATAAAAGCGAAACATCTTTTATATAAAATAGAATACTTTATTAAAGTTATTATAAAATAGAATATATTATATTTTATTATGCATAGTGTTGCATGGTGTTTTGCATAGTGTTTTGCATAGTATTGCATAGTGTTTGCATAGTAAAATGTTTTTATATAAATAGAATATATTATATTTTATTTAAAAGATTTTTCTTTAAATATGGACCGTCGATTAAAGTAAATCAATCTGGACCGTTCATGGATTAGTTACTATGCATTCCATTTTCCTATAAATAGAAGCTCATTCCTTCATTATTTTCTTACGAATTCATTGAAACTCTAGAGAGAAATTATAGAGAAAGCTATAGAGAGAAAATTATAGAAAGAAGAAGAGTATTCTCGCTACTTCACTACTTCATATATTCAGTTCTTTTACTAGTGAGGGTGTTATTCTTTCTTCTTCTTGAAGAACTTACATTATTCCATTCATTATCATTCTGCATTGGAATAACTTTGTAAAAGTGGCATACCCTATACATAACCTTGTATGCGGCATACCTATACTTGGTGAAATCCTTATGTTATTCCATTGCTTATTATTACATTGGAATAACTTTGTATCATGATTTACCTATACTTGGTGACATTCTTCTATTATTACGTTGGAACATCCTCATGCATGTGTTTTACACCTAGGACTGGTTCCGCTTTTTATTATTCTGTTGGAACATCCTGTTTACGTGTTTTACACCGACTGGTTCCGCTCTTTATCATTCTGCTGAATATCTTATCTGTGTTTTTTACACCGATCCGGTTCCATCTTTATTATTCTGTTGGAACATCACATCTTGCGTGTAATTTCACGACACGGTTCCGTTATTATTATTCTCGTTGAATAACTTTTGCTACATCTGCAATCTGCATGCATGGTGATTTCTTTTGTTATTCCATTCTTTATTATACCCATTGGTTAAAACTTTGACTTCTATACTCCATGAAATTAGTAGAATATCCTTGATATTTGCGTTTCATCCAATATCTTTTCATGGAAATATTCTTCCGATCATTCTTGAATTTTACTCTCTGAAACAATGATCATGTTGACAATTTGGGCGTTAATAATTCATGGATTAAATAATTCTTGAACTTGTTTTATTGAATTACTATGTCATTGTCATCATCCTCATGTTATATTATGTTATCTTTGGCTTACGTGCATAGATGAACTTAGTATGATTATGACCGAGGATCATTCGGTATAATCATGACTTGATATAAATGATGTGACAAAAGTCCTCGGTGGCTTTGTAATGCGATGATGGATAGTTTTGGTATGATTATGACCGGGGGTGATTCGGTATAGTCATGACCATTGATAATTTGATGAAAATCCTTGGCCGTGGTACGGGGATGATTAGATGTGGTGGTTTATTTATTAAAATTTGAGTCTCAAATGATAAAAATTGATGAAAACCTTTTAAAACCTAAAAGATAGTAGACTTTATTCTCTACTTGACTCTTTTAATGGATTGCTTATTCATTAGCTTAACCGGTTGTCTATTGTATTTTATCGCTTTAACACCGTTGAAGGCCAATGATAATTTATTACGCATTATCTTAGTCATAATATTTCTTCTTGGGCTAGTTGAGCTCACCCTTTCTTTCACCGTTTCTCTTGAAATGAGAACATAGTTTGAGACGAGTCGGGAACGCAAGTAATGGTCCGAGAGGATAGCATTAGTAGTCCTCACTATTCAGTGAAATAGTGTGATAATAGTTGTAATGAGGACTCCTTTTGAGTTTGTATAATATCTAGTAGACAATATTTGTATTCAAATTCACAGTTCATGTCGTATTGTACACGACAGTTATATTAGTAAAGTCGTATTTGAATTTATGTACCATGTAAGTGGCGACCCAAGATGGGTGACGTATACCTAATTTTTTTAGGGCGTCCAGTTGGTATCGAGCTTAGGATATGATCCTGGCTAAGAGATGTGAGATAAGAACTAGGAGGGGAGAGACGGGAAATTCCTTCGCTAGTATGACCTACCTAAATTTATTTGGTATTTAATTGGTCGGTCAGAGTATAGGGATAATATGTGATATGTTAATTAACCCTTGTTTTGTGACAGTGTTTGAGAATGACATCTGAAAATGCTGAGATAAGCAATGAAGCACATGAGAGTGTTGATTCACCTCAAACAAAAGGTAACGACCAACAACACGATAATAATCATACTGGTGGCAACGGCTATCAAAACAATGATAACCATCGTGGGGGAAATTATCATGCTAAGAATGGTAACCACTTCGGTGGTAATCATGGCAAAGATAATAGAAGTGGAAATTGCAAGAAGAAAATGTCATTTAGCTCAATTTTGTTGTGCACCAAAGTCAAGTCTAGTGGGACGGTGGCACCAAAGGTGGATATGGACAAAACAAAGTCGTTGGTTTTAGGAAGTGTATTTTTTCATGACTTCTTAAAAAGCGAGTAAACCGAACGAAGTTAGCACGGGTTAGTTAATTATAAATTATGAAAGTCTATACCTTATAAGATACTGGTTCTACCTATTATTTTATCTCTCTTGCTTTGCGTTCAACGTTTAAATTTGACTCAAGAAGAAGTTAGACTTTGACTTATTGGTTGAAACTTCGTTAGTAGGAGCCTTCGTTACGCTACTATTTTTTAAATCTTGTTTGATTCAAATAAACACTTTCTACGTTACTGTCGATCTTATCTTTTTGAAAATACTTGCCTTTGATGTGATTTTAGGAATCAATTGGTTAACTACTCATCATGCTTTTAAGTAAGGTTGTTAGCTTTCATATTCCTAACCAACTTTGTTATCTGAATTCAAAGTAACCAAACCCTAAAGTTAATCACTTTGTTATATCAAGCCATAAGTAAAGAGCCCGATCCTTTCGTTGTTGACTTCCTTGTGTGGAATACACCGGCGGACTTTCTGTAGAGCGACGTCGTGGATCGATGATGGCAAGTTGATAGGTATCATTGTGAGGTCTTATCCGGGTTAAGGGATAGAAGTCACGATTGGTATTAATGTGACGTACTATCCAAGTCTTGGACGAGAGTAACAGCTTTGAATGATATTTCTATCATTAATAAATTTCTTGGTGTATTCTTGAAGACTTCCTAGCCTACCCTAGGCGTGTGAAATCGAATTTTGTATTGACCCCGTCTACAAAACTCATTTCTTAAACCCTAAAATATTTCTTCAACTAAATGAACAGTTTACGTGGTTTATGATGAAAGTCATAATAAAAGCATTGGACTAATGAAAATCATGGGTATTAAGTGGTATTAGTAAGTTTTATGATGAGTTATGTTGGTTAGTATGTAAAAAACATGAAAGTTTCTTAAAAATCACAAAGAGTTGAAAATCGATTTTGGTGAAAAAGCGTAACCATGAAATTCAATTGACCATATCTCCTATTATATTTTGAATTTTTGAGTGTGGTCAAGTCCTAGAGTTAGATCTATGAGTTACCTAACTAATACAAGTGGAATTACTGGAAAAGATGTTGTAGATTTTTGTGTGGACTGATTTTAGCAAAGGAGTGCAAAGCTGTAAAAAGCTGAAAAAGTTCTTGCCATGATTTTAGAGGGCTGTTTCGGCCACTTAAATTATGAGAAAAATTCTGGCCTTTTGGGACATGAAGGTATATGGTATAAAGTACCTCCTGTCCAAAAATGAGCTCATTCTGACTTAAAATGAGCAAGTTATGACTATTTCAATATTTAGGTTTTTCTGACGAAAAACGCTATAACCGAGTTCAATAACTCAGATGACCATGAAATTTAAACTAGAAGCTCACGTTAACATGTGTAAGATCCTGCCAAGATTTGGGAATTTTGTAGTTAAACTTGAGGTAGCTAATTTCTTAAGGAATTAATTAGAAATTGATTTTGAAAAATAGTAAATGAATTTTAAAAATTCCGAAAAATATATTTTCATTATGGGACTATATTATGCTAAATCTCATAAAAGAAATATTTTTGGGACTGATTTGGTATTTTTCATGAAAATAGTTTAGTGACGAACATATGAGTTAAATATGTTATGTGAAGTAACAAAGTTGAAAATAGGATATTATGGCTAGAGAATCCTATATAGAGTATATGCATATTTTTGATGAGGATTTGATAATTGGTGATGATATCTTATGAGTATGGCATTTTGAATGATTAAATGCATTATATGGTAAAGCGTAAATGATTAAGATAAATTGTTTATAAATTTAAGAAGTGATTAAAATATTGTTATAATATTAATGATATTAAATTATGAGATTATTAAGTGATTGATAACATGGGGATATTCTTGAATCATGGATAAATTATATTATAAATGTTTAATATTTATTCTTTATCTCATTTGATTGATTCTTTATATCATTATCCTCATGCTTATATTATGTTGAAAGTCATCACATGGCTCTAGTGCATAGATGGACTTGGTATGATTATGACCGAGGATTGTTAGTATAATCATGACCGTAATTGAAAACACAATTATCTTTGGCCGTAGTGCATGGATAATTTGTGGTCGTGATACTAATGTATACACAATTATCTTTGGTAGTAGTCATGGATAATTTGTGGTCGTGATACTAATGAATACACAATTATCTTTGGTAGTAGTGCATGGATAATTTGTGGTCGTGATACTAACGAATACACAATTATCTTTGGTAGTAGTGCATGGATAATTTAATGGTCGTGATACTAATGAATACACAATTATCTTTGGTAGTAGTGCATGGATAATTTGTGGTCGTAATACTAATGAATACACAATTATCTTTGGTAGTAGTGCATGGATTATTTGTGGTCGTGATACTAATGAATACACAATTATCTTTGGTAGTAGTGCATGGATAATTTGTGGTCGTGATACTAATGAATACACGATTATCTTTGGTAGTAGTGCATGGATAATTTGTGGTCGTGATACTAATGAATACACGATTATCTTTGGTAGTAGTGCATGGATAATTCGTGGTCGTGATACTAATGACTATCCTTGGCACGTAGTGCGTGGATAATTCGATGATGTGGATTAATTATTGAAATGAGTCTCAATGAATGAAATATTAATTCATGGATGTGGTAAAAGTCATCTTTAGGTAGTAGTGCATTGATAGACTTGGTATGATTATGACCACGGATTATTCGGTATAATCATGATAGTAATTGAAAACACGAATATCCTTGGCGATGTGTGGATAATTCGTGGTCGTGATACTATTAAAGGTGAGTTTGACATTATTGGTTTCTGATTGTATACTTTGGCACATAGTGCAAAGATGAATTGTTAATGAATATCTTTGGTAGGATTGCAAAAATGAATTTAATGTTTTCAACGATAAAGGTATTCAAGGTATCCTCATCTCTTTATCATATCAGTCGTACCCTAATTTCGAGGCTAAATTCCATAAGGAGGGAGATTGTGAGACCCAGATTTATCAATAAAGATTTAAATTTTGTCGAAATAATTTTTAATATTATGGTGTGAATTTGAGATAATATTATAGTTGTGGGTAGTATTTATAAATTTTGCAAAAGTATGCAAGTGGTTATATTATATTCGATTGGTGGGAGATATTCGGTTTAACAGAATATTAAATAAATGACTCAATCATTGGTGGACCCCTAGCAATGTAATCATTGTCGGATTGAGAAAACGACAAAAATATTTTATTGAAATAATCTTGGTGGAAGTTTTACCGTGGTTCTTGTTGAACTACTTTCGGTAGTAAAAAATGCGATGTCGTGTGGTTGCATAGTAGCACACCAGTATTGATTATTGATGCTTATGTGAGAAGTCACTCAGTTTGATTCCATTATTGTCGATTAATAATATGAATTATTTTAAGCGTTAATGACGTTTTGTTTTATTCAGTATTATTAATGTAATAAAATGAAACATCTTTTTATATAAAATAGAATACTTTATTAAAGTTATTCTATAAATAGAATATATTATATTTTATTATGCATAGTGTTGCATGGTGTTTTGCATAGTGTTTTGCATAGTATTGCATAGTGTTTGCATAGTAAAATGTTTTATATAAATAGAATATATTATATTTTATTTAAAAGATTTTCTCTTTAAATATGGACCGTCGATTAAAGTAAATCAATCTGACCGCTCATGGATTAGTTACTATGCATTCCATTTTCCTATAAATAGAAGCTCATTCCTTCATTATTTTCTTACGAATTCATTGAAACTCTAGAGAGAGAAATTATAGAGAGAAGCTATAGAGAAAATTATAGAAAGAAGAAGAGTATTACTCGCTACTTCACTACTTCTATATTCAGGTTCTTTTACGGTAAGGGTGTTATTCTTTCTTCTTGAAGAGAACTTCACATTATTCCATTCATTATCATTCATTGGAATAACTTTGTAAAAGTGGCATACCCTATACATAACTTTTGATACGCTGCATACCCTATACTTGGTGAAATCCTTATGTTATTCCATTGCTTATTATTATTGGAATAACTTTTATCTGCTGATTTACCCTATACTTGGTGACATTCTTCTATTATTCTGTTTTAGAACATCCATGCATGTGTTTTACACCACTGGTTCCGCTTTTTATTATTCTGTTGGAACATCCATGTTTATGTGTTTTACACCGACTGGTTCCGCCTTTATCATTCTGTTGGAATATCTTATCTCGTGTGTTTTACCGGATCCGTTCCATCTTTATTATTACGTTGGAACATCCTGCTTGTGTAATTTCACCGACTTTGGTTCCGTTATTATTATTCTGTTGAATAACTTTTATCTATCTGCAATCTGCGCATGCATGGTGATTTCTTTTGTTATTCCATTCTTTATTATACCCAGGTTGGTTAAAACTTTGACTTCTATACTCCATGAAATTAGTAGAATATCCTTGATATTTGCGTTTCATCCAATATCTTTTCATGGAAATATTCTTCCGATCATTCTTGAATTTTACTCTAAAAAACAATGTCGTGTTGACAATTTGGGCGTTAATAATTCATGGATTAAATAATTCTTGAACTTGTTTTATTGAATTACTATGTCATTGTCATCATCCTCATGTTATATTATGTTATCTTTGGCTTACGTGCATAGATGAACTTAGTATGATTATGACCGAGGATCATTCGGTATAATCACGACTTGATATAAATGATGTGACAAAAGTCCTCGATGGCTTTGTAATGCGATGATGGATAGTTTTTGGTATGATTATGACGGGGGTGATTCGGTATAGTCATGACCATTGATAATTTGATGAAAATCCTTGACCGTGAGTGCGAGGATGATTAGATGTGGTGGTTTATTTATTAAAATCGAGTCTCAAATGATAAAAATTGATGAAAACCTTTTAAAACCTAAAAGATAGTAGACTTTATTCTCTACTTGACTCTTTTAATGGATTGCTTATTCCGCATTGCAGCTTAAACCGGTTGTCTATTGTATTTTATCGGTTTAACACCATTGAAGGCCAATGATAATTTATTCGCATTATCTTAGTCATAATATTTCTTCTTTGGGCTAGTTGAGCTCACCCTTTCTTTCACCGTTTCTCTTGAAATGAGAACATAGCCGACGAGAGCGAGTCGAGGAGCAGTAATGGTCCGAGGATAGCATTAGTAGTCCTCACTATTCGTGAAATAGTGTGATAATAGTTGTAATGAGGACTCCTTTTGAGTTTGTATAATATCTAGTAGACAATATTTGTATTCAAATTCACAGTTTATGTCGTATTGTACACGACAGTTATATTAGTAAGTCGTATTTGAATTTATGTACCATGTAAGTGGCGACCCAAGATGGGTGACGTATACCTAATTTTGGGGGCGTCACAATTTTCATCAATGACTTTTAATGATTTTTGTATGACTATTGGAATCTCCATTGAGCATTCCATTCCTCATATTCGTACACAAAATGGTTTAGCTGAATCTTTAATAAAAAGACTTCAACTAATTGCACGACCATTAATGTTAAGGGCTAACTTGCCTACCTCAGTTTGGGGTCATGCAATTCTTCATGCTGCAGCCATCATTCGAGTAAGACCAACGGCTCTTCATAAATTTTCTCCTCTACATTTAGTTCTTGGACAGACACCCAACATATCACACTTTCGAGTTTTTGGAAGTGTGGTATATGTTCCGATTGCACCTCCACAAAGAACTAAAATGGGAGCCCAACGAAGAATAGGTATTTATGTTGGTTTTGATTCTCCTTCTATTATCAGATATCTTGAGCCTTTAAATGGAGATGTTTTTACTGCACGTTATGCAGATTGTCATTTTGATGAATTTGTATTTCCAACATTAGAAGGAGGGAATGTTTTAAATAAATAACCCTCTGAAATATCATGGAATGCATCAGTTTTAAATTCACTTGATCCTCGTATAGGACAATGTGAAATTGAAGTTCAAAGAATCATTCATTTACAAAATATTGCAAATCAAATGCCATATGCATTTAATGACGCTAGAAAAGTGATAAAGTCACATACACCTGCAGTGAATACTCCAGCAAGGATAGAAACACCTATTGAAAAATCAATTCCTGGAGAATTGATGAATAAGGTAATAGAAGAATCTAAACCACGCCAGAAGCGTGGAAGACCGGTTGGTGCAAAAGACATTGCACCACGAAAATCAAAAGCAAATAAGGGAATCCCAGAAGGAATACCCACTCCAGAAATAGCACTTATTCCAAGAGTGGAAATATCCCCAGAAGAGGTACAAGCTGCTCCAGAAGTAGCACTTATTCCAAGAGTGGGAATAGCCCCAGAAAAGGTTCAAAATCTCAGTGAAGGGATAAGAGATAAACACCAAGAGATCTCAATAAATTATGTACATGATGAGAAAATATGGGATCGAAGCAAAGTCATGATTGATGATATATTTGCTTTCTCTATAGCATCAGATATTACTTTGATTCCTGACACGGATCCTGAACCACAAAACGTGGAAGAATGTCGGAAAAGAAAAGATTGGCCAAAATGGAAAGATGCTATTCAAACTGAGCTACAATCTCTATTGAAAAGAGAAGTATTTGGACCAGTAATCCAAACACCGCTGGGTGTAATCTCGGTTGGAAATAAATGGGTATTTGTACGAAAGCGAAATGAGAAAAATGAAATTGTGAGATACAAAGCCCGACTTGTAGCTCAAGGGTTTTCACAAAAACCTGGTATTGATTATCAGGATACATGCTCTCCAGTAATGGATGGAGTCACTTTTTGCTTTCTAATAGGTATGGCAACCATGGAAGGTTTGGAAACACGTCTGATGGATGTTGTAACTGCATACCTATATGACTCACTTGACAGTGAGATTTACATGAGAATCCCTGAAGGATTGAAAATGGTTGAATCACAAAGGCCCCGTCACATATATTCAATCAAGTTACAACGCTCATTGTATGGGTTGAAACAGTCTGGTCGTATGTGGTATAATTGACTTAGTGATTATTTAATAAAAGATGGATATATAAATGATCAAGTATGTCCATATGTTTTTATTAAGAAATCACGAAGTGGATTTTCCATCATTGCTGTATATGTGGATGATTTGAATCTTGTAGGTACTCCTGAAGAACTCACGAGAACTGCTACTTATTTAAAGGATGAATTTGAAATGAAAGATCTTAGAAAGACAAAATTCTGTTTGGGAATACAAGTGGAGCATTTAGCATCCGAAATTTTGTTCATCAATCCACATATCTTTGAAAAAGATTCTTAGTCGTTTTCATATGGATAAAGCTCATCCTTTGACTACCCCGATGGTTGTTCGATCTTTAGAAGTTGATAAAGATCCATTTCGGCCTCTAGAAAGTGGGGAAGAAGTTCTTGGACCTGAAGTTCTATATCTAAGTGTAATAGGTGCTCTTATGTATCTTGCAAACTGTACATGACCTGATATTACTTTTGCTGTCAACTTGTTAGCAGGATACAGTTCTTCTCCGACTAAGAGACATTGGGATGGGATCAAACACGTTTTTAGATACCTCCGTGAAATTATAGATCTTGGGTTATTTTATCCAAGGAATTCAACGTCGAGATTGGTTGGATATGCCGATGCAGGATATTTATCAGATCCACACAATGGAAGATCACAAACAAGTTATGTATTTACATATTGTGACATGACTATCTCCTGGAAATCCACAAAGAAAACCATAACAGCTACATCTTTAAATCATTCAGAGATTCTCGCTATACATGAAGCAAGCAGAGAGTGTGTTTGGTTGAGGTCAATTATTCAGCATATTCAAAAATCATGTGGATTACCATCAATCAATGACATTCCTACAATTCTGTATGAGGATATCGCTGCATGCATTGCTCAACTAAGAGGAGGGTATATCAAGAGAGATAGAACAAAGCACATTTCACCTAAATTCTTCTTCACACATGAGCTACAAAAGAAGGGTTATATAGATGTGCATCAAATTATATCATGTGATAATCTAGCCGACTTATTCACAAAGTCGCTACCAAATGCAACGTTTACAAAACTTTGAAAAAGGATCGGAATGTGTCAACTGAAAGACTTATGATAACATATCATCAAGTAATGAATTCCTTTTGAGGGGAAGACTGTACTCTTTTTTCTTAGTCACGATTTTTATCCCAATGGATTTTTCCTGACAAGGTTTTAACGAGGCAGTCAATTAAGATATTTATGTAAAAGATATGTACTCTTTTTTCCTTCGTTAAGTTTTTCCCACTGAATTTTCTTAACAAGGTTTTTAATGAGACATAATCTTCTATCGTAGGGAATCAGGGGAAGTATTGTAAAGTGATTCCCTCCTAATGAGGAAAAACACATCTTCTGTTGCTTGCTGCTTTTTCTTCTTTCTCTTCCTCCCGTGACTCCTCTCCTACTCCCGTGACTCCTCCTTTATTTGCTTATAAAAGAAGAAGAGTGCTGAATGAAATGAGGAGTAGAAAACTTCTCTGAAGAAGAATTCTCCTGAAGAAAATTTCTCTCTTTTCTCTTGCTTATTCTCTCTGAATTTATGCAGCAATTATAAGAGTATATTTATACACTTTGTTAAAGTTTTATAACAATTTACATATTGTTTAAATAATTAATTATACATCTATTATGTCCGTTTGATAGAGGTATTATAGATACAAGCCCGGCATCACTGAGGCGGATGGTGACACTGTTATTATTGCACACATCTCGAAGAACGACTCGATGGTCAGTCATGCGAGATGCGACGAGGGCATTCCAGCAGAGAAGAATCGCTTAGAGACTACTATCGACAACATCACCGCCAGATGATCGATCGACGGCGCATGAGGGCTACCATGTGTACGTATTGGGATGATGTTTCCTTCAAGACCAAGTCTGAGTAGATGAAGAAGAATCGAGGCTAGCTACGGGTTGTACATACTTCTGGCTCGCAGTCGTTTCAGGAGGTTAAGTCGGTATGTATTTATATTTAGTTTAGTTTAATATTAAACTACAACTATAGTAAAGTAAGGTAATATTAATTAATGTACATGATTTAGGCCATGCGGAGTAGCTTGGGCCAACCTCCTACTATGATATAGTTCTGGGATAGAGTCCATACGCCGAAGGATTCTACTTCGGGGTCGACGATGTCTCCAACAGCACTAGCTATACGGGTAATATATTTACTATAATCTTTGTAATTTAGGATCATATTACATAATTTATAGGATGATACAAAGTTAACTCACATGAACATATATTAAATTACAGGACCGATTTGAGAAGCTCTGCAGTCAGCATATAACAGAGTTGCAAGCTGCTAGGGGCGATGCTGAGATGGCCGATTCCACCATCCCTCCGCCCGAGATTAATTTATCTCAGGAAAAGGAGACGGCTCTTTGGGTCGTGGCTCAGGATACTCCCACTAGCACTACTTAGTACCGATATCGAGTCTCTTTGGGGTTGAGATACCAATACCAGTATATACACTTTGCTGAAGGTATAATATTTTAGTTTATTTCTTGTTTATGAATAAAGTAAACTTAATTATAATATTATTCATGTTATATTTATTTTTGTAGGCTTTAGCCAACGTCTGCGTTCGAGAGCCCCCATGGGACCATCACATCGGGCGCTAGCTTAGACGATGATTTGTTCCAGTGGGTTTTGGTTGCGGTGTCAGAGAGGTTTGAAACAGATCCGCTATTTTGTCGTCGGGACCTGCCTAACCATTCTCGCCTCCATTAGCTTGCGCATGATGTTGCAGTTGGTGCCATCGTCGATAGTACGAGTATCCCTCCGGAGCAGTTTGTCGCGATACGTGACAAGATTGTTCGGATGGTGGTTACCTTACATATGGACGCGTTTGGGCCGATGCTGAGTCAACCCTCGACTACTCAGGTATACTATTCATTTTAAATTATGGACTAATGAGTTACATTATATTGTATCAACAGGATGATGATGCTGATCGGGCTGACGATGCTGAGCGGTTGGACGACGACGGCCCGTGACTTAGTTTTGTAGATGATTTGTACATATTTACTTAGTTTTTAGCTTAATGTGATGTAAATTTATATAGTTTAGTTGATTTTTGATGTATTGTAGCTTTTAATTATCATTACTTTAGTTTGACATATTTACGTTAGTTTAAATGCATATTTGATATACTTTAGTTGATTAGAAACTTTAGTTTAATGTCATATTCATGTTGGCCTTGGTAATTCATATTCATGTTGGCCTTGGAAATATTATTATTGTTGGCCTTGGATTATAGTTATGTTTTATGTGTTGTTGGGAAAAAAACAGGTTTACAGGTACAAAAAATGTGGGTTATTACCCTGAATATTGCCAAAATAGTATAAACATTAAAAAAAGGATAACCTCGACAGAATAACACTATCCTCGACGGAATTCCGTCGAGATTAAGCTCCTTCTATTTTTTTATGGGATGCCACGTGGCAGGTTTAGACTCGACAGAATAGTCTCCACGGATATAATTCAGTCGACACTATCTTAAGATCGACCAAATATTCCGTTGAGGTTAGGTCAGTCGAGGATAGATATCTCCGACTGAAAGATCGGCGGACTTAATTTCGATGTGCTTATATCCGACTGAATGACCGACCGAAGATTCCGTCGGAATTAAGAATAATCTCGACGGATTATACTTAATTCCGATGGAATATTGCGTCAAAAATAACCCTTTTTGTTGTAGTGTATAGATATTTGGAAATGTTGTAGAATTATTTTAAAATAAACAATGTATGTTTATATATTTCGCATTAATTATAGAATGTTTAAGAAGATGATGTATCGTGACGTACCAGATTCGAGGGTTAAGGGCCTTAGATTTGGGAGCGTTACAAGCCCGATGACTATCGCACGCGACTTTACGTCATTCACGCTTAAGCCCATTTTGCTACATTTCGCCGCACGCAGAGCCATTGTCCACCTAGCTTGAGATCACTTAGCTTCAATTTTCATTCCATTCTTTTTCCTACAAAAACACAGTACTCAATGAATCATAACTTCATCAGGCCAAAAGTACTCAATTCGTAGGTATAAAATTCACTTATCAAATATTCTCAAACTTAAATCTTTACTTGTCCTCGAGCAAAACACTAAGAACAAAAACTATTAAATCTAAATAACAACTAAGTCGAGCAATGAATCAACATGAATCTGAACCATGACCTCAAAGTTTTCATTAATTGATAACTCAAGAATTTTTTTGAAAATATGCAATGCCTAAAATTTTACATAATCGTCAATTTTACGACTGTTCATGTCCCTTTAAGTGCATTTGTGCATCCAAATGTTCAACTAGTTATAACTCACATAAGATTATATAATCGAACGCTTCATTAAAAAAATTTAAATATCAACTCTAGAAAGTTTACTTCTCACATTAAACTGCTAATGAAGGCATCATACAACCCAATGGATCAAAAGGATAATTAAGAATGCACATTAAGATCATTTAACTAAGTTCATGAATCCCTTCCCAAGCATTCCATTAATTATTTATTTATTTTCTAGTGAGTGTATTTTATACTGCATCTCACCTATTTCTTTTTAAACGAGTGCGTTTTACGCTCCATCTCGTTCCTTACAAATGTTTATAGGTGAGTGTGTTTTACGCTCCATCTCGACCCACCACATGATCCATTATAGCAACTCGAGAAGGTTTAATATTTCAAAATTTTTCCCCAAACTTATATTAATGCCTAAATTTTGCTTTGAATAATGCTCAAACAAGTTTCTAAAGTTTCAATACTATCTCTCACAAGCAATTACTCATATAACCTTTTTAAATCAGAACTAACTAAACAGATGAATATGTGCTTTAAAGTGAAAAAGGATCACAAACAATGTAAAATTAACTAATCAGTCAAATTATAAATGCTTCTCAATTTCATAAGAATTAAATTAATCCCATTTTTATCATCGACCAATAATCGAAAACAATTAACTTATTGCTCAAGTTAAGCTAACATGCAAATCTAACAAAATAAACAAAAACAAATGCATACCAATACCACGTAAATAAAAAACGATCAATAATGCATGTCCAAATACAATAAATATAATTATAATTAGTTCTCTTGAACAATGTATCAATTACATTATCTTCAATCATATTACATTTTCATATATATATATATATATATATATATATATATATATATAGGGTCCGGTTTTACGAGAGAGAGCTTCTACTTTTCTTAAAATCGGGATTTTTTTTTTTTTTTTAAAACAACTAAAAAAAAAAGTTTAATATCTTATAAATCGAAATTTTTCATATCACAACAGTGTTTTGGATGTGATTTGGATACGTATAAAAAAATTTGCCTGCGATCTGTGCAAGCATCGTATATATATTTTTTGGTATAGGTATCCAAATCACGCCCAAAAACATCAGACATAGAAAAATTCCAGCCCATAAAATATTAAACTTTTTTTTTGTTGTTTTTAAAAAAAAAAAAAAAATAAATAAAAAATCGCGATTTTAAGAAAAAGTAGAGCATTTCTCATCCCTCTCTCTCTCTCTCTCTCTCTATATATATATATATATATATATATATATATATATATATATATATAAATTGCAAAAGCACTTCAATTTAGTGTTTCTTAATTGATTATCATAAAATCACATATAATATTATGATACTTCTTGTGAGACGAAGGGACTATATGTTAATGATATTCACTTTCTTAATTACTGTCACGTTCGTCCTCTATTAATTTTATCATTTTATTATTTGATGGAACAAACTAAAAATAATAATTTATCATATGTATGTGTGTATATATATATATATATATATATATATATATATATATATATATATATATAATACAATAATTATAATAATAATAATACTTCCATTCCATAATAGACTTTTTAGAAGAAAAATTTGTCTAATTTATTTGTCCTTCAAAACTTTCCAAGAGAATAAATTGTTTACGTTTCTATATATATCACTCATAACTTCTCTTATTGCCCCCAAAAAATTTCCCTATTCTTTTAGTAGTTTTCAACTTTTCATAAAGGATAGTGATAAAATTTCATATAAATTTTAATTATTAAATGACTTTCTTAATTTATACACATAAGTTAAAATGACTACTATTATAGAATGAAGGTAGTAATAATCATCATCTAAAAGGAACCTATAATTTAATTAATCATTAAATTAGTAGATAATTGTAAAACCAACTAATCCAAATTAAAATGAATTTCAATTACGAAGAAAAGAGAAAAAACTTTGTGCCTTGCACGAGTTCCAAAATTGTATTAATGATTACTTTAGTTATTAATTATATTACGTTATAGGAGACTTTTAGTTAATTAATGTTATAAAACAATTCTAACTTATATATTAATTATTAAAATTTAGTTAAAACTAAAATAATAATGGACTTCATTATTCTACATCAATTATGTTCCTAAAAACTATATATTGAAAATATAAGAAAATATTATGAGTAAATAATAATTAATACAAAAACTATAATGCATATTATAAAATACATTAATGATTAAACTTTAGTAATCAAATATATTTCGTATAGGAGACCTTAAGTTAATTAATGTTAAAAAATAATCATGGCTTATATATTACTGATTAAAATTTAATTGTCTTTTAAAACTAAAATCATGATCATAATTTATTATTCCACAAATGTTATTTTTTATAGAATATATTTAGATAATTAATTATATAATAGAGTTTGACTTAGACATTCCGTTTAGGTTTTTAAGTTTTCACTCAAATTTGAACTCTAAAATGTATATGTAAATACGAAGGATTGAATATAAAAAACCAAATACTAAATTTAAAAAATATAAAACATAATATTAAATTAAAAATAATAAAAAATCACATTAATAACACTCAATTGTAAGTATTCGACAATTGTATGTGATATGAAGTTATTCGCTTTTTAAAACAAAATTTATAGTTATTTTAATAATAATAGTAAGTCAATTTGAAATTCAAAAATATATTATATAATCATTATATATAAAATAAATAAATAATTTAAAATAATTTTATGTAAAAAATAACTCCGTACTTCAGACGAGACACTTGGCTAGTTAACTTTGGAAAGATAAAATTTTATTTGACTAGGTTCACTATGACAGAGTATAATTAAAATTTATTTTATATTCTTTCCTGTACGTACTTAGTGTTCTTAATTTTTGTGATGTGTGTATTTTTAACATTTTGTCTAGAGACCGAGTCTCAGAGAGATGAGTACTGCTATAAAATATATCAACTTACCGATATAAATAATAATTACACGTAAAATATAGTTATGGACATTTGATCTTGTTTCTGGTGACTTAATTATATATATATATATATATATATATATATATATATATATGACAACCTATTCTTATGGATATCATGTAAACAATAATCCCTTTTCGGACCGTTGATAAATTGATTTGAAGGTCGAGATTAGATTTTAAATTTGATAAGTTCTAAGACAGGTTGTTGTCTTTCAAATATTTACTTCAGACTTAGAACTCTATTTTTAATAAGAGAGGCCAATGTAAAATAAATATATATCACGAGATAATTATACAAAATGAATATTTATTATTAAAATAATTCGCTTAAGATAAATTTTGCACTAAACTGCCACCCCTCTTTTTTTTTTCTTTTTCTCCATTATATGTCATGACTCAAAGAAATATTTAATGTTAAAATGTTAAGATAAACAGTTGTAACTTCTTTACTAATTTTTTTTTTATTTTTTTATTTCTCCATTATATGTCGTGACTCAGCAAATTAAAAAAAATACTAATAATAAATTGAACCCGACTGGACTAAGCTGTCACAGTTGGGAAATAATTTTTTTTTAACAATATCCAACTATTTGCTACTAAACAGATTCGAACTCACGACCTCATGCTCCAAACCCTCGTCATATGACCACCCGAGCACAACAAGCCTAACTATTCATTTCAACCAATGATATATCTTTATATTAAAACTTCACCATCCCCCAAAATTTATATATTATTATTATATTAAGATTTATTTTTATATAAATCTATATTTTTAATTGGGTTTGTTAATAATAGAAATAAGTTAATTTTTATATTTATTATTATCCCCTTTAATATTTTTTCTTATTTTTGTAATAATATCAATAAAAGGATTATTAATATAAAAAATAAATACTATTATTAATATAAAAATAAATATTATTCTTTAATAAAATATAAAGTGATCATTATAAATCTTGCATTATTATTATTAATAATTTTATTATTAAGCAATGATGATAAGTAATGAGTTTATTATTAAGCAATGATTTTATTATTAAGCAATGATTTTATTATTAATAAAATTAGTTCAATTAGTCTAATAAGTAATGATGATAATTTTTCAAGACATTTTAGGAAATTAATTTACTTATCGAATTTATAAAAGTAGTGAAGTATTATAATAATAATAATAATAATGTGATTATCAATATTAGAAGTACAGATTATACCAATACTAAAGTCTTTTATAACATTAAGAGGAATAGTACATATTACATGTTTATTTTCATAAAATAAAAAAAATATAGCATGATTAATACAACCGACGCCTATGTTTTTGGCTCAGGAATCTCTAGCACTCGATAGTGATTTCGTTTATCATGGTCGGTTTCAAAGTCACAAATTGCATATTTTCGATGAGGCTTAGAAGGAATAATTTTCTCGAGTGCACTCTTGAATCCAGATGTTTTTTTTCGCCCTTTATCTCGAGAAATAATAAAGCGGCAAAACTCTTCTTCTCGCTTCCACCTCTCGCATCTTCATCGTCATTATCGTATCCCATATTATGATTTGGATCTCCAACTGCAATAATCAATGTCGCCATCCGCCAGATTCAAGAATATTCTCATCCGGATCATACTTTAATCAACCAACTCTTTTCCTCGTACATTCGGTTTTAAGAACAATTTTGTAACCTCGACCGAAAGTAAGCCGCTTTGCTCGCTAACTCCTAGTAATCACTCATCAAATGATTATAGCGCATTGCTTGATCTTGTTCGAAGTCAGCAGATGTGGAGTTAAAGAGTAAGTCTTCACCATTGCTTTTTTTTGCGTCTCTTGTCCACCGATGAAGAATCATGTCGCTCGGTATTTGTGAAATACTCTTTGCTATGAAATATCTCAAGATGTGCTTGCATAATTCACCAGAGTGAGAAAACATTTGGCAGTTACATGTTACCGATCCCAGTTGACGATTGTTGACAACTTCTTTGTGACGCCCCCAAAATAGGTATATATCACCCATTCTGAGTCGCCAAATACATGGTACAGAAAAACAACTACAACTTTATTAATACAATTGTCGTGCAAAATACGACAACACGTACTGTGAGTTTAAATACAATATTGTCTTCTAGACAATATCCACACCCAAATAAAGTCCTCATTACAATTATTGATGCACTATTTTACAAAATAGTGAGGACTACTAAAAAAGCTATCTTGAATCATCACTCCATACCCTAGCTAGTCCCTGCTAAATTCTCACTTCCTGAGAAGAAAAATGGAACAAAAAAGAAAAGGGTGAGCTCAACTAGCCTAGTAAAGAACATTATGACTAAGATAATATACAACAAATTATCCTTAGTCTTCAACAATGAAAATCTGATAGAGTACAATAGACAACAAGTTTTAGATCAACAACTGCAGCGGAAACAACAATTCATTAGAAGAGTTAAATAGATAATGAAATCTATTATCATCTAAGAATTTAAAAGTCCATCATCAATATTTTATCCCTGTAACATCAATCAATATACATCTTTACACTACGGGCCAAAGATATTCATTTGTATCACCAGTTGGTCATGTTCATCTCAACACCTGTTCTTCTTTGCACTACAGGCCAAAGATATTCATCAGATAATCATTCATCTTTGCACTACAGGCCAAATATATTCATCAAGTATCACCATTAAGGACTGAGGATGATGAAAAATATTTTAAAGAAAACGAATCCAGTGAGACAGAAGGACAAATATTAGGGATTCGTATTTCGGTTTATCCAAATTCAATAATACTCCATAATAACCAAGTGTGAAGTAGAATTCAAAAATAAAGATCAAAACATGGATACAATCAAAGATAGTAACCATAAAAGACATCTGAAAGAAAAAGAGAAAATTTTATTTTTTGGTGAATAATGCCGTATTTGTGAATAGTGTCGTATACGTGAATAGTGTCGTATACGTGAATAGTAACCCTGACACAAAAAGTTCCAAATTTGATTAAAAATTCAGATCAATACTTCGGCATAATGATATTGAAAGAAATAATATCATATATAAAGAAAATAACATCCCTTACCTCAAAATAACCGTACTTCTGACTGGAATACTGGATATAGTGCTGAAAGAATTTGCACCGTATAGCAACACTCAAGTATCAAAATACTCACAAGAATATGCTCGATAATATAGAGAGAGAAAGAGAGAAAACTTTGTTTCTGGTGTGATTTTTAATTCTAACTTAGCCCTCTATTTATAGAAAAATGTTAGCACACCGAAGCAAACTTGACCTGCTACCTGATGGCTTTACCTGCTACTATTTCCACCCACCACATTTGAAATTCAATTGAGCACATTTCTCACCAACCAATTCTAGAATTTTTCAAAATATTTTATCATTTAAACAATAATCAGAAACTTTAACAATTCATAGAAAATAGCCCGTTTATCAGAAAAATACAAATTTTATGTCCATTCCACACAAAATTGAATTATCTACAACTTTGCAGAAGAAAGTTTTTTCAAATTCCAAACAGAAAATATCCGAAATCCACAAACGGATAATTTTTAATACCTCCAATCTGACAAAATACTGATAAAACATCTCAGCATTAATTCTTTCATTAATAACCATATAAAATAAATAAATCCATCATTTATATCCACATCAAATAAATATTTCCTTATTATATAAATCAATAATTAATTATTCCCAAATAATATTACAGAATCACAATTATGACAACCAGGCCGTTCCCAGGAAAGAGGGGCTTTCCGATAAGGATTTCTCCTTACTGGCGCGCAATTAGATGACCAAACCTCTCCTTGACAGAACTTTCTAGACATTGCCAATAATGCTATCTAATAATATTATTCAAATAATATGAATTATTGTTTTGATAATGGAAAATACCGCAAAGGATGATTATTAAAACAACAATAATATAACTATCAACGCAAAGAATTATTGAATCGATAAAATAAAATATTGAACAAAGAAATACTATAACAATTATTGAGTAGTGCCTTCTTCACGTAAGAATCAATCATTCAACTATACTTTATGTAATACCGCCAAAGCTACCTCGTAACCACGCCAGACATTATATTTTATATTTTAATCACCGTATTCCAACAATGATTATTAATTCAGAACCATTACGCCGTTAATTATAAAAACTCATACTTTGTCATTTTCTTCATCCGACAATTAACCTGTTATGGGGCCCACGAATGACTGCACCATCGTACGGATATTCCCAACAAAAAGAATATTCCACGACCAAACGAATATTCTCCGACAAAAGGAATATTTTATAACCACTTTCTTATTTTGTAAAATTTGCACATTTCACCTATAACTAAAACATTATATCAAATTAACTCCTTACTATTTCAAGATAATAAATAGAGAAAATTCAATTTTATTTATAATAAGTTGGGGTCTTACAACCTCCCCTCCTTATGAAATTTCGTCCTCGAAATTGACGTACGTACCTGGTGTTTCGAACAGATGAGGGTACCTCACTTTTATTTCCGATTCCAACTCCCAGGTCATTTCGTCAGTAGCATGGTTTCTTCACAAAACCTTAACTTGTGGTATAACCTTGGTGCGTAGGACATGCTCTTTTCTATCCAAGATCTTAACAGGTACCTCCTCGTATGTCAAATCTTCGGCTATATCGTCAGGTTCTAACTCAATAATGTGGTTCGGGTCTTTCACATATTTACAGAGCATAGATATATGGAAAACATTATGAACACGAGACATGCTTGGAGGTAACGCGAGTCTATAGGCCACATTTCCTATTCGGTCAAGAATCTCAAATGGACCAACAAATCTTGGATTGAGCTTTCCTCTCTTTCCAAATCTTGTAACTCCCTTCCATGGAGCAACACGTAATAATACATGATCCCCAATATTAAATTCCACGTCCTTTCGATGAAGATCAGCATAACTCTTTTGTCGATCTTGTGAGGTTTGAATACGTTGTCGAATTATTTGGATTTTTTCTGTAGTCATGCGTACTAATTCTGGTCCCAACAACATTGCTTCTCTCACCTCGTCCCAGCATACTGGAGAACGACACTTTCGTCCATATAACGCCTCAAATGGAGCCATGCCTATACTTGCTTGATAACTGTTGTTGTAGGAGAATTCCACCAGTGGTAAATACTTATCCCAACTCCCTTTGAAGTTTAGGACACAGAGTTTTAATAGATCTTCAAGGGTTTGAATAGTCCTCTCTGATTGTCCGTCCGTTTAAGGATGGTATGCTGAACTGAATCGTAAATTCGTGCCCATAGCTTTCTGCAAGCTAACCCAAAATCTTGAAGTGAAACTTGGGTCACGATCCAAAACTATGGATATTGGCATGCCATGCAATCGCACAATCTCATTCACGTACATACGAGCGAGACGTTCAAGGGAATAAGTTTCTCGTATAGGTAAGAAATGAGCAGACTTGGTTAATCTATAAACAATAACCCAAATCGCATCTATGCCTTGAGAAACTTTGGGAAGACCTGTAACTAAATCCATGGTAATGTGTTCCCACTTCCATTCTGAATTCTCAAGTGGTTACAATTGACCTTTTGGCACTTGATGCTCCGTCTTTACACGTTGACAGGTTAAACACCTCGAGATAAACTCCGCGATCTCTCTCTTCATATTGTTCCACCAAAATGTATGTCGAAGATCATGATACATTTTGGTACTCCCAAGATGGATTGCAAATGGTGTGTTATGTGCCTCCATTATGATTCTATGCTTCAAGTCAGGATCGTTAGGAACGCAAAGTCTGGAGTTGACATGAAGTATTCCTTCTTCATCGATTCCTGCTTCTGGAATAACACCTTCTTGCACTTTCTTCTTCATACGCATCAACCCCAGGTCCGTAGCTTGAGCAGCTTTAACTTTATTGATTAAAGTCGGTTCTACTCGTATGTTTGATATCATCACGTGGGTACTTGGAGCCTTTAACTCTATCTCCATCCTTTGTAAGTCTTTAAAAATGGGCCTTTGTGTTAACAACATTGCACTCATACCCGCATATGATCTTCTACTCAATGCGTCAGCTACAACGTTTGCTTTTCCAGGATGATATTGAATGTTATGGTCGTAATCCTTCAACAGCTCGAGCCAACGTCGTTGCCGCATGTTGAGTTCCTTTTGGGTGAAGAAATATTTGAGGCTTTTATGATCCGTATAAATCTCCACTTTCTCCCCATACAGGTAGTGTCTCGAGATTTTTAACATAAAAACGAATGCTGCCAACTCCAGATCATGAGTAGGATAATTCCTCTCATATTCTTTGAGTTGTCGCGAGGCATAGGCTATGACTTTCCCATTTTGCATGAGAACACATCCTAACCCTTTGCCAGAAGCATCGCTGTAGATAAAAAATCCATCCGAACCAAATGGTATTGTTAGAACAGGTACCGAAATGAGTCTCCTCTTGAGTTCTTGGAAACTCTTCTCACATTCCTCGCTCCATAAGAATTTTGTATCTTTCCGAGTCAGCTGAGTTAACGGAGTAGCGATTCGAGAAAATCCTTCCATGAATCTTCGATAATAACCAGCTAAGCCCAAAAAGCTACACACTTCGGTCACCGACTTCGGTTGCTCCCAACTTTGTATTGCTTCAATCTTCACCGGGTCAACAGATACTCCATGTTTTGACACCACGTGCCCAAGGAATGATACTTCCTTAAGCCAGAACTCGCATTTCTTCAGCTTGGCATATAGCTTGTTGTCACGAAGTCTTTAAAGTACCAGCTTCAAATGGTGCTCATGATCTTCACGGCTTTTAGAATAGATGAGGATGTCATCAATAAAGATAACAACGAACTGATACAAATATTCCTTGAATACACGATTCATCATATCCATGAAAGAAGCAGGAGAATTAGTCAATCCAAAAGACATGAATAAGAATTCATAATGCCCGTATCGAGTTCTGAAGGCAGTCTTTGGAATATCCTCAGTTTTAATCTTCAGCTGATGATATCCAGAACGAAGATCGATATTTGAAAAGAATTGTGCTCCTTGCAACTGGTCAAACAGGTCATCAATACGAGGTAGGGGATACCTATTCTTGATGGTGACATGGTTTAATTCTCGGTAGTTAATACTAAGTCGTATACTCCCGTCTTTCTTCTTTACAAATAAAACAGAAGCACCCCAATGAGATATACTAGGACGAATGAAACCGATGTCTAACAATTCCTGTAGTTGGACTTTTAACTCCTGAAGTTCAATAGGAGCCATTCGATTTGGGGTTTTAGAAATGGGCTTTGTACCCGGTTCAAGATCAATAAAGAATTCAACTTCACGTTCCGGGGGTAGACCAGAAAGTTCTTCAGGAAATACGTCAGGAAATTCACTAACAACAGGAATATTATTCAAATCTGACGTGTTTTTGTTCAAGTTCATAATATGGGCTAAGAAATCTTGACATCCGTTTTTCAATAAACGAATAGCTTTATGGCTTGATATAACAGTGACTGATTTTAGTGGTTTAGTTGCTTGAATTCGTATAACAGGTTGGTTAGGAATATGAAAACTAACAACCTTACGAAAACAATCAATTTTGGCATGATGAGTGGTTAACCAATCAATCCCTAAAATCACATCAAATGCAAGTATCTTTAAAGAGATAAGACCAATAGGTAATGTGATTGTGCCAACTTGGATCAAGCAAGATTTATAAACTGTAGATGTAACAAAGGTTTCACCCAACGAAGTTTCAACAGATAAGTTAAAGTCCAATTTCTCTAGAGTCAAGTTTAAACGTTGAGCACAAGAAGGAGAGATAAAAGAATGGGTAGAATCAGTAACTAGTAAGGTATAAAATTCACAAGAGTTCAAGATTAGCTTACCCGTGATAACCTCATTCGGGTTTCTCGCGTTTTGGCCAGTCACGACAAACCCCCTTCCTTGAACCACCGATTTTGTTTTGTCCGTAGTCGCCTTTGGTGTCGCCGTCCCAGTTGGACTTGACTTTGCTATCGGACAAAATTGAGCTATGTGACCGTCTTTTCCACAATTAAAACACACCTTGGAAGGTTATGAACAGTTTGGACTTATGTGTCCCTCCTCTCCGCATCTGTAGCATCTAACTGGTGGTCGTTCTCTTCCCCTAGAATTTGTTGTTGGTCTTTGTGTCAGTCTTCTTTGATGTCTTCCCGTCATTGTTGAATCTCCTCTTTTTGAAATTTCCACTTAACTCACCTCTCCTATTATCATGGCCACGATGACCACCCGAGTGGTTACCGCTTTTGTCCGTATTCTTCCCTCCTCCCTAGTTCTCATCCCTCCGATGATCGGTCACACCATTTGACCTCGTTGTGGTCCCTCGGTTGAATATACTACAAGTATCACGCCTAATAATTGAGCCCTGTTTACAACATCTGAATATAAAGAAAACTTATGAGAGATAAGATATTTTCGAATCTCGGGTTTTAGACCTCTCAGAAACATCCGCGTCATACGTTCCTCATTTTCTACCAAATGAGGTGCAAACCTGGATAACTCCGCGAACTTTGCCTCATACTGGGACACCGTCATGTTGTTCTGTTCCAGTCTAATAAACTTTACCTCCTTTATATGACGAATACTTTTAGGAAAGTACTTGTCATTGAACAGTTTCTAAAATTTTCCCCAAGATATGTTGAGTGCGGCTGGCTGGGTACGCTTCACAGACTCCCACCAGTAATCTGCCTCACCACGGAACATAAAGGAGGCGAATGGAACCTTCGTTTCTCCTCAAATGCATTGAAGACATCGAATATCTTGGTCATTTGCTTAACCCACGCTTTCCGCTTTAATCGGATCGGGCTTTCCCCAGAAATCTAGTGGTCCCAACTCCTTGAATCGCTTTTTGTGGATCGATCAGCGCTTACTATCATTTCCACCCGTATTTTGTACACAAGTCTCCCTCATCTGATTTTGCATGAACTGTAGGAAGCTTCTAAACATCGCATCATTCATCGCTTTGCTTTCTAGTAGTGTTGTTTACAGGAGGAATATTGCCTTCTGTTGCACGTTCTCTTGGTTGGTAATCAAAGGTTGTTCCACAGTCTCATAGACTCCATTGTTAACATTCTCAGCTGCCATTCTTAAAAAGTGCCATAAAACAGGGGTTAATTAAACAAATTAACATTGTTAGGTTTGTAATATTCATGTGCGCAATCAAATTGCAAAATAATGCGGAAGCGAGTAAAAAATCAGAGTTTAAAATTTTACAAACCATATACCCGGATCACCCTTTATGCATAATTATTAATTAAACGAAAAGATAAAGAATAAAATCATACCCTTGTAGATCGAGCTTCCTTAGGTACAAGTTCACCTCCAATCCTTTTCGCGTTCAACTTGAATCCACCGGGTTTGGTTCCTTCCTTTGATCAACGTTAGCCACCCATGTGTTTGGCCTCTAGAGGTGATCCACCAAGGAAGAATAAAATTCAAGAAGATGGGTGTTATGGCTAACCCTAGTTTTCTATCTCTATAGAAAGGGCATACTCCCAACAACTTGGAATTATTACGTACTTTTTAAAGTCAACAACCCATACCACCCATAATAAGACTCCTCTTATTTATAGATGTGGGCAACCCACCTTAACAATTAAGGAATTGGGTTTTAATTAATTAATTCTTTTAATTAATTAAGCTCCCTAATCTTATTAGGGATAATTAATTAAACTCCTTTAACTAATTTTCCTTCCTAATCCAATTAGGAATAAATGAGAGTACTTATATTAAATTAATTCCTAAACTCTTTTAGAAATTAAAATAATAATAATTGTAATAATATTAATAAGACTCCTCTTATTAATTTATATTTAATATTTCTAAAATATTAAATAATAAATATTAAGCTATTTAATTTATTCTATCACCATAGATTAAATTAAATATACATAACATATTATTACGATTATGCCATTTACTTCTTAAATAATTATTCTTCCTTTTATGGTGTGACCTTTTTGGTTCTCCATATTAAACCTATTGTGAATAAATCAATTAGAACAATTCTAATCTTATTTAAATAAATAAATTAAATAATTAATTTATTTAAATAAATAATATTTATTCTACAATAGGATAAGCCTCCCCTAACGATCAACGACTTTCCGTATAATATAGATTTCAACATTAATCATAAAAAGAACCTTTGAGTAAATAGTTACCGCATAATTCAATCCTTCCACCATACAATGTCCCAATTAAATATAAGACATGGAATTACCACAAGTCTTATTTTATTTAATTATATGTATTTCGATTCTTAAATGCACAACTCAAATAATGCAAATTAGAAACTCCTTTCTAATTTCATTCGCTTTGGCCAAGGACTCTTTGGGTTGTCATTTATCGAATCACATAGACATTTCTCTTCTTTATTAGAGAGTGGTAGATTCTTTATCGATCATACATTATCTCCATGTACAACTTATTATACCCAAGCATACCCTTTGATATACCCTAAGGGTCTTAAGGAATAAGTCAAAGTATAACTCATCATACACAAGATACTATAATGATCTCAAGTCCAAGGATCACTTGTACTACTATCACTACAGAATTCCTATTGACAGCAAATAAAACTCCATTAGGTATTCCTTAGCGAGCCACGCTCAAATGAACTTATTCTCTAATAAGCACCTACATACTTGCTTTTAGTGTCTCCACACAAATGATCATGAGATCAATCATCCTCATCCAATGAGCAAGCAACGTATGTACCAATCTATCCGGGATTCACTAATCCCCAATTTAGTAATCCAATGATTGGGAACTATTTTAGTTTTAAGCTTTCTAAGAATTTAGATCTCATTAAAATGATCATCATCATTATTCTAAAAGCATTGCTTAAAACTATGGGTTTATCACATATTATAAAAAACAAAGATCATGTAGATAATTAAAAGCCTTTAATAAATTAATACTTTTTATTAATAAATGAATAAGATTGTTACAAAGTATATGCTTTATCATCAAACATGATTGGCTTGTGTGCATACTACTTTCAATCTCCCACTTGCACTAAAGCCAATCGTCATGGTATCTTATACTCTTCTTCTAAAGTGACGATTATCCTGCCATTGTTGATAAGCTTTTAGTTAATGAATATGTAATGTTGTTCATTTGAGAGTCCACTATCTCTATAGTGATTTCCCATCTTTCAATGATTCTAATAATCAAATGAAAATGCCACAACACATGTTTAGATCCAAGATGAGACTTGGGAACTATTCCTAGTTCTATAATGAACTTTTAATCCAAACAATCATCTTGCAGCTTCATTTATAGCTATATACTTTGTCTTTATCACTAAACCAAAGAACTCTTTCTTTGTTTGGAACCTTTCCAATTCATCGCACTAATCGCTCAAGGTAACCTTTACCTTAAAGTGGATTTTTCTGTCGTCTTTATGCATCTAAAAACTTGAGTTTGTTAAGCCCTCTAGTTTTAATTCAGACCCACCATGTATGCTCATATCCTTAGTGTCGGTTAAGAACTTTAAGATGTTTTTCAACATCTTACGGTGATCTTCTCTAGAATATGACCGATCAACATCGTGTCTCGTACATTTCATTGCATACATGATTGTCACTCATGCAATCTCTCTTCTTTTTGGAGTCTATGGGGACTATTAAGAGAGATACACTCCATGGCTCATCAATATGAGACATCTCTTGAGTTTGCCATACTAAACGACTTTAGCATCAAATGAATATATCGTTCCTTGGTTAAGTCGAGCATCCTCTTAAATCTATCTATATAGATTTATATCCCCAACTAAGATACTCTTCCAAATCATTCATGGAGGAATGTTTAGACAACTTTATCATTATTGATTGTAGCATTAGTATGTCATTCCTTATCCGTAGTATATCAACATATAATATTAGGAATGTCACGACGCTCCCATCGACCCTTTTGTACACACACTAGAACTCTTACCTCATCGTATGTAACTCGATCATCATCTTCATGATGCGTACCTCATCATCATCATCCATGATGAATCCATACCTCCTAGGTATCTTCTTGTACTATTCCAGATTTTATTCTTGGTTGTGGTACAATAGGTATATCTATAGGTTCCTCTTATTTGATTTATAGTGTTTTGTGGTTCTTGAACTCTTCAAGATCTATTATCCTCCCACTAGCCCTTTCAATGATAAACATCTTTATCTTAGAAGGCGTGTTTTTCGCAACAAACACCTTTTCTTGCTAAGTAGGATTATAGAACATATACCCTAAACTTACTTTAGGATGTCCCACAAATCGACACTTATAAAATCTTGTCCCAAGTTTATCCTTTGAAACCTTTTTCACATAAGTTGACAACCCTTATCTTAACATACTTAAGATTAGGAATCCTCCCCGTCCATAACTTTTATGGAGTCTTGGGGCTTGATTTTCGTTTACCATTTTCGTAGATATCTGCCCATTTCTAGGACATTATCCCGTAAGGATACTGGAATGTCAGTAAAATCATTATGGACCGCACCATAATGATCATTATGGAAGCACTTTGATCTCCTGTTAACTTTCGTAATTCCATGTACTGCCTTTTTTTTTATTTTTTTTTTATTTTTTATGGAACATGCTTCATGTTATCCATGATTTCCTTTAAAAAATAAGAAGCACGTGGATGCATAAAAGAATTACATGGAAACTTGCCGAAAAGTCACTAACGTAAATAATATATATATAATATTATTTATTACCTACAAATCCTTGAAATCCGCGCAAGTCCCTTGATTTTCGTTTAATAAATAAACTTCTGCCGAATTCCTTGTATATTATAACGGTTTTTCCTTTTTTTTTTTTTTTTTTAATAAATTTTATACAACAAAATTATGCCCAATTAAATTGTTCTAAACACATATCAATATAGATATTAAATTAAAACAATTAATAATTCGCATAAAGGTTTGGGCTCGATACCAATCCGTTAGGTTTGTAATATTCATATGCCTGTGATCAAATTGCAAAATAATGCTAAGCGAGTAAAAAATCGAGTTTAAAATTTTACAAACCATATACCCGGATCACCCTTTATGCATAATTATTAATTAAACGAAAAGATAAAGAATAAAATCATACCCTCAAGATCGAGCTTCCTCGTGTACAAGTTCACCTCCAATCCTTTTCGCTTCAACTTGAATCACACGGGTTTGGTTCCTTCCTTTGATCAACGTTAGCCACCCATGTGTTTGGCCTCAGAGGTGATCCACCAAGGAAGAATAAAATTCAAGAAGATGGGTGTTATGGCTAACCCTAGTTTTCTATCTCTATAGAAGGGCATACTCCCAACAACTTGGAATTATTACGTACTTTTTAAAGTCAACAACCCATACCACCCATAATAAGACTCCTCTTATTTATAGATGTGGGCAACCCACCTTAACAATTAAGGAATCGGGTTTTAATTAATTAATTCTTTTAATTAATTAAGCTCCCTAATCTTATTAGGGATAATTAATTAAACTCCTTTAACTAATTTTCCTTCCTAATCCAATTAGGAATAAATGAGAATACTTATATTAAATTAATTCCTAAACTCTTTTAGAAATTAAAATAATAATAATTGTAATAATATTAATAAGACTTCTCTTATTAATTTATATTTAATATTTCTAAAATATTAAATAATAAATATTAAGCTATTTAATTTATTCTATCACCATAGATTAAATTAAATATACATAACATATTATTACGATTATGCCATTTACTTCTTAAATAATTATTCTTCCTTTTATGGTGTGACCCTTTAGGTTCTCCATATTAAACCTTGTGAATAAATCAATTAGAACAATTCTAATCTTATTTAAATAAATAAATTAAATAATTAATTTATTTAAATAAATAATATTTATTCTATAATAGGGATAAGTTCCCCTAAAGAATCAACGACTTTCCGGATAATATAGATTTCAACATTAATCATAAAAGAACCTTTGAGTAAATAGTTACCGATAATTCAATCCTTCCACCATACAATGTCCCAATTAAATATAAGACATGGAATTATTTGTCAAGTCTTATTTTATTTAATTATATGTATTTCGATTCTTAAATGCACAACTCCAAATAATGCAAATTAGAAACTCCTTTCTAATTTCATTCTGCCTTGGCCAAGGACTACTGGGTTGTCATTTATCGAATCACATAGGACATTTCTCTTCTTTTATTAGAAGTGGTAGATTCTTTATCGATCATACATTATCTCCATGTACAACTTATTATACCCAAGCATACCTTTTGATATACCCTAAGGGTCTTAAGGAATAAGTCAAAGTATAACTCATCATACACAAGATACTATGATGATCTCAAGTCCAAGGATCACTTGATACTACTATCACTACTGAGAATTCCTATTGACAGTGCAAATAAAACTCCATTAGGTATTCCTTAGCGATTCACGCTCGAAGAACTTATTCTCTAATAAGCACCTACATACTTGCTTTAGTGTCTCCACACAAATGATCATGAGATCAATCATCCTCATCCAATGAAAGCAAGCAACGATGTACCAATCTATCCGGATTCACTAATCCCCAATTTAGTAATCCAATGATTGGGAACTATTTTAGTTTTAAGCTTTCTAAGAATTTAGATCTCATTAAAATGATCATCATCATTATTCTAAAAGCATTGCTTAAAACTATGGGTTTATCACATATTATAAAACAGCATCATGTAGATAATTAAAAGCCTTTAATAAATTAATACTTTTTATTAATAAATGAATAAGATTGTTACAAAGTATATACTTTATCATCAAACATGATTGGCTTGTGTGCATACTACTTTCAAACATATCACATAATATCCCTATATTATGACCGACCAACAAATAAGCTTAGGTGGGAAACACTAGCGAAGGATTTACTCATCACTCCCCTCCTAGTTCTATTCCCCAATATCCATCAGAGACCATATCCCTAAGCTCTGATACCAACTGTGACGCCCCCAAAATAGGTATACATCACCCATTTTGAGTCGCCAAATACATGGTACAGAAAAACAACTACAACTTTATTAATACAATTGTCGTGCAAAATACGACAACACGTACTGTGAGTTTAAATATAATATTGTCTTCTAGACAATATCCACACCCAAATAAAGTCCTCATTACAATTATTGATGCACTATTTTACAAAATAGTGAGGACTACTAAAACAGCTATCTTGAATCATCACTCCATACCCCAGCTAGTCCCTGCTAAATTCTCACTTTCTGAGAAGAAAAATGGAACAAAAAGGAAAAGGGTGAGCTTAACTAGCCCAGTAAAGAACATTATGACTAAGATAATATACAACAAATTATCCTTTGTCTTCAACAATGAAAATCTGATAGAGTACAATAGACAACAAGTTTTAGATCAACAACTGCAGCGGAAACAACAATTCATTAGAAGAGTTAAGTAGATAATGAAATCTACTATCATCTAAGAATTTAAAAGTCCATCATCAATATTTTATCCCTGTAACAACAATCAATATACATCTTTACACTACAGGCCAACGATATTCATTTGTATCACCAGTTGGTCATATTAATCTCAACACCTGTTCATCTTTGCACTACGGGCCAAAGATATTCATCAGGTAATCATTCATCTTTACTACTACGTGCCAAAGATATTCATTAAGTATCACCATTAAGGATCGAGGATGATGAAAATATTTTAAAGAAAACGAATCCAAGGAGACGTAAGGACAAATATTAGGGATTCAGATTTGGTTTATCCAAATTCAATAATACTCCATAATAACCAAGTGTGAAGTAGAATTCAAAAATAAAGATCAAAACATGGATACAATCAAAGATAGTAACCATAAAAGACATCTGGAAGAAAAAGAGAAAATTTTATTTTTTGGTGAATAATGCCGTATTTGTGAATAGTGTCGTATACGTGAATAGTAACCCTGACACAAAAAGTTCTAAATTTGATTAAAAATTAATATCAATACTTCGGCATAATGATATTGAAAGAAATAATATCATATATGAAGAAAATAACATCCCTTACCTCAAAATAACCGTACTTCTGACTGGAATACTGGATATAGTGCTGAAGGAACTTGCACCGTATAGCAACACTCAAGTATCAAAATACTCACAAGAATACGCTTTATAATATAGAGAGAGAAAGAGAGAAAACTTTATTTTTGGTGTGATTTTTAATTCACACTTAGCCCTCTATTTATAGGAAAATGTTAGCACGCCGAAGGAGACTTGACCTGCTACTTGATGGCTTTACCTGCTACTATTGCCACCCACCACATTTGAAATTCAATTGAGCACATTTCTCACCAACCAATTCTAGAATTTTCCAAAATGTTTTATCATTTAAACAATAATCAGAAACTTTAACAATTTATAGAAAATATTCCGTTTATCAGAAAAATACGAATTTTATGTCCATTCCACACAAAATCGAATTCTCTACAACTTTGCAGAAGAAAGTTTTTCCAAATTCCAAACAGAAAATATCCGAAATCCACAAACGGATAATTTTTAATACCTCCAATCTGACAAAATACTGATAAAATATCTCAGCATTAATTCTTTCATTAATAACCATATAAAATAAATAAATCCATCATTTATATCCACATCAAATAAATATTTCCTTATCATATAAATCAATAATTAATTATTCCAAAATAATATTACAGAATCACAATTATGACAACCTGGCCGTTCCCAGGAAAGAGGGGGCTTTCCAATAAGGATTTCTCCTTACTGTCTCACAACTAGATGACCAGACCTCTCCTTGATAAAACTTTTTAGACATTGCCAATAATGCTATCTAATAATATTATTCAAATAATATGAATTATTGATTTGATAATGGAAAATACTGTGCAGTGACAATTATTAAAACAACAATAATATAACTATCAACGCAGCAATTATTGAATCAATAAAATAAAATATTGAACAGTAAGTACTGTAACAATTATTGAGTAGTGCCTTTATACGTAAGAATCAATAATTCAACTATACTATGCAATACCGTGTGCTACTGTGCAACTACGCGTATTACTATATTTTAACCACCAAGTATTCCAACAGTGTTAACGGTAACCATTACGCCGTTAATTATAAAAACTCATACTTTGTTGTTTTCTTCATCCGAAAATTATCCTGTTATGGGGCCCACGAATGACTGCACCGTCGTACGTATATTCCCGACAAAAAGAATATTCCACGACCAAACGAATATTCCCCGACAAAAGGAATATTTTATAACCACTTGCTTATTTTGTAAAATTTGCACATTTCACCCATAACCAAAGCATTATATCAAATTAACTCCTTACTATTTCAAGATAATTAATAGAGAAAATTCAATTTTATTTATAATAAGTTGAGGTCTTACATTCTTTATATCTTCCACCACTTTCAGTTGCATCTGCATTATACACTGCATAAACCTTAGTTTCAGTGACACACAACTCACTAAGTTTATGAACATTGTATTTCATGGAATCAATGAATTGACATTGGAAACGTCTAAACATCTCTTTTGTGTACACTTGTGCAGCATGAACTTCTAAAGATAAACCGAGTACAATAATCCTTTTACGATGTTTTGTTATGTAGTCGGCCTTCCTCTCCCTGATAAATTGTTTTTCTATATCCTTTTGACTCTGCAGTAAAAAACATAGCATACCTGTTGATGCATTAACATACTCATCAAAAAAGGCATTCATGCTCTCGTTTCTTCTAGTGGTAGTCTTTCCCATGGCAAAATCTCTTTTTATATCTTTGAATCCATTTCGTAAGACATCATACAAACTTCCAAGCCATTCATTGGTATACAATTCATAGGAACTTATCAGAATATGTCAACGCTGTTCAAATTCCTCGATGGACAATGAGTTATACACACAGTTGTTAAAATCATTTTTGAACGATGGGTGCTCAGAATAAACATGATGTAATTTTTTAGGAAATTTATTGCTAATATGCCAAGAACACAATAAATGATAACTAGAAGGAAGTACCGTAGGAATAGCATTACTCATGGCTCTATCAAATCTACTTTGGTGGGGGTCACTAAGTGATGATTGTGCTCTAATTCAATAGTAGAAATACGCTAATTGTCTTCTTTCTTATTGTGAACAACATATATTCTAGCTTTGCACATTGTTCATCCTATAGAGTCTCTCTGTCTAGTTATTTTATTACTACCATCTTCATCATCAGGTAAATTCTTGCCAACTATTGGTGTACCGGCTTTCTTATATACATACATCCTAGATCTGATATCATTCGTATTAGCATGTTTATGACTAGTTGCAATTCTAATCTCAAATCCATTTTTACGAGCATATGATCTATAAAAATTTTCAACCTCTTCCAACTTACAAAATAATTGACCAACGTACGGAACAATTTCAGATTTATTACTTTCAACTTCACTGACAAATTCAGATGTATTTTCACAATTTAAACTTGCAACATAATCTGAAGAAGTAGATTGAAATACTTTCCTATGGATATTATATGACATTTTGAAAAACTTACTTCCGAATAATAGTGATAAATTTTGCTCGATCAGAACTTCAACTTGATTTTCCGAAGTGAAAGTGGGAAACTAGATGAAACAAATTATGAGTAGAGGTGAAAAGAGAAATTAATATCCGAGAGCAAATTCTATGGAAGGATAAGAAGATAACTTGAGAAAATAGCAGCTTCCTAGAAAATATTAAAAGGGCAAAAGACCAAATTTAGTGCGAAACTTTGGCGCTTAATGCCAAGAAGTCAAACTAATGTACTTTTCCCATATAATCAATGTCGTACCTTTTCTATTCCCATAGTGTTTTATTATTATGTTTTTGACTATTTATTCACCGCATGCTTTATAATAATAATAATAATAATAATAATAATAATAATAATAATAATAATAATAATAATAATAATAATAATAATAATTGAGGTAATAAAATAATAAAAAATACATAAGCCGCCATAAATATGTGAATATATTTTATTCTCAATTCTTAATAACAATAGAATAATAATAATAATAATCGAATAATTATAATAAAATAATGAAAAATATAATTTGGGGAAATGGAATGTTTTAACATATAACCAAATCCAAGGTAAAATATAGCGGCTAGGCAGTGGTGCTTTCTCTAGTGGTCATATAGACGAGGGGGTTTGAGCTTGAGGTCATGAGTTCGAATCACATTTATCGGTGAAAAATTTTATTTTAATTTTTTATTACAATGAAATTGGAGCTTATGTAATTTACCACCATTACAAATTATTTTTTTTAATAATTTATTATTACAGCTGGTGTAGCATGTACCGGCCGAACGAAAAAGCATTTCTTTTTAATAATTTATTATTACAGCCGGTGTAGCCTATACCGTCCGAATGAAAAAGGTAATTTTTTTGAAGACACCGAATATTATTGTTTGACTACTTTTTCTGCCACATCGCCTCGGGAAAGAACACCTGCTCCAACACAAAGCTAAAAGTTATTTCGGGAAAGACCACCTGCAAGCTCGGTAAACTAAAAAGTTTAGACCCACAACAGTCTCAGTGTTTGAATTTGGTCTGAAATTTATGAGTTTATACCGGCTTGCTTGAGCTTATTTAACCATCTATTGAGAACATACGTTGTTCTAAAGTTCAGTATATATCTAGATAAAAATAATATAGAGTATTTCGGAAGAGATGAGCAAATTGTGATACAAGTTGAAGCGGCTGGATTCCATTTATTATATTCTAAAGACACCGAATTATTTGTAAGATATTGTTATTGGAATTTAATATTATTATTTGCAGCATGTAAGATATTGTTATAGCTGTTGTTATTATTTGTTATGTTTGTAATAGTTTTTATTTATTGTTATTTGTTCAGTTTTTAATAGTTTCTGTTGTTGTTATTATTTTCGTATAATAGTAAAATAATATTATTACATTATATAAATGAAAAAACTTATAATTTGATGTACTTAATTATTACATGGCCTTTTATTTTATTATTATTAATATTTTATTATTTTTGTTGTCATTAATACACTTATACACAATTATTGTTTTTGTCATGCATGTTATTACTGTCATTTTGCAGCATGTTATTCAGTCATTTTGTTATGCATCTTAATACTAATATGGAATTGATGTTTTATTTTTAGGTAAAAGATGGACAGCTGGGAATATGGGTAAATTGATCCAAGTGTTCTTCATGATCAACAAGATCATGTATCAAATGACATATATCATGGGAAAGATAGGGGAAAATTAGGCTCCAATCAATATACTGATCAAAAATATAATTAGTGGAATTTGACAAAAGAACAAAAAATCCTTTTAGATAAATGTGGATTTGGAGTATTTAGTTTTCGAGGTGTTGTACACCAAACTGATCTTGGTCTAATATCTGCCCTAGTCGAGAGATGGCGCCCGGAGACCAATACTTTTCATTTAAACTATGGAGAAATAACAATCACGTTAGAGGATGTTCACTTAATTTTTGGGTTATCGGTGGTGGGAAAGCCCTTAACGGGTCCCCTTGCTGTCACCAATTTGAATTATTTTAGGGATTGTTTTGGAGATAAATTAGCCGGTGAATATTTTAGTTCAAAAAAGTGAAGTGCAATTTCATTAGTGTGGTTGCACAAAAATTTTAATAATTATCCCGAGAATGCAAGTAAAGATGTTATAGGGCGACACACAAAGGCCTACATGTTGTGGTTGTGTGGGGCAATATTATTCCCGAATAGGAATAGGAATAGTGTGCACCCAAGATATATATCTTTTATTGCCAACGCTGAAGATTGTGTAACTTACTCTTGGGGCACGGCAGTGTTAGCATATTTGTACAGATCTTTATATACTGCTACTAGGAAAGGAGTTAAATACATTAATGGTTGTGTAACATTGTTACAAATTTGGGCCTATGAGCGTGTAAATATTAGAAGGCCAAACCCTTGGCCACAATCATCCGTATGGTTACCTAGGGCTTTAGCATGGTCATATTTTGGAGCCCACAGTTACCCTGGTAGACGTGAAAATCCCCACCACCATTTGTCATTTTATCGAGGGGAGTTAGACATTAAGTCTATGTGGGATGTGGTTTGGCGGCCTTAAATGATGTGGGATGATGATACCAGTGGATTTAATTTTGAAGGCAGGTTGTTGGGATTTGGTGGGGTCCCCTTGATCCACTTTGATATTGTGGAATTTCAGATGTCGGACTGTGTGATGAGATAGTTCGGGTTCATGCAAGGCATACCATCACCCGCCAAAAACCATGGTGACCTTAGGAAGGAGAAAAATTTTAATTTATTGATGTCGAGGATTGCATGGCCTTGCGAGGGAAATACATTTCGATTTGGGAGGCATACATGGATCATCTCGAAGGACAATAATATAAAATTTCTAATTATGTGTCAATAGATGATTACATGGCCTAGTATAGAAAAAGTACACGTTAGAAAATTCACCAACCTCGACAGGCAATGGACCCCGACAGTTGTTATGAGCCTCAGGCCATTTACAACCAACAACACCTTATTAAAATGGTAGGAAATTATATTCTTCTTTAATTAATCATGTATTAGAGTAAATACTTATATTACATTTATTCTTCTTTAATTAATCATGTATTAGAGTAAATACTTAATATTACATTTATTCATATTTAGTGTTATTAATATTTGTTTGTGTTCATCTTACATGACAGGTTGAGAGTGCAAAGTCTTTACTTGATAAATTTTCAGCACTTACTCAGCTGCCTCCCGAGTTGGTTCTGCACAAACACAATTGGGATTACCAATACAGTCTATACGACTTCGAAGCAAGAGGGAAACAAATACCTCGATAGAGGGGTCCCATAATTTTTGCACCACAGTCCGAATTCTCCCAATTCAATGAAGGGCTTGGGAAACAAACTGACTATGATGTACAAGAGAGCTACATACCCACCACACAAACACGATAGGAGAGCTCCATTTCCACCTCCAAAGACTACGAGGAGTGTTACATTCCGACCTCCCAAGCCTATGAGGAGTGTTACATTCCAACCACCTCTGATTTTGCGGGACTTTCTAACGTCACAGGAGATTGTTCACTTAAGGTATATATAATGATGGTTTTAATTAAAGTAGGCTTTGCATTATTTATATTCATATTTTTAAATAAAAATGGCATGCACAATAATAATAATGTACATTTGGGTCTCAATCAGGTACAAAATGCAAGAGATCACATCTCTTATGGACCAAAAGGGTCCATTACCAAAAAACTGAAAGATTGGAAGGAGGCTGTGAGACCCCAAATTTTATGAATAAAGATTTATATTTCTCGAAATATTTTTTTAATATTATGGTGTGGATTTGATATAATGTTATAGTTGTGGGAAATATTTACAAATTTTGCAAAGTAAGCAAGTGGTTATATAATATTCGATTAGTCGGGGAATATTCTTTTTGTCGGGGAATATCTGTACGACGGCACAATCATTGGTGGACCCCACAACGGAAGTATTGTCGTAGTTAGAAAATGACATAATTATCTTTTTATAAAAATAACGGCGAAAGTGTTATCGTTAAAACTGTTGAACTACCCGGTAGTAAAAGTACAGTGATACGCGTGGTTGCATAGTAGTACACGGTATTGATTATTGATGCTTACGTAAGAATTCACTCAGTTATACTCAATTATTGCTACAGTAATTGTTGCAACATATCACTCAATATTATTGATTCAATTATTGTCACAGTATCATCTGCATAATATGTTATATTATTAAACCAATAATTGAGACAGCAAAATTATTCATATTATTATTTGCAATATTGATAATGTCTAGAAGTTCTGTCAAGGAGAGGTTTGGGCACCTAACTGCGCGCCAATAAGGAGAAATCATTATCGGAAAGCCCCCTCTTTCCTGGGAACAACCTGGTTGTTAAATATTATAAATTATAATATTAATGATGAATAAGATTGTGTTGATTAAAGATGAAATTGATAGTTCTATTGTGTTGGAATTATTAGTGTTAGTAAAAATCGACATTTATTCCGATGATAATTGATGTCTGGGGGTTATATTGATAAATCGGGTAATTAATCGGATAAATGAGCAATTAATTGCTACTAATTCACATGCTTATATAACTATTTGTTCACATGTGTGTACCATTGATTCACATTCTTGTACTATTAGGGGAGTTGGTGCAAGATTGATAATACTTGCATGACTAAGTTAAATATGGAAGTATAGATGGAGGGGAGGTACTATACTATAATTCATATTTTCATATGATTAGAACTATTGATTCACATGATTGAACTATTGATTCACATTATTTACTATTAGGGGAGGTGGTGCAAGTTTGATAATACTTTCAGGGCTAAATTAAAAATGAAAGAAAAGTTGGAGGTATTGTACTGTAATATTTTGAGCCCCAAAATGTGCAATTATCAAAACTATATTTTCCTATAAATAGAAGCTCATTCTTCCTTCATTTCTCACCAATTCACTAAAGCTTTAGATCAATTATTATAGAGAGAAATTATAAAGAGAAAGAAGAAGAGAAGTCTGCTACCTCACTATTCCAATATCCAGTTTCTTCTAAGGTAAGGGGTATTATTACTTTCATATTCATGAAGAGAGCTTTTGTTATTCCATTCTTTATTATTATATTGGAATAACCTGTCTATGCGAAGTACCGCATACATGGTGAAATTCTTCTGTTATTCCATTCTTTATTATTCTGTTGGAATATCCTGTCTGTGCGAATTACGCTAAACCTGGTTTCATTCTTTATTATTCTGTTGGAATAACCTGTTTGTGCGGTCTATTGCATGCATGGTAAATTCTTTGTTATTCCATTCCTTATTATTCTATTGGAATATCCTGTCTGTGCGGTTTACGCATGACCTGGTTCCATTCTTTATTATTCTGTTGGAATAACCTATCTATGCGGTCTATCGCATGCATGGTGAATTCTTTATTATTCCATTCTTTATTATTCTGTTGGAATATCCTGTCTATGCGGTTTACGCATGACCTGGTTCCATACTTTATTATTACATTGGAATATCATATGCATGCGGTTTCGCATGGCGGACCGGTTCAATTCTTTATTATTCTATTGAGAATAACCTGTCTGTGCGGTCTATCGCATGCATGGTGAATTCTTCTGTTATTCCATTCTTTATTATTCTGTTGAAATAACCTATCTATGTAGATTACCGCATGCATGGTGAATGATCCTTTGTATTCATATGAATATTATTTTCATTCAAAAGGGTTTTCTGCCAGGGGCATTTTCGTAATTTTTTTGACCCTCAAAAATTCTGGAAAAATTTAAAATGATAATTTGATGAGTTTTCTAGATTGTGTCCAAAAATGGCAATTTTTGAATGTATAGATTAAGAGCTATGGAATTTATGGAAAAATACTATTTTAAAATTAACCCTTATAACTCTTTGTGGTTAACTCCAAAATTGGTGAAATTTTTATTGGGAGTACATGTATATAACAGGAGTACACCCTGTAAATTTTGAAATTTTTGGACAAAAGAATAATTTATGATAAATGTCTAAATATGCGGCAGTTTTGGCCATATGAAAAATAGTAAATGAATTTTAAAAATTCCGAGAAAAATATATGTTCAATATGGGACTATATTCTGCTAAATCCCAGAAAAGAAATATTTTTGGGACTGATTTGGTATTTTTCATGAAAATGAACTAGTTATGAGTAAATGAATTAAATATGTTATTTGAAGTAACAAAATTGGAAAATATGATTTTATGGCTTGGGAATCCTATATAGGGTATATGCAGATTTTTGATGAGGGATTTGATCATTGGTGATGAAATCTTATGAGTATGACATTTTTAAATGATTAAAATGCATTATTTGGTAAAGTGTAAACAATTGAAATAAATTGTTTATAAGTTTAAGAAGTGATTAAAATATTATTATAATATTAATAATATTAGATTATGAGTTTATTAAGTGATTGATAATATTTGGATAAAATTAAAGTCTTTAATATTTATCCTTGATTTCGTTTGATTATTGCTTATATCATTGTCATCATCCTCATGCTTATATGGTGATGAAAGTTATCTTTGGCTTACGTGCAAAGATGGACTGTTGATTATTGAATTGTATATCTATGGCTTGCGTGCAAAGATAGACAGTTGATTATTGATTTTATAGTTGTATATCTTTGGCTTACGTGCAGAGATGGACTTTGTATGATTATGATCAGGGATCATTCGGTATAATCATGACCTGTAATGTTATAAACGATGTGGTAAAAGTCCTCAGTGGCCTGTAGTGCATTGTTAGACAGTTTTTGGTATGATTATGACCAAGGATTATTCGGTATAGTCATGACCATTGATGATTTAATGAATATCCTTGGCCCGTAGTGCAGGTATGATTCAATGACGTGGTTTATTTATTAAGCTGAGTCTCAGCGATAAAAATTGATGAAAACATTTTAAAACATAGAAGATAGTAGATAGCGTGCTCTACTTGACTCTTCTAATGGATTGCTTATTCCGCTGCAGTTAAACTCTATGTCTATTGTATTTTATTAGTTTAACATTGTTGAAGACTAATGATAATTTATTCTGCATTATCTTAGTCATAATATTTCTTACTGGGCTAGTTGAGCTCACCATTGTTTTCACTGTTCTCTTCAAGAAATGAGGACGTAGCCGGGACTAGTCAGGGAATGGAGTGATGGTCCAGATGAAAGCATTAGTAGTCCTCACTATTCTGTTAAATAGTGTGACAATGAATGTAATGAGGACTCCATTGAGTGTGGATATTGTCTAGATGACAATATTCTTATTAAAACTCTTAGATTATGTTTTGTCGTATTTTACACGACTGTTGTATAATTAAGTTGTATTTTTATTCTGTACCATGTATTTTTTGGCGACCCAAGATGGGTGATGTATACCTGTTTTGGGGGCGTCACAGTTGGTATCAAAGCTTAGGGATATGATCCCTGGCTGAGATGTGAGACAAGAACTAGGAGGGGAGAGACAGGGAATTCCTTCGCTAGTATGACCTACCTATGTTTATTTGGTATTTAATTGGTCGGTCAGAGTATAGGGATAATATGTGATATGTTAATTAACCCTTGTTTTGTGACAGTGTTTGAAAATTGCATCTAAAAATATTGAGATCAGCAATGAAGCACATGAGACCATTGAGTCACCAACGATCAATACCCAGGATAATGTGCAACATGAAGATAATAATCCTCAGGTAAATAACAACACCGATCAAATGATGAACGATGGGATGTTCAGAGGCTTTATGCAATTCATGCAACATCAGGTAAGAGAGACTCCTGTTCAAAATATAGGTTGAAATAATGGCAACCCACGGTCGGTCACCGCTAAGCAATTCAAGGAGCTGGCACCACCGGAGTTTTTGGGAAAGCCAGAACCACTTAAGTCGGAGACGTGGTTAAAGTAGATCACCAAGATATTTGATGTTTTGGGATGCTCGAGGAGCAAAAGGTTCCTTTGCCACCTTTATGTTGCATGAGGAGGCGATTCATCGGTGGGAATCTATAAAACGTACCCGACTGGCCTTTTCAAGATGTCTTGGGAGAAGTTCCAAGAGTCGTTCAACGACAAGTACTGTCCCGAAAGTATTCGTCACATGAAGGAGGTGGAGTTTATCAAGTTTGAGCAAAACAATATGACCGTGTCGCAATACGAGGCTAAATTTGCTGAGTTATCCCAGTTTGCATCCCATTTGGTCGATAATGAGGAACGAATGACGCGAATATTTCTAAGAGGTTTGAAACCCGATATACGTCAATACCTCATTTCTCACAAACTTTGTTTATATTCAGATATTGTGAATAGGGCTCAGTTATTGGAGCGCGATAATGAGTTAGCACAACCAAAAGGCAACGACCAACAACACGATAATAATCATACCGGTGGCAACGACCATCGAAAAAATGATAACCATCGTGGAGGAAATTATCATGCCAAGAATGGTAACCACTTCGGTGGTAATCATGGCCAAGATAATAGGAGTGGAAATTTCAGAAGAGAAGGTTCAACAACGATGGAAAGACAGCAGCACCAACACCCATTTTCAAGGAAGGAGAATGACCACCAATTGTATGCTTCAAATGCGGAGGGGAGGGACATATCAGTCCAAACTGCGTGATGTAGTCCAAAACATGTTACAATTGTGGAAAAGAAGGTCATCTAGCCCGATTTTGTCGTGCACCAAAGTCAAGTCCACCTGGGACGGTGGCACCAAAGGCGGATACGGACAAAACAAAGTTGGTGGTTTCAGGAAGAGCGTTTTTCGTGACTTCTCAAAAAGTGAGTAACCTGAACGAAGTTAGCACGGGTTAGTTAACTATAAATTCTTGCGGAGTCTATACATTATTAGATACCGGTTCTACCCATTATTTTATCTCTCTTGCTTGCGCTCAACGTTTAAATTTAACTCTAGAGAAGTTAGACTTTGACTTATCGATTGAAACTTCGTTAGGAGAAACCTTCATTTCATGTGCTATGCAAGTCTTAGATAAGAGTCACAGTTTTTAAATGATATTTCTATCGTTAATAAATTTCCTGCCGTATTCTTAAAGACTTCTTAGCCTACCCCTAGAGCGTGAAATCGAATTTTATATTGACCCCAATACAAAACCCATTTCTTCAACCCTTAAATATTTCTTCAACCAAAACGAACGAATAATGCGCCAAAAATGTTGGCCCGAGCTGTTGAAGATTACGACTATACCATTCAATATCATTGTGGAAGAGCGAACGTGGTAGCTGACGCATTGAGTAGAAGATCGTATACGTTTACGAGTGCGACGTTGTTAACACAAAAACCCATTTCGTATAACTTACAAATGATGAAGATAGAGTTAAAGACTCTAGAGACCCACGTGAAGATAACGAATATAGGATTAGAATCGACTTTAATCGATAAAGTTAAAGCCATGCAAGCTACATACTCAGAGATGATGAATGTGAAGAAGAAGGTTCAAGTGGGCGTTATTCTAGAAGCAATAATCGATGAAGAGAGGAAATCTCAACCCTCGATTTTATTGGCCCATTTGAAATCCTTGATCGAGTAGGAACTGTGGCCTATAGACTCATTTTACCGCCAAGTATGTCGCGTGTTCATAACGTTTTTAACGTATCGATGTTACGTAAATATGTGGATGACCCGAACCACATTATTACATTAGAACTAGACGAGATAGCAGAAGATTTAACGTATGAGGAGATACGTGTTAAAATCTTGGATAAGAAGGATCGTATTCAACACTCAAAGGTTATACCTCAAGAGTTAGAATCTGAAATGAAGTCAAGGTATCCTCATCTCTTCGGCATACCAGGTACGTACATAAATTTCGAGGGAAAAATTTCATAAGGAGGGGAGATTGTGAGACCACAAATTTTATGAATAAAGATTTATATTTCTCGAAATATTTTTTTTAATATTATGGTGTGGATTTGATATAATGTTATAGTTATGGGTAATATTTAATAATTTTGCAAAGTAAGCAAGTGGTTATATAATATTCGATTGGTCGGGGAATATTCTTTTTGTCGGGGAATATTCAGATGCGATGGCACAATCATTGGTGGACCCCATGAATGAAAGTATTGTCGTAGTTAAAAAAACGATGTAATTATCTTTTATAAAAATAACTACGAAAGTGTTACCGTTAAAACCGTTGAACTACCCGTAGTAAAAGTACGATGTCTGGCGCGGGTTGCATAAGTAGTACACCAGATTGATTATTGATGCTTACGTAAGAAGTCACTCGGTTATACTCAATTATTGCTACAAATAATTATCGCATCATATCTCTCAATATTATTGATTCAATTATTATCACACAAGATCATCTCGTGATAATATGTTATATTATTAAATCAATAATTGAGATGACAAAGTTATTCATATTATTATTTGCAATATTGACAATGTCTAGAAGTTCTGTTAAGGAGAGGGTTGGTCACCTAATTGTGCGCCAATAAGGAGAAATCCTTATCGGAAAGCCCCCTCTTTCCTAGGAACGACCTGGTTGATAAATATTATGGATTATAATATTAATGATGAATAAGATTGTGTTGATTAAAGATGAAATTGATAGTTCCATTATGTTGGAATTATTAGTGTTAGTGAAAATCAACATTTATTCCGATGATAATTGATGTCTGGATGTTATATTGATAAATCGGGTAATTAATCGGAAAAATGAGTAATTAATTGCTACTAATTCACATGCTTATATAACTATTTGTTCACATGTGTGTACTATTGAATCACATTCTTGTAGTATTAGGGGAGTTGGTGCAAGATTGATAATACTTGTATGACTAAGTTAAAAATAGAGGTATAGATGGAGGTACTATACTGTAATTCGTATTTTCACATGATTATAACTATTGATTCATATGATTGAAATATTGATTCACATTATTTACTATTATGGGAGGTGATGCAAGTTTGATAATACTTGCAGGGCTAAATTAAAAATGAAAGAAAAGTTGGAGGTATTGTACTGTAATATTTCGAGCCCCAAAACGTGCAATTATCGAAACTATATTTTTCTATAAATAGAAGCTCATTCTTCCTTCATTTCTCACCAATTCACTAAAGCTTTAGAGCAATTATTATAGAGAGAAATAAGAAGAGAAGTCTGCTACTTCACTATTCCAATATCCAGTTTCTTCTAAGGTAAGGGGTATTATTTCTTTCATATTCATGAAGAGAGCTTCTGTTATTCCATTATTTATTATTATGTTGGAATAACTTTGCCTATCTGGCACCAATACATGGTGAAATTCTTCTATTATTCCATTCTTTATTATTCTGTTGGAATATCCTGTCTGTGCGGATTACGCTAGACCTGGTTCCATTCTTTATTATTCTGTTGGAATAACCTGTTTGTGCGGTCTATCGCATGCATGGTGAATTCTCTATTATTCCATTCTTTATTATTCTTATAGAATATCCTGTCTGTGCGATTTACGCATGACTTGGTTCCATTCTTTATTATTCTATAGGAATAACCTATCTGTGCGGTCTATCGCATGCATGGTGAATTCTTTGTTATTCCATTCTTTATTATTCTATTGGAATATCCTGTCTGTGCGGTTTACGCATGACCTGGTTCCATTCTTTATTATTCTGTTGGAATATCCTGTCTGTGAGATTTACGCATGACCTGGTTCCATTCTTTAATATTCTGTTGGAATATCCTCATCGTATGGTTTACGCGTTTACGACCGGTTCCATTCTTTATTATTCTCGCTGAGAATAACTCGTCTGCAAGGCGATCTATCGCATTCATGGTGAATTCTTCTGTTATTCCATTCTTTATTATTCTGTTGGAATAACCTGTCTATGTGGATTACCGCATGCATGGTGAATGATCATTTGTATTCATATGAATAGTATTTTTATTCAAAAGGGGTTTCTGCCAGGGCATTTTCATAATTTTTTTGACCCTCCAAAATTCTGGAAAAATTTAAAATGATAATTTGATGAGTTTTCTAGATTGTGTCCAAAAATGGCAATTTTTGAATGTATAGATTAAGAGTTATGGATTTTATGGGAAAATACTATTTTAAAAGTAAACCCTTATAACTCTTTGTGGTTAACTCTAAAATTGGTAAAATTTTTATTGGGAGTACATGTATATAACAGGAGTACACCCTGTAAATTTTGAAATTTTTGGACAAAAGTATAATTTATGATAAATGTCTAAATATTCGGCAGTTTTGGCCATATAAAAAATAGTAAATGAATTTTAAAAATTCCGAGAAAAATATATGTTCAATATGGGACTATATTCTCTGCTAAATCCTTAAAAAAATATTTTTGGGACTGATTTGGTATTTTTCATGAAAATAAACTAGTTATGAGTAAATGAATTAAATATGTTATGTGAAGTAACAAAATTGGAAAATAGGATTTTATGGCTTGGGAATCCTATATAGGGTATATTCAAATTTTTTATGAGGGATTTGATCATTGGTGATGAAATCTTATGAGTATCACATTTTTAAATGATTAAAATGCATTATTTGGTAAAGTGTAAACAATTGAAATAAATTGTTTATAAGTTTAAGAAGTGATTAAAATATTATTATAATATTAATAATATTAGATTATGAGTTTATTAAGTGATTGATAATATTTGGATAAATTGAAAGTCTTTAATATTTATCCTTGATTTCGTTTGATTATTGCTTATATCATTGTCATCATCCCCATGCTTATATAGTGATGAAAGTTATCTTTGGCTTACGTGCAAAGATGGACTGTTGATTATTGAATTGTATATCTTTGGCTTACGTACAAAGATAGACTGTTGATTATTGGTTTTATAGTTGTATATCTTTGATTTATGTGCAGAGATGGACTTGGTATGATTATGATCAAGGATTATTCGGTATAATCATGACCTATAATGTTATAAACGATGTGGTAAAAGTCCTCGATGGCTCAGTAGTGCATTGATGGACGCTTTTTGGTATGATTATGACCGTGGATTATTAGATAGTCACGACCATTGATGATTTAATGAATATCCTCGGCCGTAGTATGCGAGGATGATTCGATGACGTGGTTTATTTATTAAGTCGAGTCTCAAATAATAAAATTGATGAAAACATTTTAAAACATAGAAGATAGTAGATAACGTGCTCTCTACTTGACTCTTCTAATGGATTGCTTATTCCACCGCAGCTTAAACTTGATGTCTATTGTATTTTATCGCTTTAACATTGTTGAAGACTAATGATAATTTATTCTGCATTATCTTAGTCATAATATTTCTTCTTGGGCTAGTTGAGCTCACCCTTTCTTTCACCGTTTCTTCTTGAAATGAGAACGTGGTGGACTAGTCGGGAAACGAGAGTGACGGTCAGATGATAGCATTAGTAGTCCTCACTATTCTGTTAAATAGTGTGACAATAAATGTAATGAGGACTCCATTGAGTGTGTATATTTTCTAGATGATAATATTCTTATTAAAACTCTTAGATTATGTTTTGTCATATTTTACACGACTGTTGTATAATTAAGTTGTATTTGTATTCTGTACAATGTATTTTCTGGCGACCCAAGATGGGTGATGTATACCTGTTTTGGGGGCATCACAGAGGCATTTATCAATAAACATATGTTTGAAAACGTGGTGGCCTCGAAAGAGAATTTATATCCTTTGTCACATCCATGGCAGTTATATGTTTTAGACCACAGTGCATTGCATTCCTTAGGACCTGGGAATTGGATTTTCGAGCATGTCCTCGATGCTTATATGTTTTTGCTACGAGACAGAGAGGAATACTACAGGTCGCGAGGAATACAAAGGTGGGCCAAATTTGGTTTCGTAAATTCATTCTTCATGCATCTTGGGCAGAGCTATGTGCCCCTAACTAAAAAGATTCATGCATGGAGTTTTTGCAATCTATATGTGAACCAAGATGTTGGCCCACCTTTACATGAATGCCAATACATATTCATGCCGGTGTGTAGTACCCATCAAAGCCATTTTGTCTTGTTCCTATTTGGAGTTGAAGATTGGATGGTTACGATAATTGACCCATACTACAATGATACCAAACATATGAAGTTACAAGAAATGTACGCAGAATTCGTTAAAGTTGCGGTATGTGTAGTTTTAAAATATTTTACTTTTATAATGTCCTTTAATATTAAAAATTCATTAACCAACTACTTTGTACATGCAGGTACATTTGATACCATTTTGTCTGTGAAATGGTAATCCGATGCGTGCGTGGCCCAGCGGTAATCCTACCGTGCAGACCGCAAAGATTCGACCGAAACAACACAACGACTCAGACTGTGGCATTTTTGTATGCAAGTATGTTGACTCATTCGTTAGGGCCAATAGTGATATTTACCTAGAGAAGTGGTCCTTGAAAGATGTCACGGTCTTTCGTTACCGCATCGCATGGGAGCTCTACAAGAAATCCGCAAGATTACTTCCGGCCTCTAAGATATATAACTTGTCCAGCGTTATCTAATGTATATATTAATTAATAAGAATATTTATTTGGTTGAACTTTATGGATATTATTATTCAGTCTAGTTATTAATAATCACATTATTTATATTAATATTAAAAATAATGTTTCATATTATTTACTCATACTCAAATAATAATTAAAATAAATATAAAAATAAATATATGTGTAATAATAAAATAAATTACTATAATCTAAATCCATTTAAATTCCACTCAACCAATTTACTACGACTTTCAAAAATAGATATGGCATTCATGTCCTATCATCGAAAACAACAACAATATTAATAATATATAAAATAATAATAATAAGAAATGCTTAATAATAAAATTATTAATAATAATAATGCAAGATTTATAATGATCACTTTATATTTTATTAAAGAATGATATTTATTTTTATATTAATAATAGTATTTATTTTTATATTAATAATCCTTTTATTGATATTATTACAAAAATAAGAAAAAATATTAAAGGGATAATAATAAATATAAAAATTAACTTATTTCTATTATTAACAAACTCAATTAATAATATAGATTTATATAAAAATAAATCGTAATATAATAATAATATATAGATTTTGGGGGATGGTGAAGTTTTAATATAAAGATATATCCTTGGTTGAAATGAACAACTAGACCCGTGGTGCTCGGGTGGTCATATGACGAGGGTTTGGAGCTTGAGGTCGCGAGTTCGAATCTGTTCAGCAGCGAATAGTTGGATATTGTTAACTTTTTTTTATTTTCCAACCGTGACAGCTTGGTCTAGCCGGGTTCAATTTATTATTTTATTTTATTTTAATTTGTTGAGTCGTGACATATAATGGAGAAATGAAAAAAAAAGGTAAGACGGTACAAGCTGTACCGGCTGGAATATTTTAACATTAAATATTTGCTGAGTCATGACATATAATGGAGAAATGGAAAAAAAAAAAAAGTAAGTCAAGATGTTTGTTTTACCAAATTATTTTAATAATAAATATTCATTTTGTATAACTATACCGACAATATGTTTTTACGTGGGCCTCTCCTATAAAAATAGAAGCCGGTACAAGTAAATATTTGGGCACAACAACCTGTGCCGGCCTATCAAATTTAAAATATAATCTCAGCCTTCAAATCAATTTATCAACGGTCCGAAAAGGGGTTGTTGCACAGTGTCCATGGCAACCGGTTGCCATGGATGGGTTTTCATATATATATATATATATATATATATATATATATATATATATATATATATATATTAAGTTTCTTCTTATCCAATTTCACTCACAAGGCTCACCCCCTTTAGCTGACAGACACGTGACGGTTCGGTTACAACCGTCGTTTATACTTTTAGCGACGCTATATGTTATCCGTCGCTAAAAGTATAGACAACGGTTGTATATTGATCGAATCGTCACGGATCCGTCGCTAAAGGGGGTGAGCTCTTGTGAGTTGGATAAAGGGTGAGCTTAAGATCTAGACTATATATATATATATATATATATATATATATATATATATATATATATATATGATCTCTTAAACTCACCCTTATATAATATACCTTGCTCACTCCCTTTATCGACGGACTCGGCGACGACGTTTGATCTCGGTCGCTATATATAGAACCTTCGTCTTAGCTTTTAGCGGCGAACAATATATAGCGACAGATCGAACATATAGCGACGGATCGAAGCGTCGTCCGGTCCGTCGCTAAAAGGGGGTGAGTGAAGCAAGATATAAAGCTTTTGATTTAATCCGATCAGATATATATATATATATATATATATATATATATATATATATATATATATATATATATATTGCCCTAGTTGTTAGTCATGAATGTTTAAATATTGACCTAGTTGTTATAGAAGTCAATGTTGTAGATTTGGTAAGACCACGCACCCAAAATGAGGGGTGTTTCTGAGAAACATTGTGAAATTAAAAGAAATAGTTTTAAGTCATGAATATTGATCACATTCAAACCTTGAAAAATAGACAACTACACTACATTGTTTTATAGTCAATATAATACTCGTCTTCAAAAGAATGACTAAAGGTACATATTTTTTTGTTTTTAAAAGGATAAGATACAATATATAAAGTAAAAAGTAAATACGACATTTAGTTAGGTCCATTAGTATAAAAATAAAAAAAAGTATTCATTACTTTATATAATCTCATGGAGATAAATTTAAAATTTTTTAATTCTTTTTTCTCTACTTTTATTTTGCTTAATATATATACAAATTGTACTTTGCTCATCCTTATATGGACGGAGGGAGTAGTGCCATGGAACTGAAACATAATTACCCAATATTATTGTAAAAATGCAATAATTAATTATATATTGGATTGAAGGCGAAATTAAAATCAGCATTATTAAGGGCAGACGAAAACTCTTATAATCAAATAAAAAATAATAAATTTATAAAATTCACCATATATAAAATTTTCAATTAAAAATACATAAAAGCGGCTACAAAATCATTATTCAAGATTTTATTTCTTGAATTGAGACATAACTAATTGAGTCTCAAGTAGGTTCATCAGAAGGAAATTTGGATCGATGACATTTAATAGTGGTACGTAGATCTTGAAAATATTTATCTATATATCTATTTATTATGATTCAAATTAAAATATCAAATACAAATACACAACATAATAGAAAAACTAGAAAATAAATTTAATAATGAATAAATCAAACACCTAATATTATGCTCCTAAAATAAATTATTATATTCACAATTCATGTCTTTATTGATTTAAATACAACGATAAATAACACACATGCCGAAAAATTCAATATATACCGTAAAATTAAAGAGCATGTTCGAGAATGAATAAAAATAAATAAGAATCAAAACTATATAATTAACTACTCATATATAATTAATAAAATATTAGATAAAAATTTAATGATATTTAATCTTAACCTTAAAATTTGAGAAAAATTATACTTATGAAAACAAAAATTTATCCTTGGCAAAATGGGTCGGGTCAAATTTTGGGTTCGTTTAAGTGAGATTTTGAAAAAGGATCAGAATTGACACCAAATTGTCACTTTAAGTACCCAAATGACGAAAAATAAACTTTATTAACGACTATGACAATCGGTGATAACTTAGGGGGACAAAATTATCATTCAGCGTGATAAAAAGAAAGAGAAATTTTAAAGAGGCATAAAAGGAAAGAGAAATAATTACAAAGAGAAAAAGAAAAGAAAATTTTGTTTATTTTATATATACTCACTTCGTTTCAAAATTTAAACTCATGAATTTATTTAAATTTAGTCAAATACAATAATAAATACTGTACAGTATAAACTATCAAAAATAAATAAAAATTATTCATGGCAAGATTTATTAAATTGACTTTTTAAAAAAAATAATGATCGGGAGGAAGTTTTACAACTTACTTAGATACTGATTTACAACCGTGGATCCCTAACAACGTTAAAGAGTAAATCTCAGCCTTTTATTGATCCTTACCCAATACCCTTTCTATATATCAACATGATGAGATCTAATCTCTGTATCACAACCATGTGATGAAAATGTGTGGCATTTACACCCTTTAGCACTAGGAATGAAAATACTGCAAAGTTTCCTATGTATATACACAAGAATTATGACCAGAATGAACTAATTTAGGTAAAAGCTTATGCGCGTATATATTTGTGTGTGTGTGTGTGTGTGTGTGTGTGTGTGTGTGTTTCGTGGCCAACGACCAAGCTGCAGTTCTTAGCATAAAGTGGCGCATTATGTATCACCCAGTGAACTTCCTTCAGTTTTCTTCAACTTTAATTAAAAATTATTCAAAAAATGGGTGAAAAAATATCTATGGAATTTGTAAAATTCTTTGATACTTGTGATACATACCCAAAAAGGGCCGGCTGACTTTATGAAAATCCTTTGCTTAGTACAGTGTACTCCATATAATATTTTTGGAAGAGAATGTATTATATATAGCTTCTATTTGTCACATAATTTCCCATCTTAATCATTAGAACTGATATTGAGAAAAAGAAAAATCAAAATGAGAGCATTCAACTAAAAAAAGAGTAAAATCAAAATGAGAACATCCAACTAAAAAAGAGTTTACTAACTTTGTGTCTTATATTTTCATAGTTTAAAAATTAATTTTGCTGATAAAAATAAAAATAAAAGTATACATGCGATACGATTTCAAAAATAAACTATGGTGGATTGGTAATAATAAAGATGAATATGCAAAAAAAATTGACTATATAATATACTCCACCGTTCCAATAAATTCAAAATTTTCGGTTAATGCAATGATGAATATTATTCCTGGTATACTAGATGTTATCACACATACAATCATACTCAATTCCATGCGCCAATGTTTTTCAGGGGAGTTCACCATGCGTGGGTTCAATTCCTGCTATTCGCCCTAGCAAGTCTTTGTGAAAGAACTCCGATGAGAAGAAAAAAGAAGGCGTTATGAGACCCTTATAGCCCAACCCTAGACACTAAGATTTTTTTTCAAACCTGCTCTCATTTCGAGTAAAGAGATAAATAAATTATAAATTATTTAAAAAGTATCACTCATTGTAAATTTTATTTTATATTAATTTAATGAACCATATACAATTTTGAGTTTAAAAATATTTTAAATTAATTTTCAAAATTAATAATAATCTTATAATTTTTGGAACGGAGATAGTATATAATAATCATCATCATATGTGGTATTTACTATTTAGTCCTGCACATGCATGTTGATCTTTTATTTTTTGGCGACTTAATATATAAATTAAATAATATTTTCCTGGTAGTTGATTTAACGTGTTATGGATATAGTGTGTTGATAAATTTAAAAATTGGTTGAGTTTACCTTGTCTCTCTTCGTGGCTTGACTGGCTTCTTTGGCAGTTTTCAAATTGTAAAAAATTGTCATATATATATATGGGTTATATGTATATACACAGTTGTGTATTACACAGTAAGACTATAACGACAGATTTTTTGGACTATAACGACGGTAAACTATCGCCATAGCCCAAAATAGCTATGACGACGGGTGAAACCGTCGCTATAGTCCAAAAAACCATCGCCATAATCTCATCGCAATACACAAATACAGTATATACATTTTTCCCTATATATATATATACACACACATGCGTCGTGTCCTGACTCTTGACCGATCAAATCGAACCCTATGTTTTTTTTTTGCTTTTTTTTTAAAACAACTTAAAAAAAAATTAATATTTTATGAAACTGAAATTTTTTCATAATACAATGTTTTGGGCGTGATTTGGATACCTATACCAAAAAATGTATGTAGAATCTACATAAAATCAGATAGACTGCTTTTGTTATAATGATCCAAAACATCAGATTATATAAAATTCCGGTTTATAAAATATTAAAAAAAAATTTAGTTGTTTTAAAAAAAAAGCAAAAAAAAAAAAGTCCATATTTTAAGAAAATTCGGGAGTCTGGATAGAAACCGAACTCTCTCTCTCTCTATATATATATATAATGTAAGTATAGAAGTCAATGTTGTACCAAGACTTGTTAATATCAACCACCCAACACGAAGGGCGTGTGCCTGAGCGACTCACTGAAATTAAAACAATAGTCCGAGCCAGAAATATCGATTACGTATTTTTTTTCTTCTTAAAAATAGTAAAATAGACCACTTAAATTCATTATTTATTGTATTGTCAATATACTCTTTTAAAGGCTATATATAGCACCATGGAATTGTAACATATTCACCAACTTTCATTGTCCTCTCCAAAGCCTAAACATCCAATAATACTATCATATTATACAATCTCAAGTTCATAGCTAAAAACTGATCTTTATTAATACTATACATCACCTTATCACTTTATATATAAATATATATATAAATCATGACAAGCCTTCAAGCTTCAAGCGGCCTCTTGTGTTCTTCTACTTCTTTTTCATCAAATTACCAAAAAAGAATAACAAGGGCTACTATCAACATGCCAAAACTCCGACAAACTAACATTTCTCCTCCAAAGCTACCAACCGGAGGCTTAATGGAGGAGTTGGTGCTGAAAAGTGGTACTTACACCACAACTAAAACAAAAACTCCAACAAAAACGGAGACAGATGTTTCTGATGACCATCTGATGGTGATGGCAAAGCTATACACGATAATGGAGGCTATTGCTGATAGAGTGGAGATGCATAAGAATATTTGTGAGCAGAGAAATAATTGGAACAGCCTACTTTTAACATCAATTAATACGATTATTCTAGCAGCTGCAACTATGGCTGGTATTGCAGCTACAAGTAGTGCAGTTGGTGCACCTTTATTGGCATTAAAGCTCTCTTCTATTTTAATGTATTTAGCAGCCACAGGAATGCTGGTAATTATGAACAAAATACAACCATCCCAATTAGCTGAGGAGCAACGAAACGCTACAAGATTGTTTAAGCTGCTTCATGCACAAATTCAAACAAGTATAGCTATTGGTAATCCTACGGTTCGTGATGTAAATGAAACCATGAAGAAAGTTTTGTCTATTGACAGGGCTTAGCCTCTTCCTCTACTTGGAGCTATGCTCGAGAAATTTCCCTCTGTGGTGGAGCCTGCAGTGTGGTGGCCTCAAGAAAGGCGTAAACAAGCGAAAGGGCTTGGAGGTGGAAGAAATGGGAATGGATGGAGTGGAAAGTTGGAGGAGGAAATGAGGGAAATTGTTGGGGTTTTGGGGAAAAATGATAAAACTGATTATTTGAGGTTGGGTAAAATGGCCTTGAAAATTAATAAAGTGTTGGCAATTTCTGGCCCTTTGTTAACAGGGTTAGCAGCTTTTGGTAGTGCTTTTGTGGGGTGTTCTTCTTATGGTTCATGGGCTGCGGTGCTTGGAGTTGTGGGTGGTGCTTTGGCAAGTGTTGTGAACACATTTGAGCATGGTGGGCAAGTTGGAATGGTGGTTGAGTTGTACCGGAGCAACGCTGGTTTTTTTAGGCAAATGGAGGAGTCTATTGGATCAAACTTGAAGGAAAAAGATGTTGAGAGGAGAGAAAATGGAGAGGTGTTTGAAATGAAGGTGGCTTTGCAGCTTGGTAGGAGTCTTTCGGAGCTTAGAGATCTTGCGGCTAAGGGGCATGAAAACGAAGAGTTTGGCAGCAAGCTATTCTGATCCTAAATGCTTCATCTATCCAATGCTTCTGGATAAAGTACTTTTCTATGAATGTGTATAAATTCTTTCGTTAAACTAATTATTGCGTTCATTATTCTATTAAGATTTTGGCATTGTCTTGTATGAAAAGTGGATTAGCCCTTTTGTTTTCATATGCCATTTGAACAAAAAATGATGCCTTTATTCTTGGTTTGAAAGAATAAATAACCCCCATTAATGGTTCTATATTTAGTTCCAGCAGTTTCACGGTAATTCACATAATTTATGTAATTTATAACATCAACCATTCACATATTTTGGGTTAAAAAATTAAACAATCTTCATATCTATTCTGGGGGTTAAAACCTTATAAAATTTTGGTTTAATTAAGCTTTGGAACACCTCAAATCTTTCACCTATAAATATGAACCCCTATTTCATTTCTAAGATAGAATACATTTTATCTTCTTCACCCTAAAAGTAGATTGTTATCTTTGAAGGAAAAAGGCTCATTGGTTTCATGATATATTAATTGTTGGTTTAAATTATCTGTTAGAGTGAAGTTTTTGTCTTCATTCGGTTGTGCATATCCCGGATCGAAGCACTATATATAGCTTGGATGAGTTGTTGTATCCTGGAGGAGACATCCCAATGTATATCTCACTCCGTTAGTTGATGAGTTGAAGATGTTGTGGGATAAAGGGGTTCAAACTTATGATGTATCTCTTAAACAGAATTTTGACATGAGGGCAGCTTTACTGTGGACCATAAATGACTTCTAATCATTAGGAATGATCAGTGGATGGTCGACTCACGGGACGTTGTCATGTCCCGTGTGCATGGGGTCAGTTAAAGCTATGCGGCTCAAACTTGGGGGGAAAATGAGTTTCTTTGCAACCTCCAGAAAATTTTTGCCAATTGAACATTGTTATCGACGGATGAGTAGATAATTCAATCGAAAAACAGAGAAACGTCGAGTACCTGACCGTCTTTCTGGGACAACAGTGTTGAGTTGGATTACTCACTTGAAATTTCCACCTCTAGGGAAGAATCACGTATTAGAGCGAGCTTATGGTTACGGCAAGGTTCACAACTGGACACACAGATCCATGTTCTTTGACCTTCCTTATTGGGCTACACTATGCATCCGTTATTGTTTAGATCCGATGCATACTGAGAAGAACGTATTTGATAATATTTTTTATACAATCCTAGATGCAAGTGGTAGAACAAAGGACAACAACAAGTCGAGGCTTGATTTGGTAGAAATGAACATTAGGAAACATCTGTGGCTGTATCAGGAGGGTAGTAAGACGGTAACGCCTAAAGCTGATTATACTTTGACCAGGGAACAATTGCTATTGATATGTAATTGGATCAGTGGACTGAAGCTCCCAGATGGATATGCTTCAAATATATCAAGGTGTTGTAAAGTCGAAGAGCTGAAGTTTCGGGTTCTCAAAAGTCATGATTGTCATGTATTCATGCAGAAGTTGATCCCCGTGGCATTTATCGACTTGTTACCGAAACGTGTAGTTGAAGCATTGACGAAGCTTTCTAATTTCTTCAGAGATCTATGCTTAACAGAGCTCCAACTTAAAGACATAGATAAAATAGAAAAGCAGATAGTGGAAATAATGTGCAAGTTAGAAGTGATTGTCCCTTCATCGTTTTTTGATTCAATGGAGCATTTGCCTATTCACTTGCCGTACGAAGCTAAGTTTGGCGGTCCCGTACAATATAAATGGATGTATCCATTCGAGAGGTACTGACATTAATATTTTTAATACGCTGAAAAAGGCTCATTGGTGTCATGATATATTAATTGTTGGTTTAAATTATCTGTTAGAGTGAAATTTTTGTCTTCATTCGGTTGTGCATATCCCGGATCGAAGCACTATATATAGCTTGGATGAGTTGTTGTATCCTGGAGGAGACATCCCAACATCTACTGCACTAATACTGCACTAATCATTAGACTAATGGGTCTTGATTCATATTTATTTCTAGCAGATCCATGGTACTTTAAATATATATTGTATAAAGTTCTATCACACTAATCAGTACCATAGTTGGATTAAAATTGATCACTGTTATTTTTACCTATTCTAGTACTAAAATAATCTCATGAATTTTGGTTTTAATTTAGTTCAAAATTAAAACTCCTAAAGATTACACCTATAATATATGGCCCCCTCTTTCACATGAGGTATACTATATTCTCTCCTTCTCCCTAAAACTAGATTATTATTTTTGAAGAAAAAATTCCATATTTAATTTTCCATTAATTAATCATAAAGCTAAATGTCATGCTTCTGCCTGGTCTATGCTTCTACCTGCCCGTTCGAGCATCTTAAAAGGGACATTTTGTTGCTTTTATTCCTAGCTATATGATTTTATTCGATGGAGAATGAAAATAATGCATTCACTGGTTTTCAAATTAAAGACGGTTAAATTGAGTCTATCAAATTAAGTTGAGTAATTCATTTCTGGATCTTTTCCAAGAAAATGTGACATGCGTTTGTTAATCACTTTCTAAATAGGTGTATTGGCCACTATGAGAAAAATGCTCAATTACTTGATTCACATACTTGACTTGTCCATATATTGCACCATTGCAGGCACCTCATGGACCTAATTGAGTGGGAGGCAAAGAAGCGCTTATGTGAATAATACAGTTTCTGAAAGACATTTGTGCGGCTATTACCCCACCTTGTGTAACAGATGTATGGTATTGGTTTTAGCTGGAATAATAGTACTTCAATTGTGGCCATTTCCAAATCTTTTGGAATTGTCACTTGATGTACTCTCTGATTTTTTAATCAAAATTTTATTTTGCCGATAAAAAAAAGTAGGGCAACCCACAGGCACAGGTTTGTTGAATATTAATATGTAAAATTTATATAATTATTATTATTGTTGTTAGTTTTTGATTATATGATGTTTTGATTGATGACTAATTTAAGTATATTAGAAGTGTGCATGGTTCATGGTGTGTTATTATATTATTAAATATGCATGGATTATGGGTTATAATATTATAATTGATATGTATGGGTTATGGTTATTACATGAACATTTGTTGCTGATTTCCTTCCGTTGGTATGTTGGAATATTTTAAAATCAGTTCACATTTGAATTGAAGTTTATTAAGGAAGATTTGATTTGAAGTTTATTAAGGAAGATTTGAATTGGAGTTTATTAAGGTATGTTGGTATTTATAATAATTACAAATATTATGGTCCTTAATTCCAGCTAGCCCAAATTGGTTCTTCTATTTCATCAGAGTATTTCGTGGGTGCTATTTTATTTAAGAATTTTATCTTGCTTAGTGGAGCCCACATGAGTTAGTATTCTATTTTAAAAAGGAGTCTTACAGAAGCTATTGGGTCTTATCCTTAATTATCTCCTTTGTTCTTGTTTAATTCAGTTGATTGGGTGTAGAGTTTCTCTCCTTTATTTCAGCTCCTCAAAATCAAATAGCTGGCGCATATTTGCTTAATATCTTTCTGGTGATACAAAGCTGCTGAAATTATGGGTGGTTGCTAACGGGAATGAGAATTCTTAGCTAACATATTTTATAGCCGTTGCTTATTTTGTTATATATACTCCTTCTCTTCGGCTGATCAAATATATCAAATATATCAAATAGATCAAGTTGAGATATTACATCAGAGCTTATCAACTGTTTTTATTCCAGTCATTTATTCTTATCTATTATATCCTTTTGTGCTGGAAATTTTATTCATTGTAAATCAAAGTATTCAAGCATAGCTTTGGCTTGATCAGGTTTCCTGTTTTAGTTAGTCTTTTCATAGAAGGCTTCAAGGGTCTCAGAGGTGAGAAGAGGTGCAGTGGTGTACAAGTTGTAGAGGTGCAAAAAGGGTGCATAGGTGTCCAACATCAGATTTGAGGCTTCTTTGTAACAGGGAGTAATTTTGTATTGAGGTTTAAATAGTAATAAAAAGAGTCTCCAATCCTAGTTGGGATTGGACGTGGATTAGGCCACTAGATTAGAGGCTGAACCACGTAAAAATCTTGGTGTGTTTTTTACTTCTGTTTATCTCTTTAACTGTCATTCACGTTCTGTATTTTTTTGTTATTCACACCACTATCCAGACACTAAAGCAGACATGTCTAGCTGTCTGATAATAAGAAACGAAGAAGATAAGCTAAAGCAGACATGCGTAGCTGTCTGAATTAAAACTGTTGCAGAAAATTTAAAAAAGTTTTCACCGTTTATTATTTTTAGCTTAAACTCCTATTCACCCTCCCTCTAGGTGTGCACATACATAGAATTACAATTGTAAAATTTAAAAAATGTGTAACATAAATTGTTATTTAATCTCTCATGTACTGACCACAGAATTTATGAATAATATGAAAGGTCTCACCGTATACTTCATTCGTCTCATAATATATGACCTTTTAGGTGATTTCAATTTTCCCAAATTATGACATTTTAGAAAATATAGGAGAATTAGTTACAATCTTTCCAAAATTATCACTCATTAATCCTAATTTTTGAGATATATATTTATAATTCCCATATGCTTTTAAATCTTTCTCTTTCTCTTTCCTTATCAAAACGAAACTCACTCCTGGAGTAATTCCCATTACAGTTCTGCCTATTTAGATTGTTCACCTTTTTATCTTCCTCTCTCTTTCTCTTGTTTATTATGTATACTTTCCTTTTCAGCAATTTTTGGTCTCTTCCCCTCCTCAGGTTATCCATATATATGAATTATTCAATGGAAATCTTCTCACATAAAGTTTGTTTTGTCACAAACGCCATGGATTGCAAAGAAAATACTCAATATGGCATAGGAATGACTTTTTCTTCTTTCAATTTAAAAGATAAATCTATCGGTGAGACTCCTAAAGGTTCACGGAATTTCGATTTGAATTTGTTAGCAGATGTCGACATCGATTTGAACAAGATACCAGATGATGAAGGTGAACTTTCTTTGGAGGAAGAAAAACAAATGATTTTGTTGGAGATTTTTAGGAATTTTTATCCCAATTTTTTTTTAACTTTCTATCATGTTTTTTTGGTGGTTTATTTGCTCTAAATTTTGGAAATGATGTTGCACACTTCAATTGTTTTAGATCAATTGTAGTGCATTACTGATTTTTGGGGAATGGAATGGTGATGGATTTTATTTGTGATCAATTGTACTCCATCCGTCCAATAATATATGACGTTGTAGGTGATTTTAATTTTTCCAAATTATTTTGCGTTTTAGAAAATCTAGGAGAATTAGTCACAATCTTTCCAAAATTACATCTCATTACTCCTAATTTTTTGGATAAATACTCACAATTCCCATATGCTTTTAACTTTTTCTCTTTCCTTATCAACATAAACTCACTCATAGAGTAATTCTCATTGATGTTCCATCTATTTAGACTGTTCACCTTTTTATATTCTTCTGTCTCTTTTTCTCTTGTTTATTAATTGTGTATACTCTCCTTTTCGATAATTTTTGGTCTCTTCCTCTCAAATTTGTTATGGAGTTAAGAAATTTTATTTTTTCAAAAAAAAAATTGCCTCCATATATATGAATTCTTCAATGGAAATCTTCTCACATAGAGTTTGTTTAGTCGCAAACACCATGGATTGCAAAGAAAATCCTCAATATGACAAAGGAATGATTTTTTCTTCTTCCGATTTAAAAGATAAATCTAGCGGTGAGACTCCTAAAGTTGCACGGGATTTCAATTTGAATTTGTTAGCAGATATCGACATCGATTTGAACAAGATACCAGATGATAAAGGTGAACTTTCTATGGAGGAAGAAAAGGAAATGATTTTCTTGGAGATTTTTAGAATTTTTTACCCCAACTTTTTTTAACTTATTGTCGTGTTATTTTTGGTGGTTTATTTGCTCTAAATTTTGGAAATGATGTTGCGCACTTCATTTATTTTAGATCAATTGTAATGGATTACTGATTTTTGGGGAATGGAATGGTGATGAATTTTATTTGTGATCAATTGTACTCCATTCGTCTAACAATATATGACGGTGTTAGTGATTTCAATTTTTCCAAATTATTTGACCTTTTAGAAAATCTAGGAGAATTAATCACAATCTTTCCAAAATTACCCCTCATTACTCATCCTAATTTTTTGAGATAAATATTCACAATTCCCATATGCTTTTAACTTTTTCTCTTTTTCCTTATCAACACAAAACTCACTCATGGAGTAATTTTCATTGATGTTCCGTCTATTTAGACCGTTCACCTTTTTATCTTCCCCTGTCTCTTTTTATCTAGTTTATTGTGTATACTCTCCTTTTCAACAATTTTTGGTCTCTTCCTCTTCTCAAATTATTAATGGAGTTGAACTTTTATTTTTTCAAAAAAAAAAAAAATTGCCTCCATATATATGAATTCTTCAATGGAGATCTTATCACATAGAGTTTATTTAGTCACAAACACCATGGATTGCTAAGAAAATCCTCAATATGACAAAGGAATGACTTTTTCTTCTTCTGATTTAAAAGATAAATCTACCGGAAAGACTCCTAAAGTTGCAAGGGATTTCGATGTGAATTTGTCAGCAGATACCGACATCGATTTGAACAAGATACCAGATGATGAAGGTGAACTTTATATGGAAGAAGAAAAGCAAATGGTTTTCTTGGAGATTTTTAGGATTTTTTACCCCAACTTTTTTTAACTTACTGTCGTGTTATTTTTGGTGGTTTATTTGCTCTAAATTTTGGAAATTATGTTGTGCACTTCAATTATTTTAGATCAATTGTAGTAGATTATTGATTTTTGGGGAATGGAATGCTGATGTATTTTATTTGTGATCAATTGTACTCCATTCGTCCAATAATATATAATGTTTTAGGTGATTTCAATTTTTTCAAATTATTTGACGGTTTAGAAAATCTAGGAGAATTAGTCTATCACAATCTTTCCAAAATTACCCCTCATTACTCCTAATTTTTTGAGATATATATTCACAATTCCTAGATGCTTTTTACTTTTTCTCTTTCCTTATCTACACAAAACTCACTCATATTTCGTCTATTTAGATTGTTCACCTTTTTCTCTTCCACTCTCTTTTTCTCTTGTTTATTACGTACAGTACTCTCTTTTTCAGCAATTTTCGGTCTCTTCCTCTCCTCAGATTAGTTATGGAGTTGAGAAATTTACTTTTTTTTAAAAAATTGCCTCCCATATATATGAATTCTTCAATGGAGATCTTCTCACATAAAGTTTGTATACTCACAAACATAAAAGATTGCAAAGAAAATACTTGATATGGCATATATATGAATGACTTTTTCTTCTTTCGATTGAAAAGATAAATCTATCGGTGAGACTCCTAAAGTTGCACGGGATTTCAATTTGAATTTGTTAACATATATCGACATCGATATGAACAACATACTATATGATGAAGATAAACTTTTTATGGAGGAAGAAAAACAAATGGTTTTCTTGGAGATTTCTAGGAATTTCTACCACAATTTTTTTTAACTTATTGTCGTGTTATTTTTGGTGGTTTATTTGCTCTAAATTTTGGAAATGATGTTGTGCCCTTCTATTATTTTAGATCAATCGTAGTGGATTACTGATTTTTGGGGAATGGAATGGTGATGAATTTTATTTGTGATCAATTGTACTCCATCCGTCCCATAATATATTACGTTTTAGGTTATTCTAGTTTTTCCAAATTATTTAACATTTTAGAAAATCTAGGAAATAATAACAATCTTTCCAAAATTACCCCTCATTACTCCTAATATTTTGAGATATATATCCGGGTTAATTATATATTACACCCCGAAGTATACACCCTTTTACCATTCATACCCCGATGTTTAAACACTCCCATCCCGCTACCCCAAGTACCGTTAAGTAAGCATACCTGTCCCTTTTGTCATTTTCGGGCAGTTAAATTTTGACATGTGGCCATTTGTTGGCAAAAAAATTGACCAAAAGGGTCAGTTATGCTTATTTAACGATACTTGGGGTAGCGGGATGGGAGCGTTTAAACATCGGGGTTGAATGGTGAAATGGTGTATACTTCGGGGGTGTAATATGCAATTAACCTTATATATTCACAATTCCCAGATGCTTTTAACTCTTTCTCTTTCCTTATCAACACAAAACTCACTCCTAAAGTAATTCTCATTGTTGTTTCGTCTATTTAGACTGTCCACCTTTTTCTCTTCCCCCCTCTCTCTCTCTTTCTCTCTCTCTTTCTCTTCCATTCTCCTTCTCATTCTCTTGTTTATTGTGTCTACTCTCTCCTTTTCAGTAATTTTTGGTCTCTTACTCTACTCTGATTAGTTATGGATCTATGAAATTTTAATTTTTCAAAATTTTTTTGCCTCAATATATATGAATTTGTAGCGCCCCCAAATCCAGGTCCCTTGAACCTCGGACCTAGTGTGTCACGGTACAACATATTCTTACACATTCTATAACTAACGTGGAATATATAAACATACGTTTTTCATTTCAAATGATTCTACAACATTTCCCAAGGTCTACAACATAACTTAATACTTGCCTTAATAATTAAATAGGTTTACATAATCATTCTACATAAGATAAGTGTAATAGTTAAACGTTCATATGGAATTTTTCTCCAACTTTGTCATTGACTTTATCCTTCTTCGAACTCTCGGACTTTAACTGAAATATTATCATGATATAGCAAGGGTGAGCAACTACTTTTCTCAGCAAGTTTAAATACAATAAAGATATATCATGATGGAAGAAAATAATATAGCTTTCTGAATTTTCAAAAATATATAACAATTATGAAAGATTGAGAATCAAATTTCAATAAATGAATAACTGAATATCAATAATGTTGAGTGGCCAACAATGACCATAAAAAAATACTTTAGTAATGAAGGTGATCAACCTTTCATACACAATAAACATATGAGACTTGCACTAACTGTGAATAACAATAATTATCATGGATGTGGAATAATTCACAATAATTAAACCACTAGCATGCTTGAAACATAATTACTCGAGTTTTGAGTTAGAAAACTTGCATTGACCGTCTATTACTGTTACGCAATCTAATTTAATCTCTTATTGAAAATACCTATTATTGTTAAGATTGATCTTTCAATTTCTGAATATCATATCATACCTCATAATACTAATATTTTATAAATCAATCATCTAACATTTAGCCACATAATCAAATATCAGACAATTCTTTAAACCATCAGTATTAATTATTAGCGTCCTTTGATAATATTTTAATCACTTAATCATCATCTTAAAACTTCGCCTAATTTTATTAATCACTTGATAATATTTTATACTTCTTAATAATCATTTCATAACATCTTAATTGTTTACAAATATTATTAACCCATTAATAATATTTTAATCACTTACTAACATCTTAATCATTTCCAAATATTATTAATCCTTTAATACTATTTTAATCACTTATTAATATTCAACTCATTATCTAATATTAATAATCACTTAATAATATTTACATCACTTTTTAATATTATTAATCAAATAATATTTTAATCACTTACAAATATTATTAATCATTTAATAATGTTTTAATAACTTATTAATACTATTAATCATTTAATAATATTCAAATCATTTACTAATGTTATTAAATATTTAATAATATTTTAATTAATTTCTAATTTTATTAATCATTTTATAATATTTTAAATTTATCATTTAATAACACTTTAATCTAATATTATTATTCATATAATAATATTTTAATCGAATATTATTAATCTAATAATAATATTTTAATCATTTATTAAACTTATAAACAATTTATTTACTTGTTTTTCCTTTTACTATTTCATTCATTTAATAAGCCTAAAATGCCATAAATATAACATTTTATCAAAAATGACCAAAGTACCCTTCAAAAAATCTATACACATCTTATTTAGGGTCTTTAAGCCATAAAATCACATTTTCACATTTTTCAAAATCATTTAACTTAATTTATTCATTTATTCATAACTCAAACATTTACATGAAAAATACCAAATATCTTCGAAATTTTTTCTTTTCTGGGAATCATCAGAATATAGTATCCTCATGAACATATATTGTTTTTGAAAATTTTCAATTTCGTTTACTATTTTTAAATGGTCCAAAACAGTCAGATATTGGAACAATTATCATAAATCATTCCTTTGTCCAAATATTACGAAAGTTTCAAGATAATCTCCTATTATGATCCCCTACCTTTAGTAAAAATTTTATAATTTTTTGGAGTTACACACAAAAAATTATTTCAGTTTACTTTTAAAATAGTATTATCTCCATCTTTTGACTTTTGACTGAACCTTGTTAACTAATTATACTATCATACCAAAATTTCTCAGAATTTTTAGAATAGAGAAAATGGACAGTTTACACTAAAACAGTTGTTACGATTTGTGTAATTAACATATTTGAGTGCTACCACATGGGTTTGAAAGCTGACTTATATATCTACCACCCCTCTTTGACGGATCGCAAAAAGGATGTGTAGATTTCAAATGGTGAGTGTTTAAAATGAAAGAAATTAAGTTAGGGTTTTCTAGTTCTTAGAAAACTATTTTTCTTTTCTTTTGTTTTTCAAACAAATCAACACCCAAAATAGTTAGATATAAACATAATACACCATCTAACTAGTAAATCTAGTGTTCTCGTGTTCAAGATCATTAATTTATGGTTCAAAAGAAATTAAACAAAGTTTTTATATATATACCTTTTGTGTTATTCCTTTTCTTTCCTTTTTCTTCTTCATTCTTCCTTCTTCTTACTCACCTTTAATGGCTCTTTTCTCTCTCATCTTTTCTCTCTAAGTGGGAGGGTGAGAGGTGGGGAAATGAGAGAGAATATTGATTTTTATTTGCTCTTTCCTTAGTTAAGTAAATAATGAATTAAAGAAAGAGAGAAAGAGGGAGTTGTTAGGATTAGGTAGAGTTGGTGAGTGTTGGTGAGCAACTTTAACATAAAAAAAAAATCACATGCTCCTTTCCCTCCTTGTTTGGCCGGGTACTCCAACCTTAATTGTCCAAATTTTTATTTCTTTTATTTGCCAAATTTGCTACATAAAATGATCTACAAGTCCCACATCTTTTGGGCTAAAAATTGGGCCATTTAATTTATTGTCTCGGGCTCTCCAATTCAATTGTTTGGGTCATGTAAAAAAGCATGGTCCAATACATTAATTTAATCTTACCCTAATTATTTAATTAGAGTTTCTAATCCACTCATTTTGGGTTTTAAAAATTTACTTACATATATTTAATTATATAACCCAATTAGGTTTTCTTTAATTACGTTAAACTAATTAATTAGTTGAGATATATAAAATAAATCTCTTAAGTTAATTTACTAGTATGTAATTCAAATACTAGTATCCTTCAATTATTATAACCCTTAGGTTATTTAATTCTCATTCCTATATAATATATAATATTAGGTTATAATGCTTCCTTTTTAATCCTCTTTATATAATAAATAAATATATGCACATACTTACTATATACTCATTTAATCATATACAAATCCTTCATAAGTCAGAAAGTATTTAATACATAAAAAAATATCCTCATTTACATTGTGATCTAAAATTATTGGTTATACTTAATTCATAAATTAAGTAAACATTCTGGGTCGTCACATTCTCCCCCGCTTTTAAGGATTCCGTCCCCGGAATCACTATTACATCAAAAGTACATATAAATTTTCATTACTACCTTCACTAAAGGTATAATCTTACATATTTACATACTTGGCAAGTGTCGATTTGTCACTGTTTTTCTACCGGTCCTTTTCCTTGGACAATCCTTTGCCTGATGATCCACTGATCCACAAGTAAAACATACGCCTTTCTCAGGGTTGGGGTAATTAAAAGAGATATGTCCCTCTTGCCCACAATTATAACATATCTTTGCTTTACTTTTCTTCAATTCTTCTTTCCTTTTATTAGAATGGCTATTCCATTTTCGTTTACGGCTTCCTTCAACTTGATTCTTCTTGATCTTTCATTCGCCATAAGGTTGATCTAACTCTTTACTTCCCCCCTCAACTATCATAGCCTTTTCTAAGATCCTCCCAAACGAGTCAACCTGCAATATCGATAATTTATCGTAGAGTGAAGGTTTTTAACCTTGTTCAAACCTATGCGCCTTTCTTTCTTCAGTGTCCACTTGATGTGCAGCAAACGTTGCCAGTTCATTGAATTTGACAGCATATTGGGAAACTGACATGTCCCCCTACTTCATTCGAGAAATTTTATCTACATCTGACTCTGCATACCTTTGGGAAAGTAGTTCTCAAAGAACAACTCCTTGAACCGTTCCCAAGTTACTTTTTCCTTCCAGCTCAGTTCTGATTGACTTCTCACCAAAAAACTAGTTTCACCTTTGATCATATAGGTAGCAAAATTAGTCTTAATTTTTCTCCTCTCCCACTCTAGCAACAACGAATGCTTTTTTAATCTCCTTAATCCAAGCTTGAGCCTCTATAGGCTCAGTGGTTCCCTTAAACTCAGGTGGTCCCACATTATTAAAATCCTTAAAGCTTCCTACTGGAAAAATTGGAGGATTATTTATCCTGATGGGGTTTCTATTTATAGCCCGTATTATTCAATCCATAAACTGTTGCATAACATCTGCTTGCACAGTATTCTTGTTCTCTACCTCGGATTGATTACTCTGATTTCTTCTTAGCGACATTATTCTGTATAATAAAAATATATTATTTTCTCATCCTTCATTTTAAAGCATTCAATATTAATGCTAGAATTTAATCACCTCATAGCATATATTAATACACATATATATTTATATTAACATGTATCCCCATGTACACCTATCTTTTAATTTTAAAGCTTTCTGATATTACCTACATAATCCTCTTATTACTCTGAAAGTCCTATAATCTTCTGGCCTAATCATTCGAGCTTATAACTTTAAGGTCAACTTCCTTATATCCCATAACTAAGAGTATTCCCTATCAATCATCTGATCATAAAATCTCTCATCTACATCTTTAAACGATTATACTCATTTTGGTTAATTTACACTAACTTGTGTTTGTTTTAACTTGAATTAACTTGACACCAATTTGTGTCAATTTGATACCAACTTTTATCATTTAATGCTGACACAAACTTGTGTCGGACTCTTGCGTTGACACCAACTTGTGCCAGATACCAACTTGTATCATACGCTTGAGTTAACATCAACTTATGTTTTACTCTTAAGTTAACATCATATTATGTCTATTTTATTAGGAAAACAAGTGTGTCTGCTCTTTACTTTGACATCCCCTATGTCGATTCAATAAATCATTACAACATTTGTCTAGCTTAGACGTATACCAATAATTCGAACATCAATCGAAACATTTGTCTGGCCAACTCAATTGGCATTAACTTATCTTTAAATATTTCAAAATTTTTGAAAATCATTTTATGACGTTATGATACCGTACTGTATTTACAGTTCGTTGAGGATTCTGTCATTTTGTGACTTTGTCATACTACAAAATACCATAGTGGGCTGACGATCCTTAGATCACATCCAACACTAGGTCAATCTGCATTAATGAATCCATCATTTTATCATCTTTGCACTAAATGCATTAATGATATATAAGATACATTTTGATATTTTCAAATCATTTTTGTCTAGCCAAAACAATTAGCATAGACATAAAAATAATTGAACTTTTAAAACTCATTGATTCCATAATCCAACCCAATATTTTTCAAAATTACTTTTATTTTCAAGATGTCAATAAATTCAAAATCTAGCATAGCTAAGAGATTTGTTGTGACGCCCCCAAAATAGGTATACATCACCCATTCTGAGTCGTCAATAACATGGTACAAAAACAACTACAACTTTATTAATACAACCCATAAACTGTGAGTTTAAATACATATATTGTCATCTAGACAATATACATACCCAACTAAGTCCTCATTACAATTATTAATACAATACTTTACAAAAATGGTGAGGACTACTAAAATAACTTCCTAGAACCTTCATTCCGTACCCCGACTAGTACTCGCTACATTCTCGCCTCCTGAGAAGAAAAATGGAACAAAAAGGAAAAGGGTGAGCTCAACTAGCCCAGTAAAGAATATTATGACTAAGATAATATAGAACAAATTATCGTTAGTCTTCAACAGGGAAAAATCTGATAAAATACAATAGACAACAAGTTTCAGATCAGCAGCGAAAATAATAATTCATAGATGAGTTACGTAGAGAATGAAATCTACTATAATCTATGAATTTAAAAGTCCATCATCATTATTTTATCTCTGTAACATCAATCAATGCACATCTTGAATCATATATTCATCTTTACACTACAGGCCAAAGATATTCATCAGTCGGTCATGTTCATCTCAACACCTGTACATCTTTGCACTACGGGCCAAAGATATTCATTATAAAATTATTTATCTTTGTACTACAGGCCAAAGATATTCAATAATATCATCATTTAGGACTGAGAATGATGAAAAATATTTTAAAGGAAACGAATCCAGTGAAACAAAAGAATAAATATCAAGGATTCGTATTTCAGCTATTTCATGTCCAAAAATACCTCATAAATAATCATAGTGAAGTAAAATTCAAGAATGATCAAAACATGGATACAATCAAAGCTAGTATCCATAATAGATATTTTGACTTAAAAGAAAATTTTCATTTTTCATGAATAGTCATAGATATATATGAATAGTGCCGTATACGTGAATAGTAACCCCGACACAAAAAATTCCAAATTTGATTAAAAGTTCATACCAATATTTCGGCATAATGATATTGAAGAAAATAATATCATTTAAAAAGAAAATAACATCCCTTACCTCGAAAAGATAGTACTTCTAGTTGAAACACCGGATATAGGCTATGACTTGAACTTGCACCGTATAACAACACTCCAAGTATTAAAATACTCACAAGAATACGCTCAATATATCGAGAGAGAAAGAGAGAGAAGATTTCAATTTCTGGTGTGATTTTCAATTCTAACCTAAGCACCCTATTTAAGAAAAATGCTTAGAACACCAAAGCAGAAAATTTAATAAAATAATAATATACTTTTCTTAATTTCTTTAGCACACCTCACCAGCTGATTCAACCATTAACATGTGCCACTCAAATGGAAAAAACGTTTTCCTTGATAAAAATAAATAAAATTTCCAAAAATCAATTATTTCGGAACTTCGGAACTTCAATAATTCACAATAAATAGCCCTTTTGTCAGAAAAATTCTAACCACATGTCCTTTCCATAGGAAATTTCATTCTCTACAACTTTTCAGAAGAAAATTTTTCCAAATTCCAAACAAAAATTGACCGAAATCCACAAACGGACGATTTTACAGGCTATAATCAAATTTCGGTCAAGAATTGTGGTTCACCGGCACACAAAAACATGTGTTAATCATTTAATGCCACAAAAATACTCTTCCTCCTCATTATACTCATATATCTCACATTCATTGTAAAAATATCACCATCAATATATTATTAAAATAATATATTTAATTGAATTATTTTATCAGAAAAAGATAAAATATTAATTTTCAACAATTGTCACATTAAAAAATTTTCTTCATCTATATCCACATAAAATCTATATTTTCCTCATCATATAACTCAATAATTAATTATTCATAAATAATATTACAGAATCACATTCTCGACAAACTGCATAGCCTCCTCAAAAGAGGGGCTTTCCAATAAGGATCTCTCATTACTTGCCGCCAATTAGATGACCAAACCTCTCATTAGTATGTAACTTTCTAGACATCGCCAATAATGTTATCTAATAATATTATTCGGATAATATGAATTATTGTCTGATAATAGAAAATACCGTGTAGTGACAATTATTAAAACAATAGTAATATAAAATATCAACGCAGCAATTATTGAATCAATAAAATAAAATATTGAACAGTAATTACTGTAACAATTATTGAGTAGTGCCTTCTTACGTAAGAATCAATAATTGGTGTATACCGTGCTATCAGTGTTTTAAACCACCGGAATATTCCAACACTATTAATTGGTAAATAACTACGCCAATTATTTATAACCAACTTATTCTTGTCATTTTCTTCATCCAATCGCTTTCCGTTATGGGGCCCACACAAGGCTGCGCCGTTATACGAATATTCCCCGACATTAAGAATATTTCACAACCAAACGAATATTCCCCGTCAACAATGAATATTTTAAAACCACTTGTTTGTTTAAAATAATTGCGCATTTTACCCATAACTTACCACATTAATCAAATCAACCCTTACTATTTCAAGATAATAAATAGAGAAAATTTAATTTTATTAAATAATAAGTTGGGGTCTTACATTTGTAATACCTATGTTTTCTTCATCTACTCCAATTTTCTCCAATGCTTCATTGCTTAATAATTCTATCTATTTATATTATCCTTAAAGCTTACTATACTGAAAATTCCCAGTTCTCAATCCACAACTTTTCTATACCCTAGTATGGTTCATTAAACATACCACACGTTATGAGTTGAGGAACTTACCACAATATTATGAGTTTAGGAACTTGTCCTAGCAATACGTAGTCCAAGAACCAATCAGGAACTGTCCATACGCTTAGGGGTTCAAAAACATACCATACGATTATGAGTCATAAACTTACCATAAGCATGAGTTTTAAGAACTCACACCTAATCTTATATTCTCTAACTATCAAATATAAATACGAGAAAAGAATCACCTTTTCGCCATATGTATATTGATAGCGCGACACCATCATTTCAATGATTATCAATGTGATCAACTGAGTAATTGCTAGACCAAGCACAAAATCCCTGCCCATACAAAGTCTTATACAACTCAGCTATCACATGAGTCCTCAGTTGAAATACCACATAATCCTAGCTTTCTCTTTTCTCAATACAATTTTTTTTAATTCATATTTCATCATCTACAACTCTTTCTGAGTTTACATCGTACAATTTCATAGTACATCCTTTTTATAGCGTCATGCTATATCATTCCAATCGTTTAACATATCATATGTTCTTATAACTTCATCCAGATTATTTCACATATTTATCAATAATTTAATCGATAAACTTGATTATTTAAAATTTCAAAGATTTATCTATTCCCAAAACCAAAATCTTTACATTGCTCTTTAAAAACTCTTTATCATATACATCATGATTAAACATTTAATAATTCATTTTATAAGTTCTTCTTTATAATCTATTAAACGAATACCAATCAAGCAACCTAGATTATCCATTCAAATTACTAATATTATTAATCATTTAATAATATTTTAATTAACTTCTAATATTATTAATCATTTTATAATATTTTAAATTAATCATTTAATAACACTTTAATATAATATTATTAATCATATAATAATATTGTAATCTAAATATTATTAATTACTTAATAATATTTTAATCTAATATTATTAATTTAATAATAATATTTTAATCATTTATTAAACTAATAAACAATTTATTTAGTTGTTTTTCTTTTTACTCTTTCAACCATTTAATAAACCTAAAATGCCATAAATATAACATCTTATAAAAAATGACCAAAGTAACCTCCAAAATCCGCACACATCATATTTAGGGTCTTTAAGCCTTAAAATCACATTTTCACATTTTTTAACATCATTTAACTTAATTTATACATTTATTCATAACTCAAACATTTACATGAAAAGTACCAAAACTTCTCTGAAATTTTTTCTTTTCTGGGATCATCAGAATATGGTATCCTCATGAACATATATTTTTTCTGGAGTTTTTCAACTTGGTTTACTATTTTTAAATAGTCCAAAACAGTCAGATCTTGCAATAATTATCATAAATCGAATATCATTCCTTTGTCCAAATATTAAGAAAGTTTCAGGACAATCTCCTGTTATGATCCCCTAACTCTAGTAAAAATTTTACTATATTTTGGAGTTACACACAAAAAGTTATTTCGATTTACTTTTAAAAAAGTCTTTTCTTATAAAAATCATAACTTTCATTCAATATATCCAAAAATCACCATCTTTGGACTGAATCTTGTTAACTCATTATACTATCATAAAATAATTTCTCAGACTTTTTAGAGTACAGAAAACGGACGAAAATGCCCCTGGACCAAACTGGTCTAGAAAGTGCATTTTCTTGTTTTTGTTTCCACTTGACAGTTCACACGAAAACAGTTGCTACAACTTGTGTATTTAACATATTTGAGTGCTACCACTTGAGTTTGAAAGCTAACTTACATATCTAACACCTTTCTTTGACGAATCGCAAAAAGGATGTGTAGATTTCAAATGGTGAGTGTTTAAAATGGAAGAAAGTTAGGGTTTTCTAGTCCTTATTAGAAAACTATTTTTCTTTTCATTTGTTTTCCAAACAAATCAACACCCAAAATGGTTAGATCTAAACATAATACACCATCTAACTAGTAGATCTAATGTTCCCATGTTAAAGATCATAAATTCATGATTCAAAAAATCAAAAGATATTAAACAAACTTTTTATATACCTTTTGTGCTCTTCCTTTTCTTTTCTTTTTCTTTTTCCTTCTTCTTTATCTCCTTTAATGGCTTATTTCTCTCTCTTCTTTTATCTCTAAGTTGGCGGGTGAGAGGTGGGGAAATGAGAGAGAATATTGCTTCTTATTTCCTCTTTCCTAAGTTAAGTAAATAATGAATTAAAGAGAGAGAGAGATAGGGAGTTGTTAGGACTAGGTAGAGTTGGAGAGAGTTGGTGAGCAACTTTGACAACATAAAAATAATCACATGCTCCTTTCTCTCCTTGTTTGGCCGGGTACTCCCCCCTTAATTGTCCAAATTTTTATTTCTTTTATTTGCCAAATTTGCTACATAAAATGATCTACAAGTCCCACAAATTATGGGCTAAAAATTGAGTCATTTAATTTATTGTTTTGGGCTTCAAATTCAATTGTTTGGGCCATGTAAAACAACATGTTCCAATACATTAACTTTATCTTACCCTAATTATTTAATTAGGATTTCTAATCCACTCATTTTGGGTTTTAAAAATTTACTTACATAGATTTAATTATATAACCCAATTAGGTTTTCTTTAATTAGGTTAAACTAATTAATTAGTTGAGATATATAAAAATAAATCTCTTAAGTTAATTTACTAGTATGTAATTTAAATATTAGTATCCTTCAATTACTATAACTCTTAGGTTATTTAATTCTCATTCTTAATATATAATATTAGGTTATAATGCTTCCTTTTTAATCCTCTTTATATAATAACTAAATATAGGTACGTACTATATACTCATTTAATCATATACATATCCTTCATAAGTCACAAAGTATTTAATACATAAAAAAAATATCCTCATTTATATTGTGACCTAAAATTCTTGGTTATACTTAATTCATAAATTAAGTAAAATTTCTGAGTTGTCATAAAATTCTTCAATGGAGATCTTCTCACATAGATTTTGTTTACTCATGTTGGTAAAATACGAATAAAATATAGGATTCAACTATCAAATAAAAGAAGGACATAAATTTGACTTATCGATTTAGAGCGAATTATGTTGAGCAGAGGCGTGCAGCGCACTGTTCTTAAGTAGAAATTTCGCCCCTCGGAGACCTTTTCTCGGTGCTAAGGTCACTAAAGAAATCCTACCCCAAGATTCAACGGCTCTTCACCCAACTAATAAGCACTTGAAATAGTTGAATGACCTAGGAACAATTTCTAATTTTTCTTACTCAAACTCAAAAATTACTATATATATATATATATATATATTATATATATAATATATGAGTAAGAAAATGAATATATATATATATATATATATATATATATATATATATATATATATATATATGAGATTCCATCCACAAGAAACTCAAATTGTTGTGGAGTAACCCCATTTTTGGCCTATTGAAATTTCTACCGAGCAAAAAAAAAAATAAAAATTCAACAAGATAAAAAGAGGTTGCTCTCTACTGACAATCGATTCATTGTGGATGGAACTCCTATATATATATATATATATATATATATATATATATATATATATATAAAGACTATATGTATGAGTACTACCAATATATATTAACACTATTTGTTTTTTAGAAGTTATCTATGATCAGCTTTTCCTATCCTATTTATATAAGAATAGAAAGCAATCATGGCAATGGTAATATTACATATATATGGCAACGATAACATTTTTTTTTTCTCCAACAGTCATATCCTTCAACAGTCATAAAAATAAATAGCAACGGTAATAAAAAATTGATATCTCAATAATTAAGCAATTAATATATATTTAACAGTTACAAATCTTCATACTAACTTTGTAATATTTTATAAAATACAATAATCCCCCACATATTACAAAGTAAAAATAAAATAAATTGAGTAAGAAATATAAGAATGCAGTGCATTAACACTGGTGTCTTTTGGACTATGAACCAATGTATAGAGTGAATAGGACTTGATTCACAGGAATTTGGTGAAATGAAAATTTTTATATATATAACTATAAGAAAACCGGCTATTTCCGACGGATGTAACCTCGACGGATTATAGTCCGCCGCAAATATCATAATTTCGATAGACTACTTCGTCGAATATAATTCCCTCGAAAATATTCTAAGCACGACGGAATTCCGTCGGAAGTAGTAGGCACTCAATGGCGCCAAGTTTCGCGCCAGCGCAAAAACTAACTTTGAAGAAATTATGTTTATATCCGAGGGAATGCCCATCGAGGATAAGTTAACTCCGAGGGACTTATGTCTGACGGCTATTCCGTCGGAATGAATTAATAAAACCATAAAAAAATTAGATCAGCCCCAAACGCCCATTTCCTTTATTTTCTTTCCATCTCTTGACTCCTAGTCTCTCCATCTCTCGACTGTTCGTCTCCAGCTCTCCATCTCTCGATCTCTTGATATCTCAAACACCTACATTTTACAAAGCTTCCTCCCGTTTCTTTCGTCCGCCTTTTCGTCCTCGTTTTTCCGGCCGTTGCTCGTGGCGTCGCTGTGGTGGTTTGGTAAAGCTCGTGGCGGTGCTGTGGTTGTTTGGGAAAGCTCGTGGTGCCGCCGTTTCCTCCTCCTCCTCTACCATTAGCAGCTAGCTTGTCGGCTTTAAGGTTCTGCCCTAATTTTTCCCCTATTTAGAAATCCCCAATTAACTCCATAATAATTGTTAATATATAGTTTTTCTGCCATAATCAGTAATTATTAATAGTTTTTCTTATAATAATTATTGATAATTTATGCCCTAATGTTCCCCTATTTACAAAATTATATATTTGAAGAAAGGGTTTGGGACTGTTACATGTTCTGATATTCTGATTTTGTGATAATGTTAATTGATGAGGAGTTATGTAATTTGAATTGGGACTGATCGAGGAGTTATATTTGGGACTGTTACATATATGTTCTGATTTTGTGATTCTATTAATTTGAATATATATTTTGTTTTGTGATCAGTTTGGGACTGATATAATCAGTAAGTGTTTGTTGATTTATGTTATTAGTTATTCAGTAAGTGTGATGATGATGATGTAGGTATGTTTGTTATTTCGAAATTAATTCTTGGCTGCATTTACATTTAATTATTCAATTCCAAAATTTGATTTAATTTAATAGATCAATTAATGTAATAAATAATATTTAAAAATATATAATACAACACAAATAAAATAAAATACAATAAAACATAATAATACAATAAAATAAAATAAATAAAATAAATTTAATTTAATTTAATAATAAAAAAATAAAATAAAATAAATTTAAATAATTAAATTAAATTAAATTAAATAAATAATAAATTAAATTAAATAATAAATAATAAATAATAAAAAAAAACTAAATTTAATTAAAATAAATAAATTTAATTTAACTAAATTTATTTAATATAAAATTAAATTTAATCTAATTTAATTTAAAAATTATATAATATAATAATACAAAATGAAATAAAATATATTAAAACATAATAATAAATTTAATTCGATTTAATAAAATAAATAATTTAATTTAATATAATAAAATAATCAAAAATTATATTATATATTATATATTACAAAATAAAATAAAATACAATAAAGTATAATAATAAATATAATTAAATTTTATAAAATAAAATAAAATAATTTAATAGTAGTCTTCATATATATTCCAAATAACAATTCTCAGAAACTAAGTAGCACTTACTTAGTTTTTCATTGGCAAAATAAACTAAGTAGCATTTGCTTAGTTTGTCACAATTTTCAATAAATGCAACAATACTCTCCCTACATATATTTACTCTTCCTTGTATGCGAGTTTTAACGACATAGCGATTAAGGTAATAGTACTCAACAGGTTCTCGTAAGAAAAAAAAGGGTAGTAGTTCTTGTGTCTATATCAAATAATAAAGTTAATTGAATTCTACTGCAGACATTAAATCATCGTTCCATCATATGAGATGGCAACATCCGGAAGGAGTGCCAGTAAGTTATAGAACAAATTTCTAGGTTAAGTAACCCTCTACAGATGAAGCGACGATCACTTCTTCTCTAGAATGAATCATCTCCCTATATGGGTCCAATCCATGATATAAACAGCTTCTCACCACTCCAAATTCCTCAGATGGGTAGTTCTCACAGAACGTCTCACCTCTTGTATGATAACTATCCATTTGAGGAATTCGGAGTGGTAAGAAGTTGTTTATATCATGGATTGGACCCATATGGGGAGATGATTCATTCCTAGCAGAGAAGTGATCGTTCGTTCATCTAGAGGGTTGCTTAAGCTAAAACTTTGTTCAATAGCTTAATGGAACTCCTTCAAGATGTTGTCATCTGTTATGATGTAACAGTGAGGAATGTCTGCAGTAATTGAATTAACTTTATTATTTGAGTATAGGACACAAACAGGAACTACGACCCCTTTTTTTTAATTGTTGTAGACTGAAGTAGTCTCTATAGATTCCACATAACAATTCTCATAAACTAAGAACCACTTACCTAGTTTATCATCATTGACAAAATAAACTAAGTAACATTTACTTAGTTTGCCATAATTTTTAATAAAATTAATAATACTCTCCCGACAATCTTCAATACACTCAATTATATATTAACTATACTTTGAAACTTAGAAACCTGTTTGACATTCACTCAGTAGGGGTGAATGTCGAACAATCCCCAGTTTTGGACTGTTATTGGATGTTATGTCTCTCACTTAGGCGGGTGAAAATACGAAACGGTACATTTTTGTTATTCTGAGGATTAATCGACTATTATCTCTATATTTTCTCCGAGTGCATACTTAGATTAAGTTATCTTAGTCTATTTCGTATGCTTGGAGACCATGGGGAGGTGCTGCCAAAATTTTCTTGAAACTCATGAAACGTACTCAACGTGTTTGCACTAGTGACGAGACGCATCCAATAACGGGATAGAAGCCTTACCCCTATCCTATAGAGATACTAGGTAAATCTAATTCATGCATGAACATCCAAATTAACTTAATGCGTACTTCTATGGAGTTAAAAATGTCAGTCGACTGGAGTTGGATTTACCGTAGGATACCCAGTGATGGGAGGGGATTAGTCTCAACTTATCGTGTTGGGGTTTTAGATTTCTTGAACAAAGCACTAGAACATACGGATGATCCGAACGGGAAGATGCGATGCCCGTGTGTCAAGTGTAAAAATATGATTTGGAAGAAAGTCGACGAGATTAAATTCGACTTATTTTCTCATGGATTTGTGGATGGGTACTTCGTATGGACTCATCACGGGGAATCAGAAGTGATTGAAAATATTATAGAACAACCAATTCCACGGGATTCATACGTTGAAAACTATGATCCAGTTGAGATGTTGGTCGATGCTTATGGCCCTACTACTATTGACTGGGGTGAATATGAACCTTCTTCAAGCAGTGCGAAGCAAGTGCCAAATGATACAGCTACTGCCCTTTACAAGTTGCTATCTAAATATGGGGTCGCATTGTATCCGGGAAATGATACGGACACCAAGTTTTCTGCAGTGACGAAGCTCTTACACTTCAAGAATGAGCACGACTGTAGTAAAAGAGGTTTCAACGATCTGCTCGCTATAATTGGACAGTTCTTACCCAAGGATCATACTCTTCCTGTGAATTATTACGAAGTGAAGAAGATGGTCAATGGATTAAATATGGGGTATCAGAAAATTGATGCTTGTGAGCAGGATTGCATGTTATACTATGGGGAGGACAGAGATAAGGGACATTGTGATATATATAGCTTACCGCTCTACAAGGTTACAAAACGTGGGGGGGAAGGAGAAACATGTTCCCAGGAAAATCTTACGGTACTTTCCACTTGCGCCGAGACTTCAGCGGCTATTCATGTCGTCTCATACGGCTCAACATATGAGTTGGCATCGAACAAGGGATGTCGTGCCTGGCCAGCTGGCTCACCCAGCGGATGGAGATGAATGGAAGAGATTTGATGTAAATTATCCTGAGTTTGCGAAAGAAGTTAGGAATGTTAGGCTTGGCATGGCTACTGATGGTTTTTGCCCTTTTAATAATTTTAGCCAGCCGTACTCAGTTTGGCTAGTCATTATGGTCGCTTATAATCTTCCACCGACAATGTGCATGAGGGATCCGTATTTGTTTTTGACTTTACTCATTCCGGGGGATAAAAGTCCTACAAAAGACCTTAATGTGTACCTTTGACCATTAGTGGATGAACTAAGGATGTTGTGGGAGACAGGGGTTCAGACATATGATAAATCGATATGCGAGAATTTTGTGATGAAGGCATCCCTATTATGGACTATCACTAACTTTCTGGCTCTTGGGATGGTTAGTGGTTGGTCAACTCATGGGAAGCTGTCCTATCCAGTGTGTGTGCAAGGCAACCAGTTGCAGCATGGGCGGAAATGTAGTTTCTTTGGAACTGCTCCTAGATTCTTTCCTATTGATCACAATTACAGAAAGATGTCTGCACAGTTCAATAGAAAGATAGAGAAGAAGGGGGTTGTTGGTCGGCTGTCGGGTAGTGAGGTCTTGGGCTGGTTGAATCAACTTGATTTTCCTTTGCCTGGGAAGGAACAAAGTAAATTGAGAGCAGCCGGATACGGGAAGACTCATAATTTGACACATTTGCCTATATGGTTTAAGTTGCCGTATTGGGGCACACTTTCAGTTCGTCATTATATAGATGTCATGCATACCGAAAAGAATGTTTTCGAGAACTTGTTTTACACCATGTTAGATGCGAGTGGTAAAACTAAAGACAATGACAATGCTCGAAAAGATTTGGAGGCATTGAACATTAGGCCAGAATTGTGGCTTTGCCAGAACACTACGAAAGCTAAAGCTCCATTTTGTCTTACTAAGCAACAAGTTGAAGACGTGTGTAAGTGGGTTAGTGGGTTGAAGCTCCCAGATGGATATGCATCGAACATAACACGTTGTTGTAAGGTTGAGAAATTGAAAATTTCTGGATTCAAGAGTCACGATTGTCATGTATTCATGCAGAAGTTGATCCCAATTGCATTTCGTGAGATGTTACCCAGAAAAGTTCTGGATGCATTGACCGAACTTTCAAATTTCTTTCGAGATATTTGCTCAACTATAATTAAGTACAGTGATGTCGAGCAGATGGAGAAGAATATTGTGCTTACCATTTGCAAGCTCGAAATGATCTTCCCTCCAGGATTCTTTGACTCGATGGAACATCTGCCTATTCATCTGCCGTATGAACTCAAACTTGGAGGATCGATGCAATATCGGTGGATGTATCCTTTTGAGAGCTAATATAAACTGCTAATTGCTCTATCTTTCTCATATTAATAATACTTTAATTTGTTTGCATATTATTTATCGTAGGTATATGCGTCGATTAAAACAAAAGGTCAAGAACAAAGCTCGTGTAGAGGGTTCTATTGTTGAACGATATACGGAGGAAGAGCTTGTCAACTTCTTCTTATTGTATTTTAACGATGTTGTCTCAACGAAGCACAACCATTTAGGAAGGAATGAGGTTGTTGGTCCAATGACTCATGCTGATGATGAGTTAGTTGTATTCACATATCCGGCTAAACCATTTGGCCATGAGACACTGACTTACTTAAGCGACAAAGAGTTGAAGATTGTATCTACATACGTGCTTCTAAATATGCCCGAAGTATCATCATACATCACGTAAGTCTAAGCTTATTTACGGTATTTAGTAAAATTTACAAGTGTAGTCATCTCTATATATGTTAAAGACATTTTACTAATATCGCAGTTCATTCGAAGAGGAAGCGTATGCTTCTAACCCAACTTTTACTGCAGCAGAATTGGAAACATTCACTAATGCTAATTTCCAGCAGTGGTTTAAGAAAAGGGTTGAAGCGGAGAATAATTCTGAGCGTTTTATAGATGTCATCCAAGGACCTTACAAAGTTGTTAGTTCTTTTCCTAGTTGCATCGTGAATGGGTACAGATTTAGATTCGATGACTTTCATGAACTCACATCATTCAATTCTAGGGTTGTGGTGTTAGGAAGCTGCTACCAAGATTCTGAGTCCAATTACTATAGTCGTTTACAGGATGTGGTTGTGCTCAATTATCACGGCGGCAAAAAGGTAGTTACATTTAAGTGTAGCTGGTTTGATACTGAAAAGGGGGTTAAAGTTGATCGTAATAGAATCACAACCGTGGATATCAAGTCGGTGTTAAAGTCCAATGACGTGTACATGTTAGCAAGTCAAGCGAATCAAGTGTATTACGCTCCTAATGTCGTAAATACTCAAAGCCCCTGGTACACAGTAGTCATTACTAAAACACGCTCATTTAATGCTGATAACATGTTTGGTATAGATGAGGCGTTACAAGAAGATGTGAGCAACCCTTTGGCCGTAGTGTTCCATGCTGAAGATGTGGTGAGTACTGATGTCATTGACGTACCTAATGATGAAGATGTTGAAGCTAACGTACACATGATTGATTATGTAGTCGTTGAGGATGATAACGATGACGAAACTGATCTCGAAACTGAGGATGAGGAAGATACCGAATCCGAGAAAGATATACACGTTGATTTTGATGGGTTTGATGACGTGCGTAATAGAAAATGAGCATTCATATTAGTACTTACCACATATTGTTAAACTTTACATATTCATAATCTACCAATTTTGTTATTGCAGTAGGATATTCATGGTTAGACATAGCGGTGGAGGTCGCCGAGGTGGTGGGCGATCCGATATTGGAGACGGTAGCCACGATGGAGGCTTTTTTTCAGGCGCGAGTAAGTTATCTTAACTAGGATTTAAATATATCTCAAGCTACATTAATTATAATAATTATTGAAATACTATGTTAAATACAATTATTACAGATGCACCTCATCGATGACACCGAGGGACGAACCTCGGTATCTTTGGTCGTCCGCCGGCAGTGCCACTTACAGTACCGTTGGATGTCGCTTCCCAGCAGTAAGTGTTAATATATTTGTAATATTTCTATCAGTTATTGCAAAACACAATTCATATAACACATATTGTTATACTTTTTCTGTAGTATACTAGACTCGGTGGCTAAGCACACCCTACACGCGATCTGTTTGATGCATCTCCCGAGAGGGTGCATGCGGTTTAGTTAGTATGAGCGGTACGATGCCACTTTTATGCAGACCGTCTTGCGGGAGTTCCATGTAAGTTAAGCATATTATCACTACATAGTTGTATTGGGATGACGAAATCAATTGTTCCTAATTTTAAATAATCTTTTGTTATAGGTTTATTATCGATTTGACCCGAGCATCTCTCAGTCAGCTGGCGATGATGTGATTGAGCATCATGTCGCTGTGAATTACTCTTGATGGCTATATGAGATGCGACAGAAGGCAGCCCGGGCAGTTATGGACCAGCCCGGGACCACCATCAGAGATCATCAGCCCCGCATAGTCTTTGATTTAGCCTGGGAGGCTATGTGTGCGCACTGGGAGGCTGATGACTTCAAGAAAAAGTCTGAGCAGGCAAAGAAGAACCATGGTCAGCTCCGGATAGTACACACCACTGGTTCTCAGTCGTTCGAGGAGGCGAAGATGGTAAGTGCGTTGTATTTAGTTATTTATGTGTTAAGTTCTCACACAAATACTTAAGACCTATTTTATGAATGTTTTTATTAGGCATTAGGGAGGAACTTGGGCCGAGATCCTTCCATTCTAGAGTTTTGGGATTGAGCCCACACGCCTAAGGATGAGCGTGCTTTGTCTTAGGTAGCTTTAGCTATACTGGTAAAACTCATCTTACTATTTAGCTTTTAATAATATTCAATCGTAAATAAAATGATATAATTAACATATGTATACGGAATACATTATAGGACCGATTTCAGAGGCTTCGGGACGAGCGTATAGCTGAGCTGGAGACTATTAGGAGGGGTTCTGAGCCGTTAGATTCCGCCACCCCTCTTCCCGATATTATATTAGATCGGGATGAGGACCTAAGACTATGGGTCGCGTCTCAGGATCCCCTACTAGCGATCTGGCGAGATATCGAGTGTTGGAGTCCTGCGAGAGATACCCGCATATACACTTCATGGAGGTAATATTTTTTATGTTTCACGAAATTATCCGAATTTATCACATTATATAAATTATTATTAGTAATCAATTTGTATCTCTTTATAGGCTCCAACCAGCCATGTCGTCCAGAGAACACATGTCGGACCATCTCATACGGTATTGGCTTGGTTAACGATATCTTCCTGGCCACCGTAGAGGTAAGTGTCGGATAGGTTCCGTCTTGATCCGATCTTTTCGGCGTCGTGATTGCCTTCGATTCTCGTCTTCACCAGATTACTCCGGATATTATAGCAGGGGCCTCTATAGAGAGTATGGGATTACCACGAGAGGCGATTCGACGCTTGAGGCGCAAGATGATCTTCGGATGGTGATTACCCTCTTGGAGGAGGCTTTTTGTCCGCCCCCACCTACTCAGGTATTCTTATTGTTTATATTTTTTTCAATTAAGGTTAGCTTGTTAATTCTCACATATATATATACAGACTAATGATTTATATTTTTGATTCTATCAATAGGGTGGCGATGGCGAGAAGGCTAGCGATGACAAGTAGGAGCACGACGTTGATTTCCATACACCAGAGCAGCGTCGTTCACCTCCGCCCGATGATGATACTTTTACTAGTTTATAGTTCATTTGTATTCATGTTATTGTAGAACATTTGTATATATTGTAGTGTCTAATTACGTCTGTGCAAGTATTGTAAATTATATTGTTTATCATTTATGGAACATTAGCTTATATTTGTAATTGGTTAGCTCAGTAATGTTGATGATAATAAGTTGAAGATTACGTTTTCGTGGATATTTGAATGTGAATGTGAATGTATGTGAATGATAATGCGTTGGATATTGCATAATGAGTTAGATATTACGTTTTAGCATTACATTGAATATTTGAATGTGAGATACAGGTTTATATTACTATGTATTAGGTTGTGACAGGTTACAGGTATATAAATGGGTTTAAACACCTGAAAACTGAACTTTTCAAATCTGCATTAAAAAAAATTACTATTATTTACGACGGAATAAGGTGTTTCCGACGGATATTCCGTCGGTGTTAATAAGAACATAATTTTTAATAGATACTATTATATTTTAATTTTTAGTCAGAAATAAGTTAATTCTGAGGGAATATAGCCGTCGGAACTAGGTTATCTCCGACGTAAATTTTGTCAGAATTAATAATTAGCCAGTTTAAATAAATACCGGGTTATTTTAATATTCAGTCGAAAACAACTTATTTCTGAGGGAATAGCTTCGTCGATCATAAGGAATAGTATACTCGACGAAAAAATTGCGTCTTAATTATTCAGTCGTAAATATCTTATTTGCGACGCATTTCCATCGGAGATAAGTTCGTCGAAGATAAGAAAACTCCGACAGAGTTTTTGATGGATCTTATCTTCGACGCGTTTATATACGACTGTATTTTCGACGAAAAGTTCCATCGGAAATAATATACTTTTGAATGAATACGTTTATTTTCGAGGGAATATTCCGTCGGACTAAAGCTTTTTTCTTGTAGTATATGAACCTTCTTCCTTATTAAGAAATAGTAATCATATTACTCACACTACAAACTCTAATTAAAAGTTGTTCTACGCGATTTGGCACATTTTGGCCTTGCGCCATACCTGAATTCATAAGCGCTCAAGAAAACATGTCTTGTTTTCATAAGAGGCGGCCCCACCTCTACACTCATATAGGTGTTTTCATCAAATGTGTTCTACAGTTAAACACATCACCTAATAGGACTATGGAAAACATTAAGAGTATATAACTCAACCTCTAACACTGTAGAATTACACTATCCTACACCATAGGGATGAACTCAAATATGTATAAAATGGATAGTGTCTCAACCAATCAACCAATGACTTATTGTTACCCGTATGAACCTACTTCCTGGGATTACCATTCATATAGGTTGGGTTACCATCACTGTTGATTTCTGTAATAGACAGTAGTCCCACCCCCCTCGATGTATTGCTCACTAGCCTCTTGTTTAGTGTCTTTGTTAGAGGATCCGCAAGATTTAACTCTGATCTTACAAAGTTAAGGGATATAATCCCATCACATAACAGATGTCTCACAATATTATGTCTTAGGCGTATATGCCTACTCTTGCCATTATAGCTTTTATTCTTAGTTCTGCCTATAACAACTTGGCAATCACAATGTAGAGACACAGATGGAACTGGTCTCATCCACAAAGGAATATTTCCCAAAAGATTTCTGAGCCACTCTGCTTCAGAACCTTCCTTCTCTAAGGCAATAAACTCAGACTACATAGTAGAGCGAGCTACACAAGTCTGTTTAGTAGACTTCTAAGAAACTGCTCCTCCTCCTAAGGTAAATATGTAGCCACTCGTGGATTTGATCTCATCTGAATTAGAGATCTAGTTGGCATCATTATAGCCCTCGAGAACTACATGATTATCGCAGTAATACAAACCAAATCCAATAGTACCTCGCAAATACTTAAGTATTCTACATAAAGCAGTCCAATGATCCTTATTAGGATTATGAGTGTATCTGCTGAGTCTATTAACTGCATAAGATATATCAGGTCTTGTGCAATTAGTAAGATACATTAAGCAACCTATGATTTGGGCATACTCAAATTGAGATACACTAGGTCCCTCATATTTTTTTAGATGTAAACAAGAATCATATGGAGTACTAACAGGATTAACATTATAATGTCCAAATCTCTTAAGCATTTTCTCCACATAATGATCTTGAGAAATCATATACCCATTACAAACTTTTCTCAAATTAATTTTGAGAATAACATTTGCTTCTCCCTAGTCTTTCATATCAAATTTATCATTCCATTGTTTAGGAGATTGTTTAAGACCATATAAAGATTTGACTAATTTACAAACTTTATGCTCATTGCCTAAGGAAATAAATCCCTGAGGTTGGTCCATATAAATCTCCTCTTCTAAATCTCCATTAAGACACGCAGTTTTAACATCCATTTGATGAATTATTAAATTTTTAATAGCGGCGAGAGTAATTAAAACTCTAATGGATAATGTTCTTGCAACCAGTGAATAAGTCTCAAAAAAGTCAAGGTCTTGCTTTTGTTTAAAACCTTTAGCAACAAGCCTAGCCTTAAATTTATCAATTGATCCGTCAAGTTTTAATTTCCTTTTAAAAATACATTTACAACCAATAGTTTTAGAACCAGGAGGAAGGTCCACTAATTCCCAAGTATGATTAGCCATAATAGACTCAATCTCACTATTTATGGCATCTCTCCAAAAAGGAGCATCGGGAGAAGAAACTACATCTCTAAAAGTTAATGGGTCATTATCTAACAAAAACGTAAAAAAGTCATCTCCCAGATTAGTGGGTTTTCTAGTACGCTTACTCCTCCTTAGTTCAATTTCAGATTTCTCAATTGGAAATATATAAGAGCTCGTAGGAAGCTCTGCTACTGGTCGATCCACTTTAGATTTCAAAGGAAAAATATTTTCAAAGAAATCAACATTTTTTGACTCAATGATTGTATTATGATCTAATACATCACTTTTCAAAACAAGAAATATATAAGCAACATCATGTTCAGCATAACCAATAAACAAACAATCAGCAGTTTTAGAACCAATTTTCCTTTTATTTAGGGTCAGGTAACATTACCTTAGCAAGACACCCCCACACTTTAAGGTATTTCAAGTTAGGTAAATGATTTTCCCAAAGCTCATAAGGTGTTTTTCTAGTTTTCTTATAAATGATTCTATTTTGCAAGTGACAAGTAGAAAGAAGAGCTTCACCCCACAAATTCGGTGGAGCCCCATAACTTACTAACATAGAATTCATCATTTCTTTTAGTGTTCTATTCTTTCTTTTAGCAACCCCATTAGATTCTGGAGAATAGGGAGGTGTTACTTCATGTATAATTCCTTGGTCTTCTCAATATTTACCTAGAGGTCTGGAGCCATACTCTCCACCTCTATCGGACCTGAGTCTTTTAATCTTCTTTTCTAATTTATTTTCAACTTCGGCCTTATAAATTAGAAATTTATCTTCCGTTTCATTTTTATTTCTAAGAAGGTAAACTTTAATATATCTAGAATAATCATCTATAAAGGTCACATAATAATTTTTCCCACCCCTAAAAGTATTTCTAGACATATCACCTAAGTCTGAATGAATTAAACTGAGAATTCAAATTCTTTAACTAGTACTGGTTTACATGTCTTTTTAGTAGTTTTGGCTTCCACACACACTTGACATTTATTGGTATTTGAATTTTTAACATCTTTTAAAATTTCCAAATTTTTCATCATTTTTATATAAGAGTAATTTGTGGGGAAGCTCTTCTTTCTTCCAAGAACCCCATTAGATTCTGGAGAATAGGGAGGTGTTACCTCATGTATAATTCCTTGTTCTTTGCAATATTTATGACGCCCCCAAAATAGGTATACATCACCTATTCTGAGTCGCCAAATACATGGTATAGAATACAAATACAATCTTTAATATATAACAAGAGAGCTGTGAGTTTTAATACAAATACTGTCTTCTAGACAATATCCACTCTCAGAATAAGTCCTCATTACATTTATTGTCACACTATTTAACAGAATAGTGAGGACTACTAATACTATCATCTGGTCCATCACTTCGTTCCCCGACTCGTCCCATCTATATTCTCATTTCCTGAAAAGAACAGTGAAAGAAAGGGTGAGCTCAACTAGCCCAGTAAGAAATATTATGACTAAGATAATGCAGAATAAATTATCATTAGTCTTTAACAATGTTAAACTGATAAAATACAATAGACATCAAGTTTAACTGTAGTGGAACAAGCAATGCATTAAAAGAGTTAAGTAGATAATAAAATCTACTATCTTTTATGATTTAAAAAGGTTTTTCATCACTTTTATCGCTGGGACTCAGCTTAATAAATAATCCACATCATCCCCGCACTTTCTGCCAAGGATATTCATTAGTATCACAACTACAAATTATCCATGCACTAAGGGCCAAGGATATTCGTGTATTCATCAATGGTCATGATCATGCCAACAACTGTCCATCAATGCACTACGGGCCAATGAGGACTTTTACCACATCATCTTTAACATTACGGTCATGATTATACCGAATAATCCCTGGTCATAATCATACCAAGTCCATCTATGCACTACAGGCCACAAATGACTTTCAAAAAATATAAACATGAGGATGATGACAATGATATAAGAATTAAATAAAACAAGTTCAAGAATTAATTTATTCAGGAACTAATAACGTCCAAATTGTCAACATGATACTTCTTTGTAGAGTAAAATTCAAGAATGCTCGTAAGAATATTTCCATGAAAAGATATCGGATGAAGCGCAAATATCAAGGATATTCCACTAATTTCATGGAGTATAAGTCAAAACTTTAACCAACCGAGTATAATAAAGAATGGAATAACAAAAGAAATCACCGGGCATGCGATAGAACCTTACGTGCAAGTTATTCCAACAAAATAATAAAGATTTAAACTGTGTCCGGCGTAAAACGCATGCATGTGGATATTCAACAATGAATAATATAGACGGAACCCGGTGTCCCACAGAAAAGCGCATGCATGTGATATTATAATAGAATAATAAATAATGAAATAACAAAAGAAATCACCAGCATGTGATAGACCACACATGCAGGTTATTCCAACAGAATAATAAAGACGGAACCAGGTCCGGTGTAAAGCGCATAGACAGGATATTCCAACATAATAATATAGATTTTAACCAGTCCCAAAGAAAAAGCGACGAGATAGGATATTCCAATGTAATAATAAAGAATGGAATAACAAAAGAAATCACTAGGCATGCGATAGATCAAGACAGCAAAAGTTATTCAACGGAATAATAAAGATGTAATCCAGTCCCACAGAAACGCATGCATGTGGATATTCCAATAGAATAACAGAAGAATTTCACCAAGTATAGGGTAGCCCGCGTATATCGGTTATTCCAATAGAATAATAAATAATTGAATAACAGAAGTTCACTTCATGAATACAAAAGAAATAATACCCCTTACCGTAAAAGAAGAGTATTCCGACTGGTAGGGCGAAGATATTCTTGAAGAAAACTTGCACTACGCTCAAAGTTTCTTAAAACTCTAAAGAAATACGCTCAAGATTATAGAAGAGAATTTCTTTGAATTTCTGGTGTGATTTCAATTCTACCTAAGCATCCTATTTATAGGAGAATAGAAGGGGTACTGTTTAGAAAAATATCACGGACGCAACAGTTTTTTTTTTCAGACGAAATAATTTACAAAGTCACAGCTTCACTGATCCAATACATTAGTAATCTTTTTCAATGAGTTGGCCAATGAAAAAAATGAACACATGCCACTTTAAAAGCCTTGACCAATTAAAATGCTCCATAATTTACAAGTTGTCAACCATGCTGCATGATTGAAAAAAATTGGCCAATAATATTGAAGCTTGACAAATTAATCCATAACCTGCCAAATTTTATCTACTAGAACTACCATTACCCACCCATATGCTATACAATTATATATATATATAATATTAATTCAACATCACTACCACCACATTTTCTCCCTCCCATTTCCTTATCCCTTATTTCCACGGCACCATTTTCATATACTTTCACCCCCACACACTACTTCACATGCACACATATATACATGTCAAATATATATATATATATATACATATATATAATACACATATATATATATATATTATAACTTCCTTCCGATTATTTAAAAAAATGGGTAAATGGGGGTTCATAAAATAAATAAAATTTACATCAAATACGTCATAAAAATTCCCTCAATATTTTTAACAACATTTATCATCACTATTATAATTAACAATATTAATCGACCAGGTTGTTCCCAGGAAAGAGGGGGCTTTCCAATAAGGATTTCTTCCTATTGGCGCGCAATTAGATGACCAAACCTCTCCTTGACAGAACTTCTAGACATCGTTAATATTGCAAATAATAATATTAATAACTTTGTCGTCTCAATTATTGATTTAATAATATATAATATATCGACAATAATTGAATCAAATAACGTGAGATATTATGCCACAAGTACTGTGGCAATAATTAAACAAAACTGAGTGACTTCTTACGTAAGCATCAATAATCAATACCGTGTGCTACTATGCAACCACGCCAGATTCTCGTAATTTTACTACCGAGTAGTTCAACAAAGATTAACGGTAAAAACTTTCGCCGCTATTTTCATAAAATATTTTTGTCGCTTTCTCGATCCGACAATAATTACATTATGGGGTCCACTAATGATTGTCTTGTCGTCATTTGGATATTCCTTGTCAAAAAGAATATTTCCCGACCAATCGAATATAATATGACAACTTGCGTACTTTGCAAAATTTGTAAATATTACCCACAACTATAACATTATATCAAATTCATTCCATAATATTAAAAAATGATATTTATAGAAAATTCATTTTTTATTAAAAAGTTGGGGTCTTACAACCTCCCCTTTTTATGAAATTTCGCCCTCGAAATTAGAGTACATACCTTGTATGTCGAAGAGGTAAGGATATCTTGATTTCATTTCAGATTCTAACTCCCAGGTCATTTCCTCAACATCGTGGTTTCTCCACAAAACTTTGACTTGACGTATAACCTTGGAGCGTAGAATATGTTCCATCTTATCCAAGATTTGAACAGGAACCTCTTCATACGTCAAATCTTCCGCTATGTCATTCGGTTCTAACTCAATAATGTGGTTCGGGTCTTCCACATATTTACGTAACATGGATATGTGAAAAACGTTATGGACACGAGACATACTTGGCAGTAAAACGAGTCTATAGGCCACAGTTCCTACTCGGTCGAGGATTAAAAATGGGCCAATGAATCGAGGATTGAGCTTTCCTCTCTTTCCAAATCTCGTAACTCCTTTCCATAGAGCAACACGTAATAACACATAATCTCTTATATCGAATTCCACGTCCTTTCGATGAAGATCAACATAACTCTTTTGTCGATCTTGTGAGATCTTTATACGTTGTCGGATTGTTTGAATCTTTTCCATAGTCATACGTACCAACTCCGGTCCCAACAACGTTGCTTCACCCACCTCATCCCAGCATACTAGAGAACGACACTTTCTTCCATACAACACCTCGAATGGAGCCATGCCAATACTTGCTTGATAACTGTTGTTGTAGGAAAACTCCACCAATGGTAAGAACTTATCCCAACTTCCCTTGAAGTCAAGGACACAGAGTCTTAATAAATCTTCCAGAGTTTGAATAGTCCTCTCTGATTGTCCGTCCGTCTGAGGATGATATGCCGAACTAAATCGTAAATTTGTGCCCATAGCTTTTTGCAAACTAACCCAAAATTGTGAAGTGAATCTTGGGTCTCAATCAGAAACTATAGATACTGGCATACCATACAGTCTTACAATCTCGTTTATGTATATACGAGCAAGACGTTCAAGTGTATAAGTTTCTTGTATTGGTAAGAAATGAGCAGACTTGGTCAATCTATCAACAATGACCCAAATTGCATCTATGCCTTGAGAAACCTTGGGAAGACCAGTAACAAAATCCATGGTAATGTGCTCCCACTTCCATTCTGGAATTTCAAGTAGTTGCAATGGGCCTTTTGGTACTTGATGCTCTGGCTTGACTCGTTGATAAGTTAGACACCTTGAGATAAACAACGCTATCTCTCTCTTCATATTGCTCCACCAAAATGTATGACGAAGATCATGATACATTTTGGTACTCCAAGGATGGATTACAAACGGTGTGTTGTGCGCCTCCATCATGATTTTATACTTTAAATCAGGGTCGTTAGGAACACAAAGTCTGGAGTTGACTTGAAGTATTCCTTCTTCATCGATTCTTTCTTCTGGCATAGCACCTTCTTGCACTTTCTTCCTCATACGCATCAGCTCTAGATCTGTAACTTGAGCATCTTTAACTTTATCAATTAAAGTCGGTTCTACTCGTATGTTCGCCATCATCACATGGGCCCTGGAGTCTTTAACTCTATCTCCATCCTTTGCAAGTCACACAAAATGGGCCTTTGCGTTGACAATAATAACTCGCATTACCATATATGATCTTCTACTCAATCGCGTCGGCTACCACGTTCGCTTTTCGGGATGGTATTGGATGGTATGATCATAATCTTTCAACAGTTCAAGCCAACACCGTTGTCGCATGTTGAGTTCTTTTTGAGTGAAGAAATATTTGAGGCTTTTATGATCCGTAAAGATCTCCACTTTCTCCCCATATAAGTAATGGCTCCAAATTTTAAGTGCGAAGATAATAACTGCCAACTCTAGATCATGAGTAGGATAATTCCTCTCATATTCTTTGAGTTGTCGTGAGGCATAGGCTATGACTTTCCCATGTTGTATGAGAACACATCCTTACCCTTTGCCCGAAGCATCACTGTAGATGACAAATCCCTCCGAGCCAGATAGTATTGTCAGAACAGGTGCTGAAATGAGTCTCCTTTTGAGTTCTTAAAAACTCTTCTCACATTCCTAGCTCCAACTGAACTTTGTATCTTTTCGAGTCAACTGAGTTAGTGGAGTAGCGATTCTAGAAAAACCTTCCACGAATCTCCTATAATAACCAGCTAAACCGAGAAAGCTACGTACTTCGGTCACTGATTTAGGTTTCTCCTTGCTTTGAATAGCTTCAATCTTTGCTGGGTCAATAGATATTCCATGACTTGATATGACGTGCCCAAGGAATGCTACTTCCTCAAGCCAGAACTCGCATTTCTTCAACTTGGCATAAAGCTTATATTCATGAAGCTTTTGGAGTATCAACCTCAAGTGTTGCTCATGATATTCACGGGTTTTGGAATATATGAGGATGTCATCAATAAAGACGACCACAAAGTGATCCAAATATTCCTTGAATACTCAGTTCATCATATCCATGAAGGCAAAGAGAGCATTAGTCAATCCAAAGGACATGACTAGAATTCATAATGCCCGTCATCGGAGTTCGGCCGTCTTTGGAATGTCATCGGTTCTAATCTTCAATTGGTGATATCCGGAATGAAGATTAATCTTTGAAAAGAATTTAGCGCCTTTCAACTGGTCAAACAGGTCATCAATATGTGGCAATGGGTACCTATTTTTGATGGTGACATGATTCAACTCCCGATAATCAATACAAAGTCGCATACTCCCATCTTTCTTCTTCACGAATAGAATGCAGAGCACCCCAAGGAGAAGTACTAGGATGAATAAAGCCAATGTCTAACAATTCTTGCAGTTGGGTCTTTAATTCTCAAGTTCAATAGAGCCATTCGATATGGGGCTTTGGAAATGGGTTTTGTACCGCTTTCAAGGTCGATACAAAATTCAATTTCACGCCTGGGGTAGGCGTAGAAGTTCTTCGTGAATACGTCGGAAAATTCATTAACAATAGAAATATCATTCAAAACTGACGTATTTTTGTTTAGAACCATGACATGAGCTAAGAAAGCTTGACATCCATTTTTTAATAAACGAATAGCTTTATGGCTTGAGATGACAGTGATTGATTTTAATGGTTTGGTTGCTTGAATTCACATAATAGGTTGGTTAGGAAAATGAAAGCTAACAACCTTACGAAAACAATCAATTTTTGCATGATGAGAAGTTAACTAATCAATCCCTAGAATCACATCAAATGCAAGTATTTTCAAAGAAATAAGATCGACAGGTAACGTGCGGGTGCCGATTTGAACTAAACAATACTTATAAACAGTGGATGTAATGAAGGTTTCTTCCAACGGAGTTTCAACAGATAAGTCAAAGTCCAATTTCTCCGGAGTCAAATTTAAACGTTGAGCGCAAGTAGGAGAAATAAAAGAATGGGTAGAACTGATATCAAATAAGGTATAGACTTCGCTAGAGTTTATGATAAACTTACCCGTGATGACCTCGTTCGGGTTCTTTGCTTTCTGGGAGGTCACAACAAACGCTCTCCCTTGCACTACTGGCTTTGACTTTTCTGGGACGACCTTTGGTACCTCCATCCTAGCTGAACTTGTCTTCGGTGAACGACAAAATCAGGCTAGGTGACCTTCTCTTCCACAATTATAACATGCCTTGGACGGCATCGCGCAGTTTGGACTAATGTGTCCCTCCCCTCCGCATTTGAAGCATATGATAAGTGGTCGTTGTCCTTCTTTAACAATGGGTGTTGGTGCTGACGTCTTTCCATCATCGTTGAATCTCCTCTTCTTGAAATGTCCATTCTTATAGTTTTGGCCCTGATTACCACCGAAGTGGTTACCATTTCTGGCCTGTTGATTTCCTCCACCCTTGTTGTCACCGCTTCGATGACTGTTCTCACTGGTATTATCATTTTGTCGGTTGCTCTCTTTTGGTTGGGTTAACTCATTATCACGCTCCAATAACTGAGCCCTATTAACAACATCTGAATACAAACATAGTTTATGAGAGATAAGATATTGACGTATCTCAGGTTTCAAACCTCTTAAAAACATTCGCGTCATTCTCTCCTCATTATCAACCAAATGGGATACAAACCGGGACAACTCGGCAAACTTGGCTTTGTACTGCGATACGGTCATGTTGTTTTGCTCTAGCTTGATGAACTCTACCTCTTTCATGTGACGAATACTTTCGGGAAAGTACTTGTCGTTGAACAGTTCTTGGAACTTATCCCAAGACATCTTCATCTGGCGTCGAGTACATTTTACTGATTCCCACCGTAAATCGCCTCTGCGCAATACATGAAGGTGGCAAAGGAACCTTTTGCTCCTCGGAGCATCCCAAGACATCAAATATCTTGTTGATCTGCTTAATCCACATCTCCGCCTTAAGTGGTTTTGGCTCTCCAAAAAACTCTGGTGGTCCCAGTTCCTTAAACTGCTTGGCGGTGACCGTCCGAGAGTTGCCAGTATTTCCACCTGCATTTTGGATAGGAGCCGCTCTTGCCTGATGTTGTATGAATTACATAAAGCCTCTGAACATTCCATCGTTCATCATTTGGTCAGTGTTGTTATTTGCCTGAGGAATGTCGCCTTCCTGATGCACATTATCCTAATTATTAATCTGTGGAGACTCAACGGTTTCCTGTGCTCCATTGATATTCTCAACATTCTCGGATGTCATTTTCAAATACTGCCACAAAACAAGGGTTAAATAACTTATCACATAGTATCCCTATACTCTGACCGACCAATTAAATACCAATTAAACTTAGGTAGGTCATACTAGCGAAGGAATTCCCCGTATCTCCCCTCCTAGTTCTTGTCTCTCATCTTAGCCAAAGATCATATCCCTAAGCTTTGATACCAACTGTGCCGCCCCCAAAATAGGTATACATCACCTATTCTGAGTCGCCAAATACATGGTACAGAATACAAATATAATCTTTAATATACAACAAGAGAGCTGTTAGTTTTAATACAAATACTGTCTTCTAGAAAATATCCACTCTCAGAATAAGTCCTCATTACATTTATTGTCACACTATTTAACGTAATAGTGAGGACTACTAATACTATCATCCGGTCCATCACTCCGCTTTCTCGACTTCGTCCCAAATATATTCTCATTTCACAAGAGAACAAAGGAAAAGAAAGGGTGAGCTCAACTAGCCCAAAGAAGAAATATTATGACTAAGATAATGCGAATAAATTATCATTAGTCTTTAACAATGTTAAACTGATAAAATACAATAGACATCAAGTTTAACTGCAGTGGAACAAATAATTCATTAAAAGAGTCAAGTAGATAATAAAATCTACTATCTTTTATGATTTAAAAAGGTTTTTCATCACTTTTATCATTGGGACTTAGCTTAATAAATAATCCGCATCATCCCTGCACTACGGCCAAGGATATTCATTAGTATCACAACCACAAATTATCCATGCACTACGGGCCAAGGATATTCGTGTATTCATCAATGGTCATGATCATGCCAACAATCGTCCCATCAATGCACTACGGACCAACGAGGACTTTTACCACATCATCTCAGTAATATTACGGTCATGATTATACCGAATAATCACGATCATAATCATACCAAGTCCATCTATGCACTACAAAAGCTACGATGACTTTCAAAAATATAAACATGAGGATGATGACAATGATATAAGAATTCAATAAAACAAGTTCAAGAAATAATTTATTCAGAAACTAATAACGTCCAAATTGTCAACATGATACTTCTTTGTAGAGTAAAAATTCAAGAATGCTCGGAAGAATATTTTCATGAAAAGATATCGGATGAAGCGCAAATATCAAGGATATTCCACTAATTTCATGGAGTATGAAGTCAAAACTTTAACCAACCGAGTATAATAAAGAACGTAATAACAAAAGAAATCACCAGTATGCGATAGATCGCATACATGCGCAGTTATTCCAATGTAATAATAAAGACGGAACCAGTGTCCGGCGTAAAACGCATGCATGACGAGGATATTCCAACGTAATAATATAGATTTTAACCAGTCCCATAAAACGCATGCATGTGATATTCCAAATGTAATAATAAAGAATGGAATAACAAAAGAAATCACCAGTATGCGATGAATCGCATTGCATGCATGATATTCCAATGTAATAATAAAGAATGGAATAACAGAAGAATTTCACCAAGTATAGGGTAGCCCACGTATACCGGTTATTCCAATAGAATAATAAATAATGGAATAATAGAAGTTCTCTTCATGAATACAAAAGAAATAATACCCCTTACCGTAAAAGAAGAGTATTCCAACTGGTAGGGCGAGGATATTCTTGAAGAAAACTTGCACTACGCTCAAAGCTTCTTAAAACTCTAAAGAAATACGTTCAAGATTATAGAAGAGAATTTCTCTGAATTTTTGGTGTGATTTCAATTCTAACTAAGCATCCTATTTATAGGAGAATAGAAGGGGTACTGTTTAGAAAAATATCACGGACGCAACAGTTTTTTTTCAGACGAAATAATTTGCAGAGTCACAGCTTCACCGATTCAACGCATCAGTAATCTTTTTCAACGAGTTGGCCAATGAAAAAATATGAACACATGCCACTTTAAAAGCCTTGACCAATTAAAATGGTCCATAATTTACAAGTTGCCAACCATGCTGCATGATTGAAAAAAATTGGCCAATAATATTCAAGCTTGACAAATCAATCCATAACCTACCAAATTTTATCTACTTGGACTACCATTACTCACCCATATGCTATACAATTATATATATATATATATATATATATATATATATATATATATATATATATTAATTCAACATCACTACCACCACATTTTCTCCTCCCATTTCCTTATCCCTTATTTCCACTAGCACCATTTTCACATACTTTCACCCACACACACTACTTCATATGCACACATATATACATGTCAAATATATATATATATATATATATATATATATATATATATATATATATATATATATATATACATTATAACTTCCTTCTGATTATTTAAAAAATGGGTAAATGGGAGTTCATAAAATAAATAAAATTTACATCAAATACGTCATAAAAATTCCCTCAATATTTTTAACAACATTTATCATCACTATTATAATTCACAATATTAATCGACCAGGTCGTTCCCAGGAAAGAGGGGGCTTTCCAATAAGGATTTCTCCCTATTGGCGCGCAATTAGATGACTAAACCTCTCCTTGACAGAACTTCTAGACATCGTTAATATTGCAAATAATAATATTAATAACTTTGTCGTCTCAATTATTGATTTAATAATATATAATATATCGACAATAATTGAATCAAATAACGTGAGATACTATGCAACAATTAGTGTGGCAATAATTAAACAAAACTGAGTGACTTCTTACGTAAGCATCAATAATCAATACCGTGTGCTACTATGCAACCACGCCAGACATCGTATTTTTTACTACTACCGAGTAGTTCAACAAAGATTAATCAGTGAAAACTTCCATCGTTATTTTCATAAAATATTTTTGTCGTTTTCTCAATCCGACAATAATTCCGTTGTGGGGTCCACCAATGAATGTACCGTCATACGGATATTCCTTGACAAAAAAAATATTTCTCGACCAATCGAATATAATATGACAACTTGCATACTTTACAAAATTTGTAAATATTACCCACGACTATAAAATTATATCAAATTCATTCCATAATATTCAAAAATGATATTTATAGAAAATTCATTTTTTATTAAAAAGTTGGGGTTTTACAATATTTACTAAGAGGTTCGGAGTCATACTCTCCACCTCTATCGGACCTGAGTCTTTTAATCTTCTTTTCTAATTTATCTTTAACTTCGGCCTTATAAATTAGAAATTTATCTTCAGATTCATTTTTATTTCTTAGAAGGTAAACTTTAGTATATCTAGAATAATCATCTATAAAGTTCACATAATAATTTTTTCCACCCCTAGAAGTATTTCTAGACATATCACCTAAGATTGAATGAATTAAACTGAGTAGTTTAGATTCTCTAACTAGTACTGGTTAACATGTCTTTTTAGTAGTTTTGACTTCCACACACTTGACATTTATTAGTATTTAAAATTTTAACATCTTTTAAAATTCCCAAATTTTTCATCATTTTTATATAAGAGTAATTCACATGGCCAATCTAGCATGCCAAATATAATCACACTCAACCAAGTAAGCAAAAGAAGTACTAGCATTATTATTCATGAGTTCAAGTACACTCAAATAAAATAATCCAGCATTAAGATACCCTTTTTCCCATAAACACCCCATTTTTGGCTAACACTACATTATCAGATTCAAACATAACCTTAACTCCAACTTTCCCAATTATCCCAACAGATACGAGATTGTAACGAATCTCAAGAATATGAAGAATGTGACGCCCCCAAAATAGGTCCACATGACCCACTCTGAGTCGCCAGATATCACACTATAAAAATCATTTACAACTGTTGAACTGTCGTGCAGAATACGACCATAGTTAAACTATGAGTTTTAATACAAATGTATGTAACTCTCATGGTGCCTCGACCACAACCTTACAATGGTACCTTACATATAAGTACAGTAAAAAACTATTTTAAAAATTAAAATCTTTGTGAAGTGCTCAAGGAAACCTTCGTACATGGGAGGCCATGCGTCTAGGTTATGATAGATATCATATGTCCACAGAATTATCCTTGGTTGTCCCAAAAGACCCCAAAGAAAAACGAGAAGATTACTATCATCTTCTTTCCAATGGTGAGTCTTCTCTTGACATATAACTATCTCCACTGTCTCCAAGTGAAAATTATATTTCAAATAAACTCCAAGATCATATAGGTAGTGCTCGTAGATATACTCAGCATGTGGATGTGCACAACCCTGTCTTATGATAACACGAGGTTGAATATCATTAAACATCTTGTATGATAGTGGCAAAAAACCCTTCCAAAGTTGGGTTCATCTCACCCTATTCGGTTCACCAAAATTAAATATCAAATGACGTATACAATACGACACACTTAACTAAAGTTCTCAATAAAATTATTTCCATACTATTTAGGAAGAAACTCAACATCTATAGACCACCATTCTATTCCCCTGTTATCCATGCTCGACTCGGCAACACTCTTATTACCTGAAAGGAATTGTGAAGCAAAAGGGTGAGCACAACTAGCCCAGTAAAGAATATCATGACTAAAGATAATTAAATTATCAATAGCTTTCGTCAATAATAAATCAGAGATTTAGAACATATGGTAGATGATAAAACTTTTCAACCATAGTTGCAGTATGAACGAGCAATCCATTAAAAGAGTCAAATAGACCATCATGTCTATTATCTTCTCCATGTTAAAAGTCCACCAATAATGTTTTATCCTGTAACATCAATCAACAATTCACATCCCACAATCATATGAATAACTTCATAATCATAATTGTGATTACGAATTCCTTTTCCTACCGGTGATTTAAGATAATTTTCATCACCTATCTTCACCAAAACATCAAAAATCATGGTTATACCAAATCACAATTCCTGCTCATAATCATACTAATAAATTCATCTTTTGCACTGACCAAAGATATACAACTCAGAAAAACCAATAACCAATAGTTCATCTTTTACTACAAAGCCAAAGATAACCAACAGCTTCATCTTTGCACTGAGCAAAGATATACAACCGTAAAATTAATAATCTTTGAGACTCGACTTAATAGTATCACGACCACGAATTATCCATGCACTACGGGCCAAGGATATTCGTGTTTTCAATCTGATCGTGATTATACCAAATAATCCACATGTCATAATCATACCAAGTCAATCTACATGCACACTCGGAATAAAGATGACTTTTACCACATCATTTGTAACATTACGGTCATGATTATACCGAATAATTCCTGGTCATAATCATACCAAGTCCATCTATGCACGTAAGTCACAGATGACTTTCAACACAATATAAGCATGAGGATCATGACAACGATATAAATAATCAATTAAATGAGATAAAGGATAAATATTAAACATTTATAATATAATTTATCCAGGGTTCAAGAATATCTCAATGTTATTAATCACTCAATAATCTCATAATCTAATATCATTAATATTATAACAATATTTTAATCATTTCTTAAAATTATAAATAATTTATTTTAATTGTTTACACTTTATCAAATAATGCATTTAATCATTCAAAAATGACATACTCATAAGATTTCATCATCAATGATCAATCCCTCATCAAAAATCTGCATATACCTTATATAGGATTCCCAAGCCATAAAATCGTATTTTCCAATTTTATTACTTCACATAACATATTTAATTCATTTACTCATAACTAGTCCATTTTCATGAAAAATATTAAATCAGTTCCAAAAATATTTATTTTCTGGGATTAAGCAGAATATAGTCTCATATTAAACATATATTTTTCTCGAAATTTTTTAAAATTCATTTACTATTTTTCACATGGCCAAAACCGCCGAATATTTAGACATTTTTTATAAACTGTAATTTTGTCCAAAAATTTTGATATTTACAGGATATACTCCTGTTATATACATGTACTTCCAATAAAAATTTCACTAATTTTGGAATTAACCACAAGGAGTTATAAGGGTTTACTTTTAAAATAGTTTTTTCCTATAAAATCCATAACTCTTAATCTATACATCCAAAAATCGCCAATTTTGGACACAATATAGAAAACTCCTCAAATTATCATTTCAAATTTTTCCAGAATTTTTGAGGGTTAGAAAAATTACAAAACTACCCCTGGCAGAAACCCCTTTTGAATGAAAATACTATTCATATGAATACGAAGGATCATTCACCATGCATGCGGTAATCCACATAGACAAAAGTTATTCCAATGTAATAATAAAGAATGGAATAATGAAGAATTCACCATGCATGCGATAGATCGCATGCATGTGTTATTCCCAAATGTAATAATAAAGAATGGAATAACAACGAATTCACCATGCATGCGATAGAATCGCATGCATAAAGTTATTCCAACATAATAATAAAGAATGGAACCAGGTCATGCATAAACGCATAGACAAGATATTCTGAAAGAATAATAAAGAATAGAACCAGGTCATGCTTAAATGCACAGATAGGATATTCCGACAGAATAATAAAAAATAGAAGAATAGAAGAATTTCACCATGTATACGGTAGTCCGCGTATACAGGTTATTCCAATAGAATAATAAATAATGGAATAACAGAAACTGTGACGCCCCCAAAATAGGTATACATTACCTATTCTGAGTCGCTAAATACATGGTACAGAATACAAATACAAACTAATTATACAACAGTCATGTAAAATATGACAAAACATATGCTGTGAGTTTTAATACAAATATTGTCATCTAGATAATATCCACACTCAATGGAATCCTCATTACATTTAATATTACACTATTTCACAGAATAGTGAGGACTACTAATGCACCATCTAGGACCATCAATCTGTTCTCCAACTAGCCCCAGCTATGTTCTCATTTCCTAAAGAGAACAATGAAAGAAAGGGTGAGCTCAACTAGCCCAGTAAGAAATATTATGACTAAGATAATGCAGAATAAATTATCGTTAGTCTTCAACAGTCTTAAATTGATACAATATAACAAACATCAAGTTTAACTGCAGCGGAACAAGCAATCCATTAGAAGAGTCAAGTAGAGAATAAAATCTACTATCTTCTATAATTTAAAAGGTTTTTTCATCACTTTTATCGCTGAGATTCGGCTCAATAAATAATCCACATCATTAAATCATCCCTGCACTACAGACCAATGATATTCTTTAGTATCACGACCATGAATTATCCATGTACTACGGGCCAAAGATAATCGTGTTTTCATCAACGGTCCTGATCATGCCATAAAACAATTCATCTTTGCACTCTTGGTCGAAGAGAATCCATAGCCATAATCATACCAAAAACTGTCCATCAATGCATTACGGGCCAATGAGGACTTTTTCCACATCATTTGTAACATTACGGTCATGATTATACCGAATAATCCCTGGTCATAATCATACCAAGTCCATCTATGCACTACAAGCCACAGATGACTTTTAACATAATATAAACATGAGGATGATGACAATGACATAATAATTCAATAAAACAAGTTCAAGAATTAATTTATCCAGGAACCAATAACGTCCAAATTGTCAACATGATACTTCTTTGCAGAGTAAAATTCAAGAATGCTCAAAAGAATATTTTCATAAAAAGATACTGGATGAAGCGCAAATATCAAAGATATTCCACTAATTTTATGGAGTATAGAAGCCAAAACTTTAACCAAATGAGTATAATAGAATATATGAAACTGCAAATGGATTTTCGCCGCCATGCGGTAATCCACTTAGACAGATCATTTCCACAATTTAATAAGGAATGAATACAAAGGATCATTCACCATACATGTGATAATCCACATAGATAGGTTATTCCAATGGAATAATAAAGAATAGAATAATAGAAGGATTCACCATGCGTGCGATAGACTGCACAGACAGGTTATTCCCAACAGAATAATAAATAATGGAACCAGGTCCGGCGTAATACGCACCGACTTGATATTTTAATAGAAAAATAAAGAATGGAATAACAATAGAAATCACCATGCATGCGATAAATCACACAGATAGGTTATTCCAACAGAAAAATAAATAATGGAACCAGGTCCGGCGTAAACGCACAGACAAGATATTCTGACAAAATAATAAAGAATGGAACCAGGTCCCAAGGCGAAATGCACGTAATACAGGATAGTCCAATGAAATAATAAAGAACGAAATAATAGAAGAATTTCACCACGATATGGGTACTTACAGATATATAAGGTTATTCCAACATAATAACAAAGAATGGAATAACAGAAGAATTTCACCAAGTATAGGGTAGTTCGCATATACAGGTTATTCCAACAGAATAATAAAGAATGGAATAACAGAAGTTCTCTTCATGAATACAAAAGAAATAATACCCCTTACCTTTGAAAGAAGAGTATTCCGACTGGTAGGGCGATGATATACTCGAAGAAAACTTGTACTACGATCAAAGCTTTCTTAAACTCTAAAGAAATATGCTCAAGATTATAGAAGAAGAACTCTCTCTATAGTTTATCTCTCTAGAGTTTTAGTGAATTTGTAAGAAATAATGAAGAAATGAGCTTCTATTTATAGAAGAATGGACTACATAGTAACTAATTCATGAACGGTCCAAATTGATTTACTTTTAATCGGACGGTCCATATTTAAAGAAAAATCTTTTAAATAAAATATAATATATTATATTTATAATCTAATAAAATGAATAACTTTATAAAAGTATTCTGTTTTATATAAAAAGATTTTACTATGCAAAACACTATGTAAGCACTATGCAACACTATGCATAATAAAATATAATATATTCTATTTATAGAATAACTTTATAAAAGTATTACATTTTATATAAAAAGATTTTACTATGCAAAACATTATGCATAATAGAATATAATATATTTTATTTATAGAATAACTTTATAAAAGTATTCTGTTTTATATAAAAAGCTTTTCTGTTTTATTACATTAATAATACTAATAAAACAAAATTGAGTGACTTTTCACGTAAGCATCAATAATTAATACCGTGTGCTACTATGCAACCACGCATATTCTTTATGCTTTTTTTACTAAGAGTAGTTCAACAGGTTTTAACAGTAAAACTTCCGTCGTTATTTTTATAAAAATATTTTTGTCGTTTTCTCAATCCGACAATAATTCCGTTGTGGGGTCCACCAATGATTGTACCGTCGTACGGATATTCCTTGACAAAAAGAATATTCTCCGACTAATCTAATATTTTCTGACACAACGAATATTTTATATCAACTTACTTACTTTGAAAAATTTTCACATATTACCCTTAACTTTAAACTTTTATCAATTTAACTATTTACCAAAATAGAAAAATTGAATACTTTTATTTCATAAAATTCGGGATCTCACAGAAGTTCTCTTCTAGAAGACGAAAGAAATAATACCCCTTACGAGTACAACAAATAATATCCCTTACTTTAGAAGAAACTGGATATAGGAGTAGTGAAGTAGCAGAATACTTTTCTTCTTTCTCTCTATAGTTTCTCTCTCTAGAGTTTCAGTGAATTCTTAAGAAATAATGAAGGAATGAGCTTCTATTTATAGGAGAATGGACTGAATAGTAACTAATTCATGAACGATCCAGATTGATTTAATTTTAAATGGATTGTCCATATTGATTTAATATGCAGTATTAATAAAATATTCTAATAAAATAAAATCTTTTAAATAAAATATAATATATTGTATTTATAATCTAATAAAACGAATAACTTTATAAAAGTATTATGTTTTATATAAAAAGATTTTACTATACAAATACTATCGCAGTACTATGCAAACACTTATGCATAATAGAATATTATATATTCTATTTATAGTCTAATAAAACAAATAACTTTATAAAAGTATTACATTTTTATAAAAAGTTTTTTGTTTTATTACATTTATAAAAATAATAAAACAAAACTTATCACCTTTATTATAATTCACAATATTAATCGACCGTGTCGCTTTCCGGAAAGAGGGGCTTTCCATAAGGATTTCTCCTATCAGTAGCATGAATTAGGTGACCAAACCTCTCCTTGGCATAACTTTTAGACATCATTAATATTACAAATAATAATATTAATAACTTTGTTATCTCAATTATTGATTTAATAATATATAAAATATCGACAATAATAATTGAATCAAATAACGTGAGATCTTGTGCAACAATTCTTTGTAGCAATAATTGAATAAAACCGAGTGATTTCTCACATAAGCATCAATAATTAATACTGGTAATGCGACTATGCAACCACGCCATTATCGCATACTTTTCTACAAAGAGTAGTTCAACAGTTTTAACGGTAAAACTTTCGCCATTATTTTCATAAAAATATTTTTATCGTTTTCTCAATCCGACAATAATTCTTTTCTGGGGTCTACCAATGATTGTACCGTCGTATGGATATTCCCCGACAAAAAGAATATTTCCCGACTAATCGAATATTCCCCGACACAACGAATATTTTATATCAACTTGCTTACTTTGAAAAAATTTCACATATTATCCTTAACTTTAAACTTTTATCAATTTAACTATTTACCAAAATAGAAAAATTGAATACTTTTATTTCATAAAATTTGGGGTCTCACAATCTCTGCTCCTTATGAAATTTCGCCCTCGAAATTTACGTACGTACCTGATATTCGAAGAGATGAGAATACCTTGCTTTCTTTTCAGATTGTACCTTCCCGGTAAATTCCTCGCTATCATAATTTTTCCATTGCTCATCTCTTGTATTTCAGATATCATTCTAGAATATATCTTCAAAACAAAGGTTGATTGACATATCATAAATTGTCAACTTATTAAGTAAAAATTTCAGCTTAGGTAAGTTACACACTAGCGAAGTATATTACTTGTCTCTCCCCTCCTAGTTCTAGACTCATATCTCCGCCAGCGATCATATCCCTAAGCTCTGCTACCAAATGTGACGCCCCCAAAATAGGTTCACACGACCCACTCTGAGTCGCCAAATATCACACTATAAAAATCATTTACAACTGTTGAACTGTCGTGCAGAATACGACCACAGTTAAACTATGAATTTTAATACAAATGTATGTAACTCTCATGGTGTCTCGACCACAACCTTACAATGGTACCTTACATATAAGTACAGTCAAAAACTATTTTAGAAATTAAAATCTTTGGGAAGTGCTTAAGGAAACCTTCGTACATGGGAGGCCATGCGTCTAGGTTATGATAGATATCATATGTCCACAGAATTATCCTTGGTTGTCCCAAAAGACCCCAAAGAAAAACGAGAAGATTACTATCATCTTCTTTCCAACGGTGAGTCTTCTCTTGATATATAACTATCTCCACTGTCTCCAAGTGAAAATTATATTTCAAATAAACTCCAAGATCATATAGGTAGTGCTCGTAGATATACTCAGCATGTGGATGTGCACAACCCTGTCTTATGATAACACGAGGTTGAATGTCATTAAACATCTTGTATGATAGTGGCAAAACACCCTTCCAAAGTTGGGTTCACCTCACCCTATTTGGTTCACCAAAATTAAATATCAAATGACGTATACAATACGACACACTTAACTAAAGTTCTCAATAAAATTATTTCCATACTATTTAGGAAGAAACTCAACATCTATAGACCACCGTTCTATTCCCCTGTTATCCATGCTCGACTCGGCAACACTCTTATTATTTGAAAGGAATTGTGAAGCAAAAGGGTGAGCACAACTAGCCCAGTAAAGAATATCATGACTAAAGATAATTAAATTATCAATAGCTTTCATCAATAATAAATCAGAGATTTAGAACATATGGTAGATGATAAAACTTTTCAACCATAGTTGCAGCGGAACGAGCAATCCATTAAAAGAGTCAAATAGACCATCATGTCTATTATCTTCTCCATGTTAAAAGTCCACCAATAATGTTTTATCCCTGTAACATCAATTAACAATTCCTGTCCACAATCATATGAATAACTCATAATCATAATTGTGATTCTGAATTCCTTTTCGTACCCAGGACGAAGATAATTTTCATCACCTATCTTCACCTGAAACATCAAAAATCATGGTTATACCAAATCATAATTCCTGCTCATAATCATACTAATAAATTCATCTTTGCACTACAACCAAAGATATACAACTGTAAAACCAATAACCAACAGTTCATCTTTGCACTACAGGCCAAAGATAACCAACAGTCCATCTTTGCACTACAGGCTAAAGATATACAACTGTAAAACCAATAATGCTGAGACTCAGCTTAATAGTATCACGACCATGAATTATTCATGCACTACGGGTCAAGGATATTCATGTTTTCAATTATGGTCATGATTATACCAAATAATCCCTGGTCATAATCATACCAAGTCCATCTATGCACTACGGGCCAAAGATGACTTTTACCACATCATTTGTAACATTACGGTCATGATTATACCGAATAATCCCTGGTCATAATCATACCAAGTCCATCTATGCACGTAAGTCACAGATGACTTTCAACACAATATAAGCATGAGGATGTGACGCCCCCAAAATAGGTATACATCACCCATTCTGAGTTGTCAATACATGGTACAGAAACAACTACAACTTTATTATTACAACAAGAAAAGCGTGAGTTTGAATACAAATATTATCTTCTAGACAATATCTATACTCAAATAAATCCTCATCACATTTATTGATACATTATTTTACAAAAATGGTGAGGACTACTAAACAACTCTCTCTAACCTTCATTCCATACCCAGGCTGCACTCACTATATTCTCGCCTCACGAGAAGAAAAATGGAACAAAAAGAAAAAGGGTGAGCTCAACTAGCCCAAGAAGAATATTATGACTAAGATAATATACAACAAATTATCATTAGTCTTCAACAGGAAAAATCTAATAGAATACAATAGACAACAAGTTTTTAAATCAATATTCGCAGGCTGAAATAATAATTCATTAGAAGAGTTAAGTAGAGAATGCAAACTACTATCTTCTATGTATGAATTTAAAAGTTCATCGCCTATCTTTTATCCCTCAGAACATCAATCAATATATATCTCGAATCAAATATTCATCTTTTGCACTACAGCCAAAAGATATTCATCATTGGTCATGTTCATCTAAACACTGCTTCATCTTTGCACTACGGGCCAAAGATATTCTTCAAATCATTCATCTTTGCACTACACAGCCAAAGATATTCAATAATATCATCATTTAAGATCGAGGATGATGAAAAATATTTTTAAAGAAACGAATCCAAAGGAAACAAAATGACAAGGATTAAGGATTAAGGATTAGTACTTTGTTTTATCCATGTCCAAAAATACCTCAAAAATAATCATAGTGGTGTAAAATTCAAGAATTATCAAAACATGGATACAATCAAAGCTAGTATCCGAATAGATATTTTGGACGAAAAGAAAATTTTTATTTTTCGATGAATAGTCGTATTCGATAAATGAATAGTTAAAGATATCGTGAATAAAGGTCGATATCGTGAATAGTAACTCCAGACACCAAAAGTTTCAAATTTGATAAAAACTTCGATCAATATTTCAACATAATGATATTGAAGAAATAATATCATTACAAAAAAAATAATATCCCTTACTTGAAAGATCGGTCTTTAAATTGAAACACAGGATATAAAGCTATGACTTGAACTTGCAATCGATAGCAATACTCAAAATATACTCAAAATACTCACAAGAATACGCCGATAATATAGAGAGAAAAACTTGATTTACGGTGTGATTTTCAATTCTAACCTAAGCACCTATTTATAGGAAAATGCTTAGAACACCAAAAAGAAAAATTTAATATAATATTATTATTATTTGTTAAAATTCTATACGCCCACTCTTGGAGATCTGATTTCAGCAATCAATAACACATGCTAGACCCACTTAACACACCAAAAACGTTTTTCTTGAAAAAATAATTAAAACTTCTAAAAATCAATTATTTGAAGCTTCTAACTTCAATAATTCATAATAAATAGCCCTTTTGTCGTAAAATTCGAAACTCACGACTTTTATAGGAAATTCAATTCTCTACAACTTTGCGTAAGAAAGTTTTTCCAATTCCAAACAAAAATTGACCGAAATCCACAAACAGGCGATTTTACAAGTATAATCAAATTTCAATCGATAAATGGGGTCCACCGATATGTTTAACATGTTTTAAACATTTATTACAATAAAAATACTCTTCCTCCTCGTATACTCATATATCCCACATTCGTTGTAAAAATATCACCATTATTATATTATTAAAATATAATAATATATTTAAATAATTATTTTATCGTAAAAAGATAAAATTTCAATTTTCAACAATTGTCACATTAAAAATTTTCTCCATCTATATCCACATAAAATCAATATTTTATCATCATATGAATCAATAATTAATTATTCACAAATAATATTACGTAATCACAATATTGACAACTGCATAGCCCCTCAGAAAGAGGGGGCTTTCCAATAAGAATTTTTCTTCTTCTTGGCGCCGCAATTAGGTGACCAAACCTCTCTCCTTAGATGTAACTTTCTAGACATTGCCAATAATGTTATCTAATAATATTATTCAAATAATATGAATTATTGCTTTGATAATGAAAAATCTTGTAAATGACAATTATTGAAACAACAACAATATAAAATATCAACGCAATAATTATTAAATCAATAAAATATTTGAGCGATAATTACTGTAAACCATTATTGAGTAGTGCTTTCTTACGTAAGAATCAATAATTGGTGCAATACCGTGTCTTTATTGTGTTTTAACCAAGAGTATTTTAACAAGATTAATTGATGAATAACTACTGTTTGTTATTTTTTAAACAACTTATATTTGTCGTTTTCTTCATCCAATCGCTTTCAAGTATGGGGCTCACAAAACATCACTACCATCGCATTTAATATTCCCCATGCAAGAAGAATATTCCACGACCCAACGAATATTCCCCAACAACAATGAATATTTTATAACCACTTGCTTATTTTGAAATATTTGCGTATTTTACCCATAACTATCCACATTAATCTAATCAACCCTTACTATTTCAAAATAGAAAATTAAATTTCATTAATAATAAGTTGGGGTCTTATAACCTCCCCTCCTTATGAAATTTCGTCCTCGAAATTGACGTACGTACCTGGTGTTTCGAAAAGGTGAGGATACCTCGCTTTCATTTCCGTTTCCAATTCCCTGGTCATTTCCTCTATAGCATGATTCCTCCACAAAACTTTAACTTGTGGTATGACCTTTGCGCGTAGGACATGCTCCTTCCTATCCAAGATCTTGACAGGTACCTCCTCATACGTTAAGTCTTCGGCTATTTCATCCGGTTCTAACTCTATAACGTGGTTCGGGTCTTTCAAATATTTACGAAGTACAGATATGTGAAACACATTATGAACACGAGACATACTCGGAGGTAACGCAAGTCTATAGGCTACATTTCCTACTCGGTCAAGAATTTGAAATGGACCAATAAATTTTGGATTGAGCTTTCCTCTCTTCCCAAATCTTGTAACTCCCTTCCATGGAGCTGAAAGTATTATGCATACAAGCCAATCATGTATGATGATAAAGCATATACTGTGTAATCAATCTTATTTATTTATTAATAAAAGAATTATTTATTAAAGGCATTTATTATCTACATGGTGCTGTTTTAATAATATGTGATAAACCCATAGTTTTAAGCAACGCTTTTAGAATAATGATGATGATCATTCTAATGAGATCTAAATTCTTAGAAAGCTTAAAACTAAAATAGTTCCCAATCATTGGATTACTAAATTGGGGATTAGTGAATCCGGGATAGATTGGTACATACGTTGCTTGCTCATTGGATGAGGATGATTGATCTCATGATCATTTGTGTGGAGACACTAAAGCAAGTATGTAGGTGCTTATTAGAGAATAAGTTCAACGAACGTGACTCGTTAAGGAATACCTAATGGAGTTTTACTTACCCGATCGATAGGAATTCTGTAGTGATAGTAATCTGAAATGATCCTTAGACTTGAGATCATCATAGTATCTTATATATAATGAATTACACTTTGACTTATTCCTTAAGACTCTTAGAGTATATCAAAGGGTATGCTTGGGTGTAATAAGTTATATATGAAGATAATGAATGATCAATAAAGAATCTACCACTTCTAGTAAAAGGAGAAATGTCCTATGTGATTCGATAAATGACAACCCAGGAATCCTTGGCCAAGGTGGAATGAAATTAGAAAGTAGTTTCTAATTTGCATTCATTAGGAGTTGTTCATTTTGGAATCGAAATACATATAATTAAATAAAATAAGACTTGACAGTAATTCCATGTCTTATATTTAATTGGGACATTGTATGGTGGAAGGATTGAATTGTACGGTAACTATTTACTCAAAGGTTCTTTTATGATTAATGTTGAAATCTATATTATCTGGAAAGTCGTTGATCATTTAGGGAGGCTTATTCTATTGTAGAATAAATATTATTTATTTAAATAAATTATTTATTTAATTTATTTATTTAAATGAGATTAGAATTGTTCTAATTGATTTATTCACAACCTAGGTTTATATATGGAGAACCTAAAAGGGTCACACCATAAAAGGAAGAATTTAAGAAGTTAATGGCATAATTGTAATAATATGTTAAGTATATTTAATTTAATCTATGGTGATAGAATAAATTAAATAGCTTAATATTTATTATTTAATATTTTAGAAATATTAAATATAAATTAATAAGAGGAGTCTTATTAATATTATTATAATTATTATTATTTTAATTTCTAAAAGGTTTAGGAATTAATTTAATATTATTACTCTCATTTATTCCTAATTGGATTAGAAAAGAAAAATTAGTTAAATGAGTTTAACTAATTATCCCTAATAGGATTAGGGAGCCCATTTAATTAAAAGAGTTTAATTAAATAAATAATACCTTATTTTAATTAAAATAGGGTTATATAATATCTTTATAAGAGGAGTCTTATATTAGATATGAAATATCGTAAATTCCTGAGACTTGGAGAGTACAACCCTTTTCTTATTCGGATAGGAAAAACTAGGGTTTGAGCCAAATCCTTCTTCTTGAAAAATTCCTCTTCCTTGGTGGATCACTATAGAGGCCACACACTTGGGTGGCTTACATTGATCGAAAGGAAGGAATCTACCCGTAGATTCAGGAGATCATGAGAAGTAGGAGGTGAACTGCATTACTGAGGAAGCTCGTTTCTACAAGGTATGATTTCATAATTTCTTATTCTTCATTTAATTAATAATATGCATAAAGGATGATCCGGGTAATTGGTTTGTGAAAAATTTTAAAATCGATTTTTATCTCTACTTATTTATATTTTGTAATTTGATTGCTACTCTGATTTTCACGAAAACCTAACAGTGGTATCATGAGCCAAACTTTATGCGAATTATTAATTATTTTGATTCCATGTATGTATGGGTATGTATTTAGAATAATTTATTGGGCATAATTTGTTGTATAAAATTATTATCTTACCGAAAAATAAAAAAAATTTTGGAATTCGGTAATTCGAATTCGATAATTCGGTGTAATTTTTTTTTTTGGTGTTGTTCACTTTATATATATATTATATATATATAAACCGAACATGGCAGTCACTTTAATTTACAAGGAATCCGTTTGCATCTGCTTGGTCATGATTGCCGAAATAAAAAAAAAAAGGAGCAAAACGTGATACAACCAATTTTTTTTTTTTTGGCGTGAAACAAGGAGTCCGGCCATTTAGCAAAACAAAATTTGTCCAGAAAATTTTGTAATCATACTGCAACTCACAAGGCCATCACGTTGACCGAGGCGCAAAAGCAGGTCCGGAATTTTTTAAAAGAGTTGGACTTTTTATTATATATATATATATAATTGTTATATATATATATATTAATTTTAATAATTTTATAATTAAATAAAAGAGTTTATTTTAATTTTGAAATTAGATTTCATGCAACATAAAATTGCCCATTAAATGATACTCATATATATATGGAATGATTTAATTTATTGATACATATGATGATATGTATGATAATAAATGGGATTGATTGTGGACAATTGACCAATATGATTGGATTTATTTTAGTTGGATGTTTTGAATGAATGAGTTTTTATTAAATGGGGTTCTGCGTACCTCGTCTTTTACGGTTTTCTTCTTGATGTAAATTCTATCTCTCTCTATGTACTTCCCTTGATTGGCGATCAAGGTTTCTATTTAAATTAAATAGTTTAATGTAATAGGATTAGTTAGAATTTTTTTTTTGAAGAACCGGAGATCAAGGAGCACTTGAAGACCCGTTTGTAATGGAGCCCGGGTTTAAATGTAATAGTTATATTTAAATGTTTATTCTTTGCACCCTAAGGTTTGACCTTTTGGTTCACATGGTGGCTCTAGTGAACCAAACTAGAATAAAAGTCCATAATCAATTCCGGTAGAATATAGTATTCTATATGTGCATTCTAGTATTATATATATTATATATTATGCAAATATGCTTCATGTTTAATAATATGACGAGCGTATTTTATATATATATTTGCATGCTGCGCTAAACAAGATGAGACAAATAATAACAAATCCCTCAAAGTTTTTATTAAGTCTTAAGCGTTCAAAGATATTTAGAATATCGAACGTCATATACGGCATGATAAAATTAATAGAGTATTAAATATTTAATATGAGTTTGTTGTGTCACCAAAGCAAGTATTAAGTATTTAAGATGTTAATTTATCACATTTGATGCTTATAAAGAAAATTGAACAATATTGTTTTGTTGTGTCACCACAAGGGCGATATTTTCTTTTTGAATATATGGAAGTGCTAGGTTGGACTTAACTTAGATAATTTTGATTCGGATGTGCCACCACTTGATCAAAATAATCCAAGAGGCAAAAAATAAGGAGTTACATGTTAATGTAATTGACAAGGAGTTGTCTACCTATTTATTTATATATAGTTTGTTGTGTCACCACAAGGCTATATATATTTGAAATGGGATCCTTATTCTCACTAGCAAAAACTTTAATTAGATTTTGCGAACTATATAAATGAGGGTAATATAGTTTGAAGAAAATAGTGGGAGATACCAATATAAAATAAGACCTAATTTATTTTGGTAATTAATAAATGAATGTTTGCTAAAATATTGTCTTTTTACATGCGAAATTTTGAAAATGTCACATTCACTAATTTCAACTGCGTAGCATACTTGATCTTAACAAACCGGCCAATCGAACTACTACGAATCGGTTGAGAATCGAGAATTGTTCTCACTTCTTTGAAAAGATTTCTTATGTCCTAAATTACCGCGTACTGCAAAAGTTGTAGAGAGACGACCTCGGAGAAGAGATTGCTACTTTTAAGCGGTGGCAAGATGATGCATCTGTGGCTCGATGCATCATGCTTTCGCATCCATGAGTAACGAGCTTCGGCGTCGGCATGAAAACATGGATGCTCTCTTGTGCTACTACACCTTGGAGAGTTGTATGGTGAGCAAAGTAGGACTGCTAGATATGAAATATCTAAGGAGCTCTTCCAATCTCGGATGACCGAGGCACTGCCGTTGAGACTCATGTTCTAAAGATGATCAATCTAATTGAACGTCTTGGACAACTTGGGTTCGTCATGGATGGGGAGTTGAGTCAAGATTTAGTCTTGCAGTCACTCCCAGACACCTTCTCACAATTTGTTGTGAACTTTCACATGAATAAGTTGGATGTCAGCTTGCCTGAATTACTTAACATGTTGAAAACTGCTGAAGGTCACTTCCCATCTAAGAAGAACCATGTCTTATTGGTGGATGATTCTTCCAAGAAAAGGAAGAGGCCCAAGGTATCTTCTGAAAAGAAGATATCCAAGAAGGCTAAGGGAAAGGCGAAAGTGAAGGATCAAAAGAAACCTGATCCAGCTAGCAAATGAATTTGCTTCCATTGCAATAAGCCTTCGTCATTTGGAAGAGGAACTGCAAGGATTATCTCATGAGAACAAAAGTAGAAGAAGCTTGGAGAAGCTTGAATCCTAATCAAGGTTTTTTTATGATTGAAATTAATTTTTAAAAAAGTCAATCTTCTACTTGGGTATTAGATATCTGGGATGTGGTTCTCACATATGTAATAATATCGAGGGGACCGGTCGAAGTAGAAAATGAAAGAAGGATGAGGTCGTCTACGAGTGGGAAATGGAGCAAAGGTTGCTCATTAGCTGTAGGGACTTATTATTTAGCACTGCCTACGGGCAAGTTCATTAATTTAAATAATTGTTATTTTGTTCCAAATATCATTAGAAACATTATTTCTATCTCTGTATTGGATATGGATGGTTTTAATATTAAAATAAAAACAACAATGGTTGTTCTATTTATAATGATAATGTTTTATATATGGTGTTGGTAATTTGCGAAATGGACTTTATATACTTGACTTGCATGAAAATATATTTCAAATTGAACAAACTAATAAAAGGAAAAGAGATGATGTTAATTATACCTTCATGTGGCAATTGTAGACTTGGTCATATTAATGAAACAAGATTATCCAAGTTGCGTAAAAGATGGGCTCCTAGAGCTATCGATTATGAATCATATCCAACTGTGAATCTTGTCTCATGGGTAAAATGACTAAATCTCCTTTTAGTGGAAAAGGAGAAAGAGTTATAGAGTTGTTAGCGTTGGTACACACGAGATGTATGTGGACTATGACAACGACCATACGAGGAGGGTATTCTTATTTTATTACATTCAACGACGACCACTCAAGATTTGGATATGTGTATTTAATGAAATACAAATCAAATCATTTGAAAAGTTCAAAGAGTTCGAAGTGAAGTTGAGAAGCAAAGCGGTAAGAGTATTAAGATTCTTCGATCGATCGAGGAGGAGAATACTTAAGTGGTGAGTTTCTCAATTGTCTCAAAAGAAAATGGTATAATCTCACAATGGACTCCACCGGGGACGCCACAAATGAATGGTGTATCTGAAAGGAGAAATCGAACATTGTTGGACATGGTTCGATCTATAATGAGCTTTCTGAGCCTTCCGGTTTCTTTACGGGGATATGCCTAGAATCTACCGCATATACCTACCTACTTAACAAGGTACCTACAAAATCCGTCCCCAAGACCCCATATGAGTTATGGATGGGGAGGAAACCAAATCTTAAGCATGTTAAGACTTGGGGTTGTCCGACTTATGTCAAAAAGGTTGAAAACGATAAAGCTGCCAGACTAGATCGACAAATGTAGATTTGTGGGATACCCTAAAGAAACATCGAGGTATTATTTCTATCATCCAACCGATCAAAAGGTGTTTGTTGCGAAACATCTTTGCCTTCTTGGAAAAGGAGTTTATCCTTGAAGGGTCGATGGGAGTAAGATATATCTTGAAGAGGTTCAAGAACCACAAAATACTACGAGATCAAAGTGAGGTACCTAATCAAGTAGAGATTCTTACATACCACACCCTATTCAGTAAATCTGGAAGAGTACCAAAGATACCAGACAGTATGGACTTGTCATAGAAGATGACAATGAGGTACGCATCATAGATGATGATGATCCATTGAATTCTGAATAGGCTATGAGTAGTAAAGACTTCGAGAGAAATGGCAAGAAGCCATGAAATCGAGATGGACTCCATGTATGAGAACAAAGTATGGACTTTGGTCTCACCACTGGCATTAAGCTTTATTGGGTGTAAATGGGTCTTTAAAGAAAGATGGGAAGCGGGCGGCAAGGTAGAGACCTATAAGGCCCGACCGGTTGCAAAAGGTTTCAAACAAAGACAAGGAGTTGACTATGGCGAAAACCTTCTCACCAATAGTGATACTCAAGTCCATTCGGATTTTGCTTGCAATTCGCGACTTACCATGACTACGAAATCGGCGGATGGACGTGAAAACGGCCTTCCTCAATGGGAAACTTGAGGAGGATGTGTATATGACACAACCGGAGGGATTTGTTTCAAAGGTTGGAACAAATCAAGTCTGTAAGCTTCTGACGATCCATTTATGGATTAAAGCAAGCTTCTCGTGGGTGGAACATCCGTTTTGATGAGACAATCAAAAGTTTGATTTTATCAAAATGAGGATGAACCATGTGTGTACAAGAAGGTTAGTGGGGCGCTATTTCATTCCTTGTATTATATGTTGATGATATATTACTTGATAGGGAATGATATTCCTATCTTTAAAACAATTAAAATCTGGTTATCTAAACACTTCTCCATGAAGGACTTGGGAGAAGCATCCTATATTTTGGGGATAAAGATCTATAGAGATAGATCTAATAGGATGCTTGGCTTATCCCAAGGAGCGATGACATTGACATGATGCTAAAAGGTTTAGCATGGAAGATTCCGAAAGAGGTCTCATCTTGATGAGAGCCATGGAATACATCTCTCCAAGAAACAAGCCCCAAAGACACTGAGGAGAGAAACCGCATGAGTAAGATTCCTTATGCTTGAAAGAATAGGATCTATCATGTACGGTATGATATGTACTAGACCGGATGTCGCTCATGCACTTAGTGTAACAAGCGAGATGTCGATCGAATCCGGAGAAGAACAACTTTGGAAGCGGTGAAAAATATCCTAAAGTACTTAAGAAGAACTAAGGATGTATTTCTTGTCTCGGTGGAGTCCGAATTAAAACTAGAAGGCTTCACGGACTCAAGTTTTAAAAGCAGCCAAGATGATGATAAATCCGTTTGGGTATGTGTTTACCTTAAACTTGTGGCGCGATGAGTTGGAAAAGTTCAAGCACGATTCTTGATTCGATGTGAGGCGAGTACATAGGCGCAAGTGAAGGCTGCGAAAGGAAGGTTTGTTTGGATGAAGAAGTTCATTCTGAACTTGGTGTGGTTCCTAGCATTAAAGGACCAAAGCCTTTATTACGTGACAACAACTTTGAGGCATTACATGCAAGCTAAGGAATCCGTGTCTCATCGAAATCCAAACACGTGTTGCGGCGATTTCATTTGATCGGAGAGATCATTGAAAGAGGAGACGTCACCACAGGCGTGTGGACTCTCAAGACAATATTGCGGATCCATTTACTAAAGCGTTAACCAACAACCCGGTTTGATCGTCACTTAGAGAAGATGGGTATGAGATACCACGGCGATTGGCTTTAGTGCAAATGGGAGATTGAAAGTATTATGCATACAAGCCAATCATGTATGATGATAAAGCATATACTCTGTAATCAATCTTATTTATTTATTAATAAAAGAATTATTTATTAAAGGCATTTATTATCTACATGGTGCTGTTTTAATAATATGTGATAAACCCATAGTTTTAAGCAACGCTTTTAGAATAATGATGATGATCATTCTAATGAGATCTAAATTCTTAGAAAGCTTAAAACTAAAATAGTTCCCAATCATTGGATTATTAAATTGGGGATTAGTGAATCCGGATAGATTGGTACATCGTTGCTTGCTCATTGGATGAGGATGATTGATCTCATGATCATTTGTGTGGAGACACTAAAAGCAAGTATGTAGGTGCTTATTAGAGAATAATTTCACTTTGAGCGTGACTCATTGAGGAATACCTAATGGAGTTTTACTTACTGTCAATAGGAATTCTGTAGTGATAGTAGTACAAATGATCCTTAGACTTGAGATCATCATAGTATCTTATATATAATGAATTACACTTTGACTTATTCCTTAAGACTCTTAGAGTATATCAAAGGGTATGCTTGGGTATAATAAGTTATATATGAAGATAATGAATGATCGATAAAGAATCTACCACTTCTAGTAAAAGGAGAAATGTCTATGTGATTCGATAAATGACAACCCGGGAATCCTTGGCGAGGTGGAATGAAATTAGAAAATAGTTTCTAATTTGCATTCATTAGGAGTTATTCATTTTGGAATCGAAATACATATAATTAAATAAAATAAGACTTGTGATAATTCCATATCTTATATTTAATTGGGACATTGTATGGTGGAAGGATTGAATTATACGGTAACTATTTACTCAAAGGTTCTTTTATGATTAATGTTGAAATCTATATTATCTGGAAAGTCGTTGATCATTAGGGAGGCTTATCCTATTGTAGAATAAATATTATTTATTTAAATAAATTATTTTTTTAATTTATTTATTTAAATGAGATTAGAATTGTTCTAATTGATTTATTCTGTAGGTTTAATATGGAGAACCTAAAGGGTCACACCATAAAAGGAAGAATAATTATTTAAGAAGTTAATGGCATAATTGTAATAATATGTTAAGTATATTTAATTTAATCTATGGTGATAGAATAAATTAAATAGCTTAATATTATTATTTAATATTTTAGAAATATTAAATATAAATTAATAAGAGGAGTCTTATTAATATTATTATAATTATTATTATTTTAATTTCTAAAAGGTTTAGGAATTAATTTAATATTAGTACTCTCATTTATTCCTAATTGGATTAGGAAAGAAAAATTAGTTAAAGGAGTTTAACTAATTATCCCTAATAGGATTAGGGAGCCCATTTAATTAAAAGAGTTTAATTAAAAAAATAATACCTTATTTTAATTAAAATAGGGTTATATAATATCTTTATAAGAGAGTCTTATATTAGATATGAAATATCGTAATTCTAGACTTGGAAAGTACAATCCTTTTTCTTATTGGATAGAAAAAACTAGGGTTTGAGCCAAATCCTTCTTCTTGAAAAATTCCTCTTCCTTGGTGGATCACCTATAGAGGCCACACACTTGGGTGGCTTACATTGATCGAAAGGAAGGAATCTACCTTGGGATTCGAGGAGATCATGAGGAGAAGTAAGAGGTGAACTTCGTACTGAGGAAGCTCGTTTCTACAAGGGTATGATTTCATAATTTCTTATTCTTCGTTTAATTAATAATATGAATAAAGGATGATCCGGTAATTGGTTTGTGAAAATTTTTAAAATCTGATTTTATCTACGCTTATTATATTTTGCAATTTGATTGCTACTCGATTTTCACGAAAACCTAACGGTGGTATCATGAGCCAAACTTTATGCGAATTATTAATTATTTTGATTCCATGTATGTATGGGTATGTATTTAGAATAATTTATTGGGCATAATTTGTTGTATAAAATTATTATCTTCTGAAAAAATAAAAAATTTTGAATTCGATAATTGAATTCGATAATTCTCTTTAATAATTTTTTTTGGTGTTGTTCACTTTATATATCTATTATATATATATAAATTGAACATGGCGATCCTTTAATTTACAAGGAATCCGTTTTTACACTGTTGTCATGATTGCTATAAAAATAAAAAAAGAGAAAAAACGTGATACGTACCTAATTTTTTTTTTTTTGGCGTGAAACAAGGAGTCCCATTATTTATTTAGCAAAACAAAATTTGTCCGAAAAATTTTGTAATCATCTTAAACTCACAAGGCCATCACGTTGGCCATAAAAGCAAAAAGCAGTCCTAAATTTTTTAAAAGAGTTGGACTTTTTATTATATATATATATATATAATTATTATATATATATATATATATATATTAATTTTAATAATTTTATAATTAAATAAAAGAGTTTATTTTAATTTTGAAATTAGATTTCATGCAACATAAAATTGCCCATTAAATGATACTCATATATATATGGAATGATTTAATTTATTGATACATATGATGATATGTATGATAATAAATGGGATTGATTGTGGACAATTGACCAATATGATTGGATTTATTTTAGTTGGATGTTTTGAATGAATGGGTTTTATTAAATGGGTCTACTTACTGCGTACCTCGTCTTTTCTGGTTTTCTTCTTGATGTAAATTCTATCTCTCTCCTATGTACTTCCCCTTGACTGCTGATCAAGGTTTCTATTTAAATTAAATAGTTTAATGTAATAGGATTAGTTAGAATTTTTTTTGAAGAACCGGAGATCAAGGAGCACTTGAAGACCCGTTTGTAATGGAGCCCGGGTTTAAATGTAATAGTTATATTTAAATGTTTATTCTTTGCACCTTGTGGGTTTGACCTTTTGGTTTACTTGGTGGCTCTAGTGAACCAAACTAGAATAAAAGTCCATAATCAATCCGGGTAGAATATAGTATTCTATATGTGCATACTAGTATTATATATATATATATATTATGCAAACATGCTTCGCATGTTTAATAATATATATTGCGTATTTTATATATATATTTGCATGTGTGCTAAACAAGATGAGACAAATAATAACAAATCCCTCAAAGTTTTTTATTAAGTCTTAAGCGTTCAAAGATATTTAGAATATCGAGCGTTAAGCGCCTTCTAGCATGATAAAATTAATAGAGTATTAAATATTTAATATGAGTTTGTTGTGTCACCACAAGGCAAGTATTAAGTATTTAAGATGTTAATTATCACATTTGATGCTTATAAAGAAAATTGAACAATATTGTTTTGTTGTGTCACCACAAGGGCGATATTTTTTCTTTTTGAATATATGGAAGTGCTAGGTTGGACTTAACTTAGATAATTTTGATTCGGATGTGCCACCACTTGATCAAAATAATCCAAGAGGCAAAAATATGGAGTTACATGTTGATGTAATTGACAAGGAGTTGTCTACCTATTTATTTATATATAGTTTGTTGTGTCACCACAAGACTATATATATTTGAAATGGGATCCTTATTCTCACTAGCAAAAACTTTAATTAGATTTTGCGAACTATATAAATGAGGTAATATAGTTTGAAGAAAATAGTGGGAGATACCAATATAAAATAAGACCTAATTTATTTTGGTAATTAATAAATGAATGTTTGCTAAAATATTGTCTTTTTACATGCGAAATTTGAAAATGTCACATTCACTAATTTCATCTGCGTGAGCATACTTGATCTAATAAACCGAATGGCCAATCGAACTACACTTGGAATTTGGTTGAGGAATTTGAGAATTGTTCTCACTTCTTTGAAAAATTTCTTATGTCCTAAATTAGCGTGTCACTAAAAAGTTGCGAGAGGCGACCTCTGAGGAAGAGATTGCTACTTTTAAGCGAGTGGCGAGATGATGCATCTGTGGGCTCGATGCATCATGCTCGCATCCATGAGTAATGAGCTTGACGTCGGCATGAAAACATGGATGCTCCTACTATGCTACTACACCTTGGAGAGTTGTATGGTGAGCAAAGTAGGACTGCTAGATATGAAATATCTAAGGAGCTCTTCCAATCTCGGATGATAGAGGCACTTTGAGACTCATGTTCTAAAGATGATCAATCTAATTGAACATCTTGGACAACTTGGGTTCGTCATGGATGGGGAGTTGAGTCAAGATTTAGTCTTGCAGTCACTCCCAGACACCTTCTCACAATTTGTTGTGAACTTTCACATGAATAAGTTGGATGTCAGCTTGCCTGAATTACTTAACATGTTGAAAATCTAACTTTGAAGGTCACTTCCCATCTAAGAAGAACCATGTCTTCTTCGGTGGATGATTCTTCCAAGAAAAGGAAGAGGCCCAAGGTATCTTCTCAAAAAGAAGATATCCAAGAAGGCTAAGGGAAAGGCGAAAGTGAAGGATCAAAAGAAACTGATCCGACTAGCAAAGGAATTTGCTTCCATTGCAATAAGCCGGGTCATTTGGAAGAGGAGGCTGCAATGATTATCTCGCGAGAACAAAAGCGAAAGAAGCTTGGAGAAGCTTGAATCCTAATCAAGGTTTGTTTATGATTGAAATTAATTTTTCTAAAAGTCAATCTTCTACTTGGGTATTAGATCTGGGATGTGGTTCTCACATATGTAATAATATCTGAGGGTAGTGTCGAGTAGTAGAAAGTCGAGCAAGGATGAGGTCGTCCTACGAGTGGGAAATGGAGCAAAGGTTGCTTGCATTAGTAGCAAGGACTTATTATTTAGCACTTACTACAAGGCAAGTTCATTAATTTAAATAATTGTTATTTTGTTCCAAATATCATTAGAAACATTATTTCTATCTACTGTATTGGATATGGATGGTTTTAATATTAAAATAAAGAACAACGGTTGTTCTATTTATAATGATAATGTTTTATATGGTGTTGGTAATTTGCGAAATGGACTTTATATACTTGACTTGCATGAAAATATATTTCAAATTGAACAAACTAATAAAAGGAAAAGAGATGATGTTAATTATACCTTCATGTGGCACTTTATACTCGGTCATATTAATGAAACAAGATTATCCAAGTTGCATAAAGATGGGCTCCTAGAGCTATCTGATTATGAATCATATCCAACCTGTGAATCTTGTCTCATGGGTAAAATGACTAAATCTCCTTTTAGTGGAAAAGGAGAAAGAGTTCTGAGTTGTTAGCGTTGGTACACACGGATGTATGTGGACCTATGACAACGACCTTGACGAGGAGGGTATTCTTATTTTATTACATTCACTGACGACCACTCAAGATTTGGATATGTGTATTTAATGAAATACAAATCTGAATCATTTGAAAAGTTCAAAGAGTTCAAGTGAAGTTGAGAAGCAAAGCTGGTAAGAGTATTAAGATTCTTCGATCGATCGAGGAGGAGAATACTTAAGTGGTGAGTTTCTCAATTGTCTCAAAGAAAATGGTATAATCTCACAATGGACTCCACCGGGGGACGCCACAAATGAATGGTGTATCTGAAAGGAGAAATCGAACATTGTTGGACATGGTTCGATCTATAATGAGCTTCTGAGACCTTCCGGTTTCCTTACGGGGATATGCCTAGAATCGGTTGCATACCTACTTAACAAGGTACCTACAAAATCCGTCCCCAAGACCCCATATGAGTTATGGATAGGGGGAGGAAACCAAATCTTAAGCATGTTAAGACTTGGGGTTGTCCGACTTATGTCAAAAAGGTTGAAAACGATAAGTTCACAGACTAGATCCGACAAATGTAGATTTGTGGGATACCCTAAAGAAACATCGGGTATTATTTCTATCATCCAACCGATCAAAAGGTGTTTGTTGCGAAACATGCCTTCTTGGAAAAGGAGTTTATCCTTGAAGGGGTCGATGGGAGTAAGATATATCTTGAAGAGGTTCAAGAACCACAAAATACTATGAGATCAAAGTGAGGTACCTAATCAAGTAGAGATTCATACATAACACACCCTATTCAGTAAATGGGAAGAGTACCAAAGATACCAGACAGGTATGGACTTGTCATAGAAGATGACAATGAGGTACGCATCATAGATGATGATGATCCATTGAATTCTGAACAGGGCTATGAGTAGTAAAGACTCGGAGAAATGGCAAGAAGCCATGAAATCCGAGATGGACTCCATGTATGAGAACCAAGTATGGACTTTGGTCTCACCACCTGAAGGCATTAAGCCTATTGGGTGTAAATGGGTCTTTAAAAGAAAGACAAGGAGTTGACTATAAGGTAGAGACCTATAAGGCCCGACTGGTTGCAAAAGGTTTCAAACAAAGACAAGGAGTTGACTATGACGAAACCTTCTCACCAGTAGCAATGCTCAAGTCCATTCAGATTTTGCTTGGAATTGCAGCTTACCATGACTACGAAATCTGGCAGATGGACGTGAAAACGGCCTTCCTCAATGGGAAACTTGAGGAGGATGTGTATATGACACAACCCGGAGGATTTGTTTCAAAGGTTGGAACAAATCAAGTCTATAAGCTTCTGACGATCCATTTATGGATTAAAGCAAGCTTCTCGTAGGTGGAACATCCGTTTTGATGAGACAATCAAAAGTTTGATTTTATCAAAAATGAGGATGAACCATGTGTGTACAAGAAGGTTAGTGGGGCGCTATTTCATTCCTTGTATTATATGTTGATGATATATTACTTGATAGGGAATGATATTCCTATATCTGCAAAACAATTAAAATCTGGTTATCTAAACACTTCTCCATGAAGGACTTGGGAGAAGCATCCTATATTTTGGGGATAAAGATCTATAGAGATAGATCTAATAGGATGCTTGGCTTATCCCAAGGAACGATACATTGACATGATGCTAAAAAGGTTTAGCATGGAAGATTCCAAAAGAGGTCTCATGCCGATGAGCCATGGAATACATCTCTCCAAGAAACAAGCCCCAAAGACACTGAGGAGAGAAACCGCATGAGTAAGATTCCTTATGCTTGAAAGAATAGGATCTATCATATGCGGTATGATATGTACTAGACCGGATGTCGCTCATGCACTTAGTGTAACAAGCGAGATATCGATCGAATCCGGGAGAAGAACACTTTGGAAGGCGTTGAAAAATATCCTAAAGTACTTAAGAAGAACTAAGGATGTATTTCTTGTCTACGGTGGAGTGCGAATTAAAACTAGAAGGTTTCACAGACTCAAGTTTTCAAACAGACCAAGATGACAATAAATCCATTTCGGGTATGTGTTTACCTTAAAATGGTTCTTGCAGTGAGTTGGAAAAGTTCCAAGCAAAGAAATAGTTTCTTGATTTAGTGATGAGGCGAGGACAGTACATAGCTACTAGTGAAGGCGCAAAGGAAAGGCATTTTGATGAAGAAGTTCATTCTGCGAACTTGGTGTGGTTCCTAGCATTAAAGGACCAAGTACCTTTATTCGCGGACAACATCAAGAATTGCTTACAAGCTAAGGAACCCGTGTCTCATCAATCGAATCCAAACACGTGTTGCGGCGATTTCATTTGATCGAGAGATCATTGAAGAGGAGACGTCACCACAGGCGTGTGGACTCTCAAGACAATATTGCGAGATCCATTTACTAAAGCGTTAACACAACAATGGTTTGATCGTCACTTAGAGAAGATGGGTATGAGATACCACGGCGATTGGCTTTAGTCTGTTGGGGAGATTGAAAGTATTATGCATCTGAAGCCCAATCATGTATGATGATAAAGCATATAATTGTGTAATCAATCTTATTTATTTATTAATAAAAGAATTATTTATTAAAGGCATTTATTATCTACATGGTGTTTGTTTTTTTTTTAATAATATGTGATAAACCCATAGTTTTAAGCAGCGCTTTTAGAATAATGATGATGATCATTCTAATGAGATCTAAATTCTTAGAAAGCTTAAAACTAAAATAGTTCCCAATCATTGGATTACTAAATTGGGGATTAGTGAATCCGGATAGATTGGTACATGTGACGCCCCAAAATAGATATACATCACCCATTACGAGTTACATCACATTATACATGAGTACGAAAAACAACTACAACTTTATTATTACAACAAGAAAGCTGTGAGTTTAAATACAAATATTATCTTCTAGACAATATCTATACTCAAATAAATCCTCATCACATTTATTGATACATTATTTTACAAAAATGGTGAGGACTACTAAACAATCCTTTCTAAAACCTTCATTCCATACCCAGACTAAATACTCGCTATATTCTCGCCTCCACGAGAAGAATGGAACAAAAAGGAAAAGGGTGAGCTCAACTAGCTCGATAAAAGAATATTATGACTAAGATAATATACAACAAATTATCGTTAGTCTTCAACAGGAAAAATCTAATAGAATCTGATAGACAACAAATTTTAAATCAATATTACATGGAAATAATAATTCATTAGAAGAGTTAAGTAGAGAATGCAAACTACTATCTTACATGTATGAATTTAAAAGTTCATTGTCTATCTTTTATCCTGTAACATCAATCCATAAACATCTGGAATCAAATATTCATCTTTGCACTCTGAGCCAAAGATATTCATCGATTAGTCATGTTCATTTAAACACTGTTCATCTTTTGCACTACTGAGCCAAAGATATTAATCGATCAGTCGTATTCATCTCAACACTGTTCATCTTTGCACTACTGGGCCAAAGATATTCTTGAAAATCATTCATCTTTGCACTACTGAGCCAAAGATATTCAATAATATCATCATTTAAGGCGAGGATGATGAAAATATTTTTAAAGAACGAATCCGGTGAAACAAAATGACAAGGATTAAGGATTAAGGATTCGTACTTTGTTTTATCCATGTCCAACAATACCCCAAAAATAATCATAGTGGTGTAAAATTCAAGAATGATCAAAACATGGATACAATCAAAGCTAGTATCCGAATAGATATTTTGGACGAAAAAGAAGAAATTTTATTTTTCGGAATGAATAGTGTCGATATCGTGAATAGTCTTAGTATCGTGAATAAGTAAACTCACACACCAAAGATAGAAATTCCACATAAAACATCTTCACGCTTCATGAATAGTACTAAATGAATAGTAACTTCGTGAATAGTAACTCATGAATAGTAACTCGTGAATAGTAACTCATGAATAGTAACCCCAGAACATGACAAAGTTCCAAATTTGATAAAAACTTGGATCAATATTTCAAAGATAATGATATTGAAGAAATAATATCATTCTGAAAAAATAATATCCCTTACCTCAAAGAATCGATTTCTTGGAAGGAAAGGTCTTAAGTGATCTTTGAATGAAACTTGTCTTGAATAACAACTCTCAAAGTATCTAAATACTCACAAAATACGCTCGATAATATAGAGAGAAAGAGAAAACTTTGTTTACGGTGTGATTTTCAATTCTAACTTAGCCCTCTATTTATAGGAAAATGTTAGCCCAAGAAGCGGACTTGACTGCTACACGATGGCTTTACACGCTACTATTGCCACCCACCACATTTGAAATAAAATTCAGCACATTTTTCACTAACCACAAGTGGGGCCCACTCAATTCTAGAATTTTCCACCAAAATCAATTATAACCCTACTTTCCTAATCAAACACCTCTTAAAATTTATAACAAATCATTCGTTCATTTTAACGGTTCAAAATTTGTGGACATATACTCAACTTATATATGTATAACATATCCAAAAATCGCATACGATCCAACGATCAGGATTAAAAATTATAACTCACGCAATATATCGTAAAAATCTTGATTTTATTTTAATATCTCCATTCAGAACAAAAATCTTGATAAAACACCTCAACATTAAATCCTTCAATTATAACCACATATAATAAATAAATCCTCATTTATATCCATATCAAATAAATATTTTCTTATCATATAAATCAATAATTAATTATTCCCAAATAATATTACGGAATCACAATTATAATGACGAGGCGGTTCCGGAAAGAGGGCTTTCCAATAAGGATTTCTCCTTCTTGGCGCCGCAATTAGGTGACCAAACCTCTCCTTGACGAACTTTCTAGACATTGCCAATAATGTTATATAATAATATTATTCAAATAATATGAATTATTGATCCGATAATGGGAAATAATTGTGCGGTGACAATTATTGAAACAAAGAATAATATAAAATACCAGCGCAGATTATTGAATCAATAAAATAAAATATTGAGCGATAATTCTTTGTAACAATTATTGAGTAGTGCCTTCTTACGTAAGGATCAATAATTCAACAATAATCTTTATGCAATACCGTGTATTACTCTTTATGCAACCACGCCAGCGTATTCTTGTATTTTAACCACCGGTATTCAAATGTCTTAATGGTAACAACTACGCCAATTTATTTATAACCACCCAAACTTTGTCGTTTTCCTCATCCAATCGCTTTCAGTTATGGGGCCCACATGGTTATTGTTGTCGTCGTCATTTAATATTCCCAAGCGATGCGAATATTCCACGACCAAACGAATATTCCCCGACAAACGATGCGAATATTCCACGACCAAACGAATATTCCCTGACAAAAATGAATATTTTATAACCACTTGCTTATTTTGAAATATTTGCGTATTTAACCCTTAACTATCCACATTAATCAAATCAACCCTTAATATTTCAAAATAATAAATAAAGGAAATTCCTTTTTATTTAAAAAATATTTGGGGTCTTACAACCTCCCCTCCTTATGAAATTTCGTCCTCGAAATTGACGTACGTACCTGGTGTTTCGAAAAGGTGAGGATACCTCGCTTTCATTTCCGTTTCCAATTCCCAGGTCATTTCCTCTATAGCATGATTCCTCCACAAAACTTTAACTTGTGGTATGACCTTTCTTGGCGTAGGATATGCTCCTTCCTATCCAAAATCTTGATAGGTACCTCCTTATCGTTAAGTCTTGACTATCTCGTCCTGTTCTAACTCTATAACGTGGTTCGGGTCTTTCACATATTCTACGAAATACGAGATATATGAAACACATTATGAACACGAGACATACTTTGAGGTAACGCAAGTGAAGTCTATAGGCTACATTTCCTACTCGGTCAAGAATTTGAAATGGACCAATAAATCGTGGATTGAGTTTTCCTCTCTTCCCAAATCTTGTAACTCCCTTCCATGGAGCAACTTCATGACAATACATGATCCCCTACATTAAATTCCACGTCCTTTCGATGAAGATCCGCATAACTCTTTTATCGATCTTGTGCCGTTTGTATCGTTGTCGAATCATTTGGATCTTTTCGGTGAGTCATATCGTACTAACTCGGGTCCCAAAAATGTTGCTTCACCCACCTCATCCCAACATATTGGAGAACGACATTTTCGTCCATATAATGCTTGAATGGAGCCACACCTATACTTGCACGATAAGCTTTGTTGTTGTAGGAGAATTCCACCAATGGTAAATACTTATCCCAACCGCCCTTGAAGTCTAGGACACACGAGTCTTAATAAATCTTCAAGAGTTTGAATAGTCCTCTCTGATTGTCCGTCCGTTTGGGGATGGTATGCCAAACTAAATCGCAAATCCGTGCCCATAGCTTTTTGCAAGCTAACCCAAAATCTTGAAGTGAATCTTGGGTCACGATCCGAAACTATGGATACAGGCATGCCATGCAACCTCACAATATCATTTACGTACATACTACTAAGAAGGCGTTCAAGGAATAAGTCTCCGTGTCGGCAAGAAATGAAAGCGATTTGGTTAATCTATCAACAATAACCCAAATAGCATTAATGCCTTGAGAAACCGTAGGAAGACCCGTGAACGAAAATCCATGGTAATGTGTTCCCACTTCCATTCCTAATCTCAAGTGGTTGCAACGGACCCTTAGGTACTAGATGCTCCGCCTTTACACGTTGACAAGTTAAACACATTGAGATAAACTTTGCAATCTCTCTCTTCATATTGTTCCACCAAAATGTATGTCCGAAGATCACGATACATTTTAGTACTTCGAGATGGATTGCAAATGGTGTATTGTGTGCCTCCATCATAATCTTGTACTTCAAATCGAGTCGTTAGGAACACAAAGTTTAGAGTGGACTCAAGTATTCCTTCTTCATCAATTCTCGCTTAGGAATAGCTCCTTCTTGTACTTTCTTCTTCATATGCATCATTCCGATTGGGTGGCTTGAGCAACCTTAACTTTTCTATTAAAGTTGGCTCTACATCGATACTTGACATCATCGCACTTTTCGTTCCGCATATGATCTTCTACTTAATCGTCGGCTACCACGTTAAACTTTACCGGGATGGTATTGAATAGTGTGGTCGTAGTCTTTCAATAGCTCGAGCCAACGTCATTTGCCTGCCGCATGTTGAGTTCTTTTTTAGTGAAGAAATATTTAAGGCGTTTATGGTGCGAATATATCTCCACTTTCTCCCCATATAGATAGTGCCTCCATATCTTTAAGCGCGAAAAGCATTGCTTTGACTCTCTAGATCATGAGTAGGATAATTCCTCTCATACTCTTTAAGTTGTCATGAGGCATAGGCTATGACTTTCCCGTTGCATGAGAACACATCCTAACCCTTTGCACGAAGCATCATTTGTAGATAACAAATCCATCCGAACCGGATGGTATTGTTAGAAACAGTCTTAAAATAAGTCTCCTCTTAAGCTCTTGGAAACTTTTCTCGCATTCTTCGCTCCAAAGCGAATTTTGTATCCTTCCGAGTTAGGCGAGTTAATGGAGTAGCGATTCGAGAAAACCCTTCCACGAATCTCCGATAATAACCAAACTAAGCCCAAAAGCTACGTACTTGATCACCAACTTGGTTGCTCCCAACTTTGTATTGCTTCAATCTTGGCGGATCAACAGATACTCCATGTTTTGACACCACATGCCCAAGAAATGCTACTTCCTCAAGCGAACTCGCATTTCTTCAATTTGGCATATAGTTGGTTTTCACGAAGCCTTTGGAGTACCGACTTCAAATGGTGCTCATGATCTTCACGACTTTTGGAATATATAAGGATGTCATCAATAAAGACAACAACAAACCGATCCAAATATTCCTTGAATACTCGGTTCATCATATCCATGAAAGCCAGAGGAGCATTAGTTAGTCCGAAAAAGACATGACTAAGAATTCATAATGCCCATCCGAAGTTCGAAGGCGGGTCTTTGGAATATCCTCGATTTTAATCTTCAAATGATGATATCCGAGCGAAGAAGATCGATTTTTGAAAAGAATTGTGCCCCTTACAATTGGTCAAACAAGTCATCAATACGAGGTAGAGGATACCTATTCTTGATGGTGACATGGTTCAATTCCGATAGTCAATACAAAAGTCGCATACTCCGTCTTTCTTCTTTACGAATAAAACAGGAGCACCCCAAGGAGATGTACTAGGACGAATGAAACCGATGTCCAACAATTCCTGTAGTTGGACCTTTAACTCCTGAAGTTCAATAGGAGCCATTCGATATGGGGTTTTAGAAATGGGATTTGTACTAGGTTCAAGATCAATAAAGAATTCAACTTCACGTTAAGGGGTAGGCCGGAAGTTCTTGAAAATACGTCGGAAAAGTCAATAACAACAGGAATATTATTCAAATTTGACGTGTCTTTATTCAAATCCATAACATGGGCTAAGAAAGCTTGACATCCGTTTTTCAATAAACGAATAGCTTTATGATTACTTGAATTCGAATAACAGGTTGCTTAGGAATATGAAAACTAACAACCTTACGAAAACAATCAATTTTGGCATGATGAGTAGTTAACCAATCAATCCTTAAAATCACATCAAAAGCAAGTATCTTTAAAGAGATAAGATCAACAGGTAATGTGATACTGCCAACTTGAATCAAGCAAGATTTTTAAACAACGGATGTAATGAAAGTTTCTCCTAATGGAGTCTCCACAGATAGGTCAAAGTCTAATTTCTCCGGAGTCAAGTTTAAACGTTGAGCACATGCAGGAGAAATAAATGAATGGGTAGCACCGGTATCAAGTAAGGTATAAACTTCGCAAGAATTTATAAATAGCTTACCTGTGATCACCTCGTTTGGGTTCCTCGCATTTTTGACCGGTCACGAAAAACGCTCTTCCAGTAATCGTTGACTTTGACTTTTACAGATCCGCTTTCTGTGCCAACGTCCCAACTGGACTTGATTTCGCTATAGACACAAAATCGAAGCTATGTGACCATCTTTTCCACAACTAAAACATACCTTGGAAGGCTTTGAAACAGTTTGACCTTATATGTCCCTCCTCTCCATCATCTGTAGCATCTAACGGCGATCGTTCTCTTCCCCTAGAATTTGTTGATGGTCTTTGATGTTCTTTGTTTAAGCGTCTTCCCGTCATCGTTAAATCTTCTCTTTTTAGATTGGACATCTCTTTCCATAATATCAACGCGTAGTGCGGCTTTTACCCATGCATCACTCATTCTCACTCGTTCGATTATTTCTTCTTTCACCTCGATTCGACTTTATCATCTTATACTCGCTGAAAGAGTGCTTCATTCAAGCATCACGTGTCGGGTAACCTGAAGCTTGAATCGTTGCATCCTTTTACTCCACGACCGCTGCGCAATTCTTGACTTTGCTCTTCTAACTCATGAATACGATTTTGCAATTCTATATTTTGATCATAAAATACCTCTAATAAACTCTCTTGGTGTACTTCTTCTTCCTCTTCTTCCTCACTCTCAATTTGTTACATCCGGGATTATCTCGGGTGCAACTATCAATTCTTCACTCACCACATGGATATCTCTAATTCCTTCTTCTTTGACATCACATTATCACTGGTTGGCGATTAGAGGTGTCTCCACGATCTCATTCACTCCATTGTTAACGTTCTCGTGACCCATTCTTAAAAACTATCATAAAACAAGGGTTAATTAAATAAATTAACAAATCACATAATACCCCTATATTATGACCAACCAACAAATAAGCTTAGGTAGGACACACTAACGAAGGATTTACTCGTCTCTCCCCTCCTAGTTCTATTCCCCGATCTCCGCCAGGAGATCATATCCCTAAGCTCGATACCAACCGTGGCGCCCCCAAAATAGGTATACATCACCCATTCCGAGTTGTCAATACATGGTGCGAAACAACTACAACTTTATTATTACAATAGTAAAACGTGAGTTTAAATACAAATATTATCTTCTAGACAATATCTATACTCAAATAAATCCTCATCACATTTATTGATACATTATTTTACAAAAATGGTGAGGACTACTAAACAATCCTTTCTAAAACCTTCATTCCATACCCCAGGCTACGTACTTTCGCTATATTCTCGCCTCCACGAGAAGAATGGAACAAAAGGAAAAGGGTGAGCTCAACTAGCTCGATAAAGAATATTATGACTAAGATAATATACAACAAATTATCGTTAGTCTTCAACAGGGAAAAATCTAATAGAATCTGATAGACAACAAATTTTAAATCAATATTACAGTGGAAATAATAATTCATTAGAAGAGTTAAGTAGAGAATGCAAACTACTATCTTCTATGTATGAATTTAAAAGTTCATCGCTCTATCTTTTATCCCCGTAACATCAATCCATAAACATCACGGAATCAAATATTCATCTTTGCACTTCTGAGCCAAAGATATTCATCGATTAATCATGTTCATTTAAACACTGTTCATCTTTGCACTCTGAGCCAAAGATATTAATCGATCGGTCATGTTCATCTCAACACTGCTCATCTTTTACTACTGAAAGCAAAGATATTCTTCTTCAAAATCATTCATCTTTGCACTACGGGCCAAAGATATTCAATAATATCATCATTTAAGACCGAGATGATGAAAATATTTTAAAGAACGAATCCAAAGAAACAAAATGACAAGGATTAAGGATTAAGGATTAGTACTTTGTTTTATCCATGTCCAACAATACCCCAAAAATAATCATAGTGGTGTAAAATTCAAGAATGATCAAAACATGGATACAATCAAAGCTAGTATCCGAATAGATATTTTGGACGAAAAGAAGAAATTTTATTTTTTGGTGAATAGTCAGATATCGTGAATAGTCATGATATCGTGCGTGAATAGTAACTCAACACCAAAAGATAGAAATTCCACATAAAACATCTTCACGCTTCATGAATAGTACTCGTGAATAGTAACTTCGTGAATAGTAACTCATGAATAGTAACTCGTGAATAGTAACTCATGAATAGTAACCCATACATGACAAAGTTCCAAATTTGATAAAAACTTGAGATCAACATTTCAAAGATAATGATATTGAAGAAATAATATCATTCTGAAAAAAAAATAATATCCCTTACCTCAAAGAATCGATTACTTGGAAGGAAAGGTCGGAAGTGATCTTTGAATGAAACTTATCTTTGACAACAACTCTCAAAGTATCTAAATACTCACAAAATACGCTCAATAATATAGAGAGAAAGAGAAAACTTTGTTTACGGTGTGATTTTCAATTTTAACTTAGCCCTCTATTTATAGGAAAATGTTAGCCGTAGAAAGCGGACTTGACACCTTTACACGATGGCTTTACACCTTACTATTGCCACCCACCACATTTGAAATAAAATTTAGCACATTTTTTCACCAACCACAAGTGGGGCCTACTCAATTCTAGAATTTTCCACCAAAATCAATTATAACCCTACTTTCCTAATCAAACACCTCTTAAAATTTATAACAAATCATTCGTTCATTTTAACGGTTCAAAATTTATAGACATATACTCAACTTATATATGTATAACATATCCAAAAATCGCAACGATCCAACTACGATTAAAAAAATTATAACTCACGCAATATATCGTAAAAATACGATTTTATTTTTAATATCTCCATTCCGGTAAAAATCTTGATAAAACACCTCAACATTAAATCCTTCAATTATAACCACATATAATAAATAAATCCTCATTTATATCCATATCAAATAAATATTTTCTTATCATATAAATCAATAATTAATTATTCCCAAATAATATTACGAATCACAATTATGACAACCTTATAGCTTCCGGAAAAAGGGGCTTTCAGATAAGGATTTCTCCTTCTTGGCGCAATTAGGTGACCAAACCTCTCCTTGACGAGAACTTTCTAGACATTGCCAATAATGTTATCTAATAATATTATTCAAATAATATGAATTATTGATCCGATAATGGAAAATAATGTCGCGATTGACAATTATTGAACAAAGAATAATATAAAATACCAACGCAAACAATTATTGAATCAATAAAATAAAATATTGAGCAGTAATTCATCGTAACAATTATTGAGTAGTGCCTTCTTACGTAAGGATCAATAATTCAACAATCTTGTACAATCTGGTGTCTTTCTTTGTGCAACCACGCCAGACATTCTTGTATTTTAACCACCGGGTATTCCAACAGTCTTAACGGTAACAACTACGCCGTTATTTATAACCACCCAAACTTTGTCGTTTTTCTCATCCAATCGCTTTCCGTTATGGGGCCCACACATGGTACTTGTGTTGTACGTCGTCTGAAGTCGAATATTCCCGACAAACGATTTCGATATTCCACTTGCTTACCAAACGAATATTCCCACAAGACGAATATTCCACGACCAAACGAATATTCCCGATAAAAATGAATATTTTATAACCACTTGCTTATTTTGAAGAATTTGAGGGTCTTAACTATTATCCAATGAATGATATTTGCGTATTTAACCCTTAACTATCCACATTAATCAAATCAACCCTTAATATTTCAAAATAATAAATAAAGGAAATTCCTTTTTATTTAAAAAATTTTGGGGTCTTAGATCACATGAGACATACGTTGCTTGCTCATCGGATGAGGATGATTGATCTCAGATGATCATTTGTGTGGAGACACTAAAGCAAGTATGTAGGTGCTTATTAGAGAATAAGTTCACTTTGAGCGTGACTTCCGTAAGGAATACCTAATGGAGTTTTACTTACTGTCGATAGGAATTCTGTAGTGATAGTAGTCTGAAATAATCCTTGAGACTTGAGATCATCATAGTATCTTATATATAATGAATTACACTTTGACTTATTCCTTAAGACTCTTAGAGTATATCAAAGGGTATGCTTGGGTGTAATAAGTTATATATGAAGATAATGAATGATCGATAAAGAATCTACCACTTCTAGTAAAAGGAGAAATGTTACATGTGATTCGATAAATGACAACCCGGAATCCTTGGCGAGGTGGAATGAAATTAGAAAGTAGTTTCTAATTTGCATTCATTAGGAGTTATTCATTTTGGAATCGAAATACATATAATTAAATAAAATAAGACTTGACAAGAATTCCATATCTTATATTTAATTGGGACATTGTATGGTGGAAGGATTGAATTGTCACGTAACTATTTACTCAAAGGTTCTTTTATGATTAATGTTGAAATCTATATTATCCGGAAAGTCGTTGATCGCTAGGGAGGCTTATCCCTATTGTAGAATAAATATTATTTATTTAAATAAATTATTTTTTTAATTTATTTATTTAAATGAGATTAAAATTGTTCTAATTGATTTATTCACAACCTGGTTTAATATGGAGAACCTAAAGGGTCACACCATAAAAGGAAGAATAATTATTTAAGAAGTTAATGACATAATTGTAATAATATGTTAAGTATATTTAATTTAATCTATGGTGATAGAATAAATTAAATAGCTTAATATTATTATTTAATATTTTAGAAATATTAAATATAAATTAATAAGAGGAGTCTTATTAATATTATTATAATTATTATTATTTTAATTTGTAAAAGGTTTAGAAATTAATTTAATATTAGTACTCTCATTTATTCCTAATTGGATTAGGAAAGAAAAATTAGTTAAAGGAGTTTAACTAATTATCCTTAATAGGATTAGAGAGCCCATTTAATTAAAAGAGTTTAATTAAATAAATAATACCTTATTTTAATTAAAATAGGGTTATATAATATCTTTATAAGAGGAGTCTTATATTAGATATGAAATATCGTAATTCTGAACTTGGAGAGTCTGAACCCCTTTTCTTATTCGAGATAGGAAAAACTAGGGTTTGAGCGAAATCCCTTCTTCTTGAAAAATTCCTCTTCCTTGGTGGATCACTATAGAGGCCACACACTTGGGTGGCTTACATTGATCAAAGGAAGGAATCTACCCGAAATTCAGGAGATCATGAGAAGTAGGAGGTGAACTCGTGCACGGAAGCTCGTTTCTACAAGGGTATGATTTCATAATTTCTTATTCTTCGTTTAATTAATAATATGCATAAAGGATGATCCGGGTAATTGGTTTGTGAAAAATTTTAAAATCGATTTTATCTAAACTTTAGCTATATTTTGCAATTTGATTGCTACTCGATTTTCATTAAAACCTAACAGAGCAACTCGCATGACAATACATGATCCCCTATACTAAATTCCATGTCCTTTCGATGAAGATCCGCATAACTCTTTTGTCGATCTTGTGCCGTTTTGTATCGTTGTCGAATCATTTGGATCTTTTCGGTGAGTCATACGTCTTAACTCTCGGGTCCCAACAATGTTGCTTCACCCACCTCATCCCAACATATTGGAGTGACACTTTCGTCCATATAATGCTTCAAATGGAGCCACACCTATACTTTCCTCGATAAATCTGTTGTTGTAGGAGAATTCCACCAATGGTAAATACTTATCCCAACCGCCTTGAAGTCTAGGACACAAAGTCTTAATAGATCTTCAAGAGTTTGAATAGTCCTCTCGATTGTCCGTCTGCTTTGAGGATGGTATGCCGAATCAATCAGAAATCCGTGCCCATAGCTTTTTGCAAGCTAACCCAAAATCTTGAAGTGAATCTTGGGTCACGATCCAAAACTATGGATACAGGGCATGCCATGCAACCTTACAATCTCATTCACGTCACATACTAGCAAGACGTTCAAGGAATAAGTCTCCGTATCGGCAAGAAATGAGCGGACTTGGTTAATCTATCAACAATAACCCAAATAGCATTGATGCCTTGAAAACCGTAGTAGGAAGACCCGTGAACGAAATCCATGGTAATGTGTTCCCACTTCCATTTCGAATCTCAAGTGGTTGCAACGGGCCCTTAGGTACTAGATGCTCACCTTTACACGTTGACAAGTTAAACACATTGAGATAAACTTTGCAATCTCTCTCTTCATATTGTTCCACCAAAATGTATGTCGAAGATCACGATACATTTTGGTACTTCCAGGATGGATTGCAAATGGTGTATTGTGTGCCTCTATCATAATCTTGTACTTCAAATCAGAGTCGTTAGGAACACAAAGTCTAGAATGGACTCGAAGTATTCCTTCTTCATCAATTCTCGCTTCCGGAATAGCACCTTCTTGCACTTTCTTCTTCATACACATCAGCTCCGCGTCGGTGGCTTGAGCAATCTTAACTTTTTCTATTAAAGTTGGCTCTATGCATATACTTGACATCATCGCACTCATTCTTGCATATGATCTTCTACTCAACGCGTCAACTACCACGTTTGCTTTTCCAGGATGGTATTGAATAGTGTGGTCGTAGTCTTTCAATAGCTCGAGCCAACGTCGTTGCCGCATGTTGAGTTCTTTTTGAGTGAAGAAATATTTAAGACTTTTATGGTCCAATATATCTCCACTTTCTCCCCATATAGATAGTGCCTCCATATCTTTAAGCGCTAAAACGATTTGTTGCCAACTCTAGATCATGAGTAGGATAATTCCTCTCATACTCTTTAAAGTTGTCGCGAGGCATAAAGGCTATGACTTTTCCACGTTGCATGAGAACACATCCTAACCCTTTGCACGAAGCATCGTCAGTAGATAACAAATCCATCCGAACCGGATGGTATTATTAGAACAGTGCCAAATAAGTCTCCTCTTAAGCTCTTAGAAACTTTTCTCGCATTCTTCGCTCCAAACGAATTTTGTATCCTTCCGAGTTAGTTGAGTTAATGGAGTAGCAATTCGAGAAAACCCTTCCACGAATCTCCGATAATAACCAAATAGACCCGTAAAGCTCGTGCTTGATCCACCGACTTTGGTTGCTCCCAACTTTGTATTGCTTCAATCTTGGCGGGTCCACTTGGATAATCTATATTTTGACACCACATGCCCAAGGAATGCTACTTCCTCGCCGTAACTCGCATTTCTTCAATTTTGCATATAGTTTGTTTTCACGAAGCCTTTGAGTACCAAACTTCAAATGGTGCTCATGATCTTCACGACTTTTGGAATATATGAGGATGTCATCAATAAAAACAACAACGAATCCGATCCAAATATTCCTTGAATACTCGATTCATCATATCCATGAAAGCCATGAGGCATTAGTTAGTCCGAAAGACATGACTAAGAATTCATAATGCCCATACCGAGTTCTCAAGGCGCTTTGGAATATCCTCGATTCTAATCTTGGTGATGATATCCGAATGAAGATCGATTTTGAAAAAGAATTGTGCCCCTTGCAATTGGGTCAAAAAAGTCATCAATACGAGGTAGAGGATATCTATTCTTGATGGTGACATGGTTCAATTCCGATAGTCAATACAAAATCGCATACTCCCGTCTTTTCTTCTTTACTGAATAAAACAGGAGCACCCCAGGAGATGTACTTGGACGAATGAAACCGATGTCCAACAATTCCTCGTAGTTGGACCTTTAACTCCTGAAGTTCAATAGGAGCCATTCGATATGGGGTTTTAGAAATGGGCTTTGTACCAGTTCAAGATCAATAAAGAATTTAACTTCACGCTACGGGGTAGACCGGAAGTTCTTGAGAAATCGTCGGAAAGTCAATAACAACAGGAATATTATTCAAATTTGACGTGTCTTTATTCAAATCCATAACATGGGCTAAGAAAGCTTGACATCCATTTTTCAATAAACGAATAGCTTGAATTCGTACAACAGGTTGGTTAGGAATATGAAAACTAACAACCTTACGAAAATAATCAATTTTGGCATGATGAGTAGTTAACCAATCAATCCCTAAAATCACATCAAAAGCAAGTATCTTTAAAGATATAAGGTCAACAGGTAAGGTGATGGTGCCAACTTGAATCAAACAAGATTTATAAACAGTGGATGTGATGAAAGTTTCTCCTAACGGAGTTTCCACAGATAGGTCAAAGTCTAATTTCTCCGGAGTCAAGTTTAAACGTTGAGCACATGCAGGAGAGATAAATGAATGGGTAGCACCAAATGTATCAAAGTAAGTATAAACTTCGCAAGAATTTATAAATAGCTTACCCGTGATCACCTCGTTTGGGTTCCTCGCATTTTGACCATCACAACAAACGCTCTTCCCTTAATTGTTGACTTTGACTTTTCTCGGGACGATCTTTTTGAGTCACCGTCTCACATTGAACTAGGTTTTCGCCTACCGTATAATCTCGAGCAATATGTCCTTCCTTTCCACAATTATAGCATACCTTGAATCTGTTGTGGGCGGTTTGACCGATATGTCCCTCTTTCCGCATTTATAGCATATGATGGGTGGTCGTTCTCCTCCCTTAGAACCGATTCTTTCTTGCCACGCATGCTGCCTCTTCACATAGTCGTTGTTAAATCTCCTCTTTTAAAATCTCCTCTTGACTCGCTTCTTCTATTTTCATGGCCATGATTACCACGAGTGGTTGCCATTTTTGTCCGTCTGCTTCTTTCTCCGTTTGTTATCGTTATTACATTGTGATCGCTATCTACGGTATGATCCTGGTTATGGTCCTTGGTTGAACATACTCGTTATCTCGCTCTAACAATTGAGCCTCATAACAACATCTCGAATAGAGAGAAAATTTATGAGAAATGAGATATTGTCGTATCTTGCCGGTTTCAAACCTCTCGAAAACATCCGCGTCATCGTTCCTCATTCTCCACCAAATGAGGTGCAAACTGGATAACTCGCAAACTTTGCCTCGTCTTCGAGACTCTCAAATCATGTTGTTTTGTTCTAATCTGTTGAACTCCACTTCCTTCATATAGACGTAACACTTTGGAAAGTATTTGTCATTAAATAGTTTCAAACGTCTCCCAAGACATCTTGAAAAGCGGATGGATGGGTATGCTTCACGCACTCCCACCAGTGAGTCTGCCTTCGCCACGGAACATAAAGGTGGCGAATGGAACCTTCTGTTCCTCCGTGCATCCCAAGACATCGAATATCTTGGTAATTTGCTTGACCCATGTTTCCGCCATGATCGGATCGGCTTTCCCTTAAATTCGTGGTCCCAACTCTTTGAATCGCTTGTTTGTGACAACCCGTGAATTGCTATCATTTCCTCCTATATTTTGAACACGAGTCTCCTCCGTCGATTTTGCATGAACTGCAAAAAGCTTCTAAACATCCCTCGCTCATCATCTCGCTCGGTGGTGTTGTTCACAGGAGGAACATTGCCCGACTGTTGCACGTTCTCCTCATTGGTGAGTATGAAGCGTCTCCACGGTCTCATTTCCATTGTTAATATTCTCATCGACATTCTCAAATCACCGCCATAAAATAAGGGTTAATTAAGGAAATCAATATATCACATAATATCCCTATATCTTGACCAACTAACAAATAAGCTTAGGTAGGACACACTAGCGAAGGATTTACTCGCCTCTCCCTCCTAGTTCTATTCCCCGATCTCCGCCAGAGATCATATCCCTAAGCTCTGATACCAACTGTGACGCCCCCAAAATAGGTATACATCACCCATTCTGAGTTGTCAATACATGGTACAGAAACAACTACAACTTTATTATTACAACAGTAAAACTATGAGTTTGAATACAAATATTATCTTCTAGACAATATCTATACTCAAATAAATCCTCATCACATTTATTGATACATTATTTTACAAAAATGGTGAGGACTACTAAACAACTCTCTCTAGAACCTTCATTCCATACCCAGACTGCATACTTTATATTCTCGCCTCACGAGAAGAAAAATGGAACAAAAAGGAAAAGGGTGAGCTCAACTAGCCCAAGAAAAAGAATATTATGACTAAGATAATATACAACAAATTATCATTAGTCTTTAACGGGAAAAATCTAATAGAATACAATAGACAACAAGTTTTTAAATCAATATTATGAATGAAATAATAATTCATTAGAAGAGTTAAGTAGAGAATGCAAACTACTATCTTCTATGTATGAATTTAAAAGTTCATCGCTCTATCTTTTATCCTGTAACATCAATCAATATATATCCGAATCAAATATTCATCTTTGCACTACATGCCAAAGATATTCATCGATTAGTCATGTTCATCTAAACACTGTTCATCTTTTGCACTCACGGGCCAAAGATATTCTTCAAATCATTCATCTTTGCACTACAGGCCAAAGATATTTAATAATATCATCATTTAAGACCGAGGATGATGAAAATATTTTAAAGAAACAAATCCGGTGAAACAAAATGACAAGGATTAAGGATTAAGGATTCGTACTTTGTTTTATCCATGTCCAAAAATACCTCAAAATAATCATAGTGGTGTAAAATTCAAGAATGATCAAAACATGGATACAATCAAAGCTAGTATCCGAATAGATATTTTGACGAAAAGAAATTTTTTATTTTTCGATGAATAGTCTTAGTATTCGTGAATAGTGTCGATATCGTGAATAGTGTTGAGTATCGTGAATAAATAACTCAGACACCAAAAGTTTCAAATTTGATAAAAAAACTTGAGATCAATATTTCAACATAATGATATTGAAGAAATAATATCATTACGAAAAAATAATATCCCTTACCTCGAAAGATCAAGATTTCAAATTTGAAACACCTGGATATGGGCTATGACTTGAACTTGCACCGTATAGCAATACTCAAAATATACTCAAAATACTCATAAGAATACGCTCGATAATATAGAGAGAAAACTTGATTTACGGTGTGATTTTCAATTCTAACCTAAGCACCCTATTTATAGGAAAATGCTTAGAACACCAAAAGTAGAAAATTTAATATAATATTATTATTATTTGTTAAAATTCTATCGCCCACTCTTGGAGATCTGATTTCAGCAATCAATAACACATGCTAGACCCACTTAACACACCAAAAACGTTTTTCTTGAAAAAAATAATTAAAACTTCCAAAAATCAATTATTTCGGAGCTTTGGAACTTCAATAATTCATAATAAATAGCCCTTTTGTCAGAAAATTCAAAACTCGCGACTTTTTATAGGAAATTCAATTCTCTACAACTTTTCAGAAGAAAGTTTTTCCGAATTCCAAACAAAAATTGACCGAAATCCACAAACGGGCAATTTTACAGGCTATAATAAAATTTCAGTCAATAAATGGGGTCCACCGACATGTTTAACATGTTTTAAACATTTATTACAACAAAAATACTCTTCCTCCTCGTATACTCATATATCCCACATTCGTTGTAAAAATATCACCATTATTATATTATTAAAATATAATAATATATTTAAATGAATTATTTTATCAGAAAAAGATAAAATTTCAATTTTCAACAATTGTCACATTAAAAAATTTCTCCATCTATATCCACATAAAATCAATAATTTTCTCATCATATGAATCAATAATTAATTATTCACAAATAATATTACAGAATCACAATATTGACAACCGAGTAGCTTCCCCAAGAAAGAGGGCTTTCCAATAAGAATTTCTCTTCTTGGGCGCCGCAATTAGGTGACCAAACCTCTCCTGAGACAGAACTTTCTAGACATTGCCAATAATGTTATCTAATAATATTATTCAGATAATATGAATTATTGCTTTGATAATGAAAATATTGTGTAATGACAATTATTGAAACAACAATGAATATAAAATATCAACGCAACAATTATTAAATCAATAAAATCTTTGAACGAGAATTACTGTAACCATTATTGAGTAGTGCCTTCTTACGTAAGAATCAATAATTGGTGCAATACTGCAAATCTTCGTTGTGTTTTAACCAATAGAGTATTTTAACAATTATAATTGAGTAATAACTACTGTTATTATTTTTAAACAACTTATATTTGTCGTTTTCTTCATCCAATCGCTTTCCGTTATGGGGCCCGCAAAAGATTGCGCCGTCGTACGAATATTCCCCGATAGCAAGAATATTTCACGACCCAACGAATATTCCCCGACAACAATGAATATTTTATAACCACTTGCTTATTTTGAAATATTTGCGTATTTTACCTATAACTATCCACATTAATCAAATCAACCCTTACTATTTCAAAATAGAAAATTAAATTTCATTAATAATAAGTTGGGGTCTTACAGAGGATCATGACAACGATATAAAAAATCAATCAAATGAGATAAAGGATAAATATTAAACATTTATAATATAATTTATCCAGGGTTCAAGAATATCTCAATGTTATTAATCACTCAATAATCTCATAATCTAATATCGTTAATATTATAACAATATTTTAATCATTTCTTAAACTTATAAATAATTTATTTCAATTGTTTACACTTTATCAAATAATGCATTTAATCATTCAAAATGACATACTCATAAGATTTCATCATCAATGATCAATCCTCATCAAAAATCAGATATACCCTATATAGGATTTCCAAGCCATAAAATCCTATTTTCTAATTTTATTACTTCACATAACATATTTAATTCATTTACTCATAACTAGTCCATTTTCATGAAAATACCAAATCGGTTCCAAAATATTTTTTTTACCGGGATTAAGCGTAATATAGTCTCATATAAAATATATATTTTCTAAATTTTTAAAATTCATTTACTATTTTTCACATGGCCAAAACCGCCGAATATTTAGACATTTTTTATAAACTGTACTTTTGTCCAAAAATTCCGATATTTACAGGATATACTTCTGTTATATACATGTACTTCCAATAAAAATTTCACTAATTTTGGAATTAACCACAAGGAGTTATAAGGGTTTACTTTTAAAATAGTTTTTTCTTATAAAATCCATAACTCTTAATCTATACATCCAAAAATCGCCAATTTTGGACACAATATAGAAAACTCCTCAAATTATCATTTCAAATTTTTTCAGAATTTTTGAGAGTCAAAAAAATTACGAAACTACCCCTGGCAGAAACCCCTTTTGAATGAAAATACTATTCATATGAATACGAAGGATCATTCACCATGCATGTGGTAATCCACATAGACAGGTTATTCCAACAGAATAATAAAGAATGGAATAACAGAAGAATTCACCATGCATGCGATAGATCACACAGACAGGTTATTCCCAACAGAATAATAAAGAATGGAATAACAACGGAATTCACCATGCATGCGATAGACTGCACAGACAGGTTATTCCAACATAATAATAAAGAATGGAACCAGGTCATGCGTAAACGCATAGACATGATATTTCGACAGAATAATAAAGAATAGAACTAGGTCATGCGTAAACGCACAGATAGGATATTCCGACAGAATAATAAAGAATAGAAGAATTTCACCATGTATACGGTAGTCCGCGTATACAGGTTATTCCAACAGAATAATAAAGAATGGAATAACAGAAGTTCTCTTCATGAAGACGAAAGAAATAATATCCCTTACGAGTACAACAAATAATATCCCTTACCTTAGAAGAAACTGGTTATAAGAGTAGTGAAGTAGAAGAATACTTTTCTTCTTTCTCTCTATAGTTTCTCTCTCTAGAGTTTCAGTGAATTCGTAAGAAATAATGAAGGAATGAGTTTCTATTTATAGGAGAATGGACTGAATAGTAACTAATTCATGAACGGTCCAGATTGATTTACTTTTAAACGGACGGTCCATATTGATTTACTATGCAGTATTATTGAAATATTCTAATAAAACAAAATCTTTTAAATAAAATATAATATATTTTATTTATAATCTAATAAAATGAATAACTTTATAAAAGTATTATGTTTTATATAAAAAGATTTTACTATGCAGGCACTATGCAAACACTATACATAATCGAATATTATATATTCTATTTATAGTCTAATAAAACAAATAACTTTATAAAAGTATTCTATTTTATATAAAAAGATTTTACTATGCAAATACTATGCATAATAGAATATTATATATTCTATTTATAGTCTAATAAAACAAATAACTTTATAAAAGTATTCTGTTTTATATAAAAAGTTTTCTGTTTTATTACATTTAAAAAAATAACAAAACAAAACTTATCACCTTTATTATAATTCATAATATTAATCGACCAGGTCGTTCTCAAGAAAGAGGGGACTTTTCAATAAAGATTTCTCCCTATTGGCACACAATTAGATGACCAAACCTCTCCTTGGCAGAACTTCTAGACATCGTTAATATTGCAAATAATAATATTAATAACTTTGTTATCTCAATTATTGATTTAATAATATATAAAATATCGACAATAATTGAATCAAATAACGTGAGATACTATGCAATAATTACTGTAGCAATAATTGAACAAAACTGAGTGACTTCTCACGTAGGCATCAATAATCAATACCGTCTGCAACTATGCAACCACGTGTATTACTGTACTTTTACTACCGAGTAGTTCAACAGTTTTAACGGTAAAACTTCCGCCGTTATTTTCATAAAAATATTTTTGTCATTTTGTCAATCCGACAATAATTTCGTTGTGGGGTCCACCAATGATTGTACCGTCGTATGGATATTCTCCGACAAAAAGAATATTCTCGACTAATCAAATATTCCACGACACAATGAATATTTTATATCAACTTGCTTACTTTGAAAAATTTTCACATATTATCCTTAACTTTAAACTTTTATCAATTTAACTATTTACCAAAATAGAAAAATTGAATACTTTTATTTCATAAAATTTGGGGTCTCACAAAGAACATCGGTAAGAGAAAGGATCTTCCCAGAAGTCAATTCTAAATTTACTTTCTCTTTACCCAACACTGGTGCAGGCCTCGAATTGCCTATGTACACATGTTCATCTTTTTCCTCTAGGGGAATGTAAGAGATGAATGCACCACGATTCGAACAAATGTGTTTGGTAGCACCAGAATCCACTACCCATGCCTCTTTGTCAGTCACCATGTTCACCTCAAAGACAACCGCCACAATAGTATTGTTTGCCTCAGCTAAGTTAGCTCTCGGAGGAACAGACTGGTTATTTCCCTTGTTGAACTTGTATTGGGCAGCATGATGACCTGGCCTTCTACACACGAAACAATCACCTTTAGGTTTCGAGGTTTTTTGTTTAAACTGTTTCGGTTTTGCGTTTGAACTAATTTGGTTTTGACTTCGGACCGGGGTTATACTTATGACCATGTTTAGGATGTTTGTTGAACAGTTGACGAGGTTTGCGATCATTAACCAAATTTTCTTTGGAAGACATCTCTTTGGCTTTGGCAGTTTTATCTAAATTTTTGTTCTTTTCCTCAATACGAATATGAACAATTAACTCCTCTAAGGTCATGTCTTTCCTTTTATGTTTCATAGTATTCTTATAATCTTTCCGAGAATCAGGAAATTTCTTTATAAGGGAGGCAACAATAAAAGGAGCAGGTAAAGACATGCCTTCATTATATTAAGTTCGGCTACGACAAGATGAAAAGCATGAATTTGGCAAGAGACATCTTTTTCATCAGTCATGTAAAAATTAAGAAAATTCCTAATTGCATACTTTTTGACACCAACATCTTCCACAACATATTTCAAAACTAAAGCATCCCACATTTCAGCAGCATGCTTATATAGACAATAGATATCAAAAAGTTCATTCGACAAAAAGTTGAGAATGATAGCCTTGTAAATTTTATCAGTAGAAAACCAAGTGCTAACAGAAGATTCATATTCTTTCTTTTGTTCATCGATAGCATCATAAGGGGGTTCAACTGGTTTTGGTTTGGTTAAAACATGGTCAACTTTAGCAATGTCCATAATCAAAAGTAATTTGGTTTGCCAACGTTTAAAATTGGATCCATCAAAAGGCTCAACTTTGGTTAAATCAGGGACAGATTTAGTGGCAGTAAGCATAGCAGAATCCATAATTTCTACTTAAGATTGTTGGTAAAATACGAATAAAATATAGGATTCAACTATCAAATAAAAGGACAGAAATTTGACTTATTGATTTAGAGCGAATTATGTTGAGCGCAGTTATGCAAACAAGACCGTCCTTAAATAAAATTTCGCCCTCGGAGAACTTTTCTCGTGCTAAGGTCACCGACGAAATCCTACTCAGGGATTCAATCTATTTTCACCCAACTAATCAAAGACTTGAAATAGTTGAATGAATTCGGAACTTCTAATTTTTCTTACTCAAAATTTCAACATATATATATATATATATAAATATTTTATGTATATAATATATGAGTAAAAATATATATATATATATATATATATATATATATATATATATATATATTATAAGTTAGCAGAGTAGAGTACTATATATATATATAAAGACTATATGTATGAGTACTACCAATATATATATTAACACTATCTGCTTTTTTTAGAAGATATCTATGATTAGCCTTTTCTATCCTATTTATATAAGAATAGAATGCAATCATGGCAACGGTAATATTACATATATATATGGCAACGACAACATTTTTTTTCTTCTCCAACAGTCATATCCTTCAACAGTCATAAAAATAAATAACAACGTTAATAAAAATTAATATCCCAATAATTAAGCAATTAATATATATTTAACAGTTACAAATCTTCATATTAACTTTGTAATATTTTAAAAAATACAACAACTCACAAACACCATGGATTGCAAAGAAAATCCTCAATATGACAAAAGATAAATCTATTCAATTAAGAACACTTTTGTAATTAGATTGAAATATTATGCTAAATTATTTTTTTTTTTTGTTTTTTTGGTCTAATTATCCTTCCCAATTTACCAATCTGCGTAAAAGCACTCGGTATATATTCATACACTAAAAATTTTCTAGGCATGCCGACTTGGTGAAGACTGAAAAAGGAAGATGACAGGGGTGAAATGAATTATCTTTAAAGTTTAAACAGAGAGATGAGGTGCAATGATTTGAGTGTTTTGACGATAGACTCCACCTACTCGATCAAAATATTCCCCACATTGAAAATTAAGCTTTAATATCCAGGACTTTCCTATACTTTTGAACTCGAGGTCCACATATAAAGATATCTATGCACATAACATGACTCGTAGGGTATAGTGTCTCCTTTGGAATCCGGAGTTTCACCATCACTATATTACCACCCCCATCATCTGGGAAAGAAAAACTGAGGTAGGGTTTAAATTACGGGCAAATTAATTATGAAATAAAATAATCCGTAATGACAATAAAGATTAATATAAATAGTTCTATTTCATTTATTGTGTCTGCAAATAAATGTAGTCTTAGAATTTTTGTGACTTCTTTGTTTTTGAAGTGAAAAAAAGGTGTAGTTTATGTGAAGTAAACTTGGGCTCATTTAATGTCAATCTTATGTCCTTACTGTTAATATTTAAAAAATAAGGAAAAAGAATTAAAAAAGAATTTTGACATAATTAGATTAAGATCAAAGGTATGGAATGTAAATAAATTATATTGGAATGTGCTATTTCATAGAATAATATAAAATAAATTAATCATTAAATGTTAAATAAATCTATATTGCAACGTGCTATTTCATAGAATAACATAAATTAAATTAATCATTGCATTATGTAATTACATGAATTGAGAGGAGACATCTTGTATTTATCACGCTTCCGCTGTGCTTAAGAGTGAAAGTTTTCAACTGTCTCTCAATCTTATGATGGATGTATAGGTGTGTATAAAGTTCTTGAGACGACGATTGGAACCAAACCCTAACTGTTTTATTTATAGATTAGCTAAGGGACAAAATACGTACATCAAGATTATGAAACCCTAGGATCCATTATGCCAAATACTATCAGTAATATTATTTATAGGCTACATAATTAATTACCAAACCCATAAATATAGTGATTAAATTAATACAATATATAAACCTAATAATTCCATAAATAGTAGAGGTCACACTACAAAATAAAATATTCTAACATCCCTTCCTATGCACAAGGTTACCTTCCTCTGCAAGGTATGTCTTCCAACAAAAATTTGAAAATGATTATTTTTAAATTTCCCTAATGCAATAGAAATTACTTATGGCTAAGTAATCTAAGTTTCTTCAGACTAGTCTCATCCCCTGCATTAAACATCATTCCACATGACTCATGTTAACTTCTGATTTAATAGTCTTTCTTTAAACATTCATTATACCAAAACTCTTTTTGAATCAACATTATACTAAGACTCTAAATGATTGTTTTGCAGTTATATGCATTAAACCCTAACAATAAAGATTTACGATATATTCTTAATCTTTTGAAGAAAAATAAGAAAACAGCTTTTGTTTTTACTTTCCAGGAATTTTAAGATTTGTTGTAAATTGTTTTTGTGTAACATCTACAGTGTTTTGCCATCTTGTCCAACTTTTAAATGATTCTATATATAGTTCTGACATATGATTCAATATGGCTTCAAGCATGACTTACAGTACATCAAACTCATAATATTCCCTTAATTGACATATCACCTGCAACACCCATTGTAGTATAATGATAAAGGTGCTTGAAACTTGAAAGAGGTGCTAATCTGTATATATTATACATGCAGATTCAAAGTTGCAGGATCTAGTTCCCGGGCTTCATCCCCTTAGATTTAAGGACGTATCAACTTGAGATATGAGAAACATAGAAGAAGTACTAGAAATTAGGGAGATTACAGGCGATACAAGAACTTTCTCAGCCATGAAAAAACATTGGTACAGTATCAACAAAACTATCCTATTATCTTTTTTTCAATAGGTCCTATGTACAAAATGGCTCCCACCTCGTCTACCAACATACTCCAAGTAGACAATAATTGTATTACATGGCTTGAAAAGCAAACTACTCATTTTGGGCCATGATGCAGACCAAAACATTAATGCTAAGGTAGGCCTGCCATTGGAGCATGAGTTGGAGAGGGGCGATCGCGAGAACTATAAGGGAGACTCATGGTGGACAAGGAAAAGATTTGGCTAAGTGTGTGAGTAAAGGGGGGGTTCTTCATCATCAGCATTCAAGGTTTCTGATAAAGATTTGCACAGCTGTTGGCCCCTATTAATATTGCATTTTTCATATGGTGAAGGCTTATGCAAAAAAAAATTGCAATATTTTAGATTTTCTTTGGTAAATTTTATTTTCAACAAACATAATGTAAGCAGAGCAAAATGTCAGTTATATCTATGTGATCTGATGGACAGAAATTCATGTTTGAACTTTATATTTTTTGTATTTAAAGGTTGCTATTTTTTCACCATTAGAGTAAGGTGTTTTTCACATTAAACTATTTGTGCACATTTACTCTAGAGATAGGAAATGCAATTTTTTGATTAATTGCTCTTTTAAAATAACATCAAAACATGTATATGCATGAGTCCGATGCTTGTGATAAAACTTCAATGTAATCTAATCAGTGAATTTTCCATAGATTGTCAGGTTTATTTGTTGTGATACATGTATAGATTCAAGTATGACAACTTGGAAGAGAATATATTACTTTCTTTAAAATGTTTTAGGAAAAACTGTTCATATAAATTCTGCATTTAATTGACTGTTTCTTGTTAATGCTTTCCAAGGAGCAGAAATTGAAGTATATCAATTTCATTATCAAACATGTATAGAAACATTGGGAAAGCTACAACTTGTACAATAAGCCATTATCTTTTATGCCCAAAGTGTTGCTTGTTTCTCCTATGCGTTGAAGCCCCACCTCGAGCAATTGATTTTGACAGGCACAGGCAGCGAGCTTTAAAAGCACAAGCAATTCAGAAGAATGAGTATACCTTTCTCGGCCTTTTGGCTAAGATCAAGTGTAGTAATTGTTCTTATTAGTTTAATTATCTGATATGTGGGATATTGTCTTACATGATATTAAATTTATTTTTTAAGGGGGAGAGCCCATCACAATAGCTTGCTATTGGGGCTCTTGAGTGTCACCTTGGATTTGCACTGCATCCTTGGCCTAGCGCACCCCACCAAATCTATATTATAATTTTTTGGATCAAGTCTTTTTTTCGTATGAACCATATATTTAGTCCATTTGGCGTGCAGAAATACTCCAATTCTAGTGTGTTTTAATATAGGTGTTTTGTAGTACTAGGACAATCTTTTTTGAGGCCTATCCAATAGAGAGAAATTATTGTAATACTGGTGCAGGATGCATAACAAGATATACAACTAACTATATATATATATATATATATATATATATATATATATATATATAGGAATCATTATGCATTATCGTCATGGATCTTTCTCTATTCTCTTTTAGAATAGTTGATCAACTTATTGGAAGGTGAGATTGGGATATATTAATACTGGTAGTGACAAGCTCTATCGGCTTTCTATTTAAATAAGAGGGGCCCACATTTCAACATATTATCAGTATAGTTAAACAAAATGAATATTTAATATTAAAATATTACCACGTAGAAGTATGACTTGTACTTGCCACCTTTTTTTTTTTTTTTTTTACGCCTTTATCCATTATATATCATGACTCAAGAAATTAAAATAGAATAAAAAATAAAATTAATATTAAAAAAAGAAAAGGGTGTTTAGAATAAGCAGTATTTAATTAATTAATATTTTAATATTAAATATTCATTTTATTTTTTTATTCTATTTTAATTTGCTGAGTCATGATATATAATGGAGAAATGCGTAAAAAAAAGAAGAAAAAGGGTAGTTTTCAAGATGTCGCAATTACCGGGTAATATTTTAATATTAAATATTCATTTTGTTTAACTATAATTTAACAATATGTTGAAATGTGGGCCCTCTTATTTAAATAGAAGTTTAGAGAGAGTCATTACTATTGGTATTAATATACCCCAATCTCACCTTTCCAATAAGTTGATCAACTATTCTAAAAGAGGTTGTTGAATGAAGATCCATGGCAACCTGCCACATAGATGGATTCCTATATATATATATATATATATATATATATTATATATTTATATTCCCCCTATGAAAGATTATTAGGCAGTGTTTGTTTAGATAAGGTGAATGGCTCAGAATTCTTGCGACTAGTAAGGACATAGACATAGAGGGTCCATTTAAACATACTTACTTGGATGGGGTCAATGGGCGATTAACAAGACTCATGACCTAGGCTACTGACCTCCATTGCACTTTGGAGGGGTGCTTGCCTAAGTTAGGTCTACTTAAGTATGGTGGGGCCTATATATAATTTGTGAGTGGTTGTGTGGCCGCTAACCAATCCAATTTTTATGTTTTTAAACGATAATTAACACGAACACGATTCATAAGTGAGTATCAATTTTTAAGCTTTTATTTGTTATGTAAATTAGGGGCAATAATTTTCGACACGATAACACGAACACGATTCATAAACGGGTTTGTGTTATAAGCATGTGTATACACGAGTTTTGACATGACACAAATTCGCTTAACACGACATGATCGTCACCCTTAATATAAAGTACTTAAGACATTTATTTATACAAAACTCTAAATGAATAAGAATAAGCTTTTCCTCTCCTAAACAATGTTAGACTTTTAGTCAAGTGCAAGACCTTATCAGAGAGGTTTGGATCCCGAGTTTTCACTCTATTTTTGGAACCCAAGTTTTTGCCCCTAATGTAAACTGCTTAGAGAGACATTTATTTACACGGAACCCTAAATGAATAGGAATAGGCTTTTCTTCTCTTTAACAGCGTTAGACTTTTAGTCATTTGCAGGACCTTCTTATTAGAGAGGTTTGGAACTCGAGTTTTCACCCTAAGCTATTAGAGAGGTTTGGATCCAGAGTTTTTGCCCCAACCTAAGTTAGGAGTTAGGGAGTAGTTAGACCCCAACTAGCTTGCTGTTGAAAAACGTAATAGGCTAGCATGTTTATCAGGCTTATATTCGTATTAATGCTTCGAATATATACGGAATACCCAATTCTAATATGTCAATTTCATGGTTGAACTTAATTATTCTTATAAAATGTAACTTAAGCTCTTTTGAGGGTTTTGATTTTATTTGGGTCTCTAAAACTGTAAGTTGTATCGCTCTCTAGTATAAGTCGGTCAACTTTGTACAGCTTGTCTAGACAAATCATTGCACTCTGGTATTTTTGTTTTTTGGGTAATTTTTTGGTTGGGGTATTCCCCTTGTAAGTTGTAAACAAGCTATTTGAGTTCCATCAATCATTAATCACCCAAGTTACCATATTATTATATTTTGGATCTCTTAATTAATTGTTAATAAATGAAACTAATTAGAAACCAGAATGAAGTTAATGCAAAACTATGGACAAATAAATTGTTGTATATTAAGCTAAGCCAATGTTGGGTTATTTTTGCATATGGTACCATTTATAAAAGGGAACTAATATTTCCATATAAAGATTGATATTTTCACATTATTCTTCTCACGTGAATAGTGAGTAAGTCCCACTTCCATGTGAAAGAAACTCATGCAAAAATATCATTTTAACATATGAAAATATCAGTTTCATTTATAAAAACCTCTTGGTTTTTTCATCCCATTTGATCTTATTGTCATTCTCAATTGTATTTCTATTATTGATTAAAGTCATGGAAATTTAGAGGAAAGAGAGTGGCCTCTGAGGGAGAGGGAGAGAAAATGGAAAAGAGGGGTGGGAGAGGAGTTATGAAGTCATTTTTATCGACTTAAACTCCCACATCAAAGAGAGTGACAAACCTAATATCACAACACAAGGATATGAATCAACTTGTAAGACCTAAAATATTCATGCAGCCATGTGATGAGCACAAAGCGAACTATTCTTTCGCCTTTTACTAAAGAATACCGTGTGTTCGTCACGCACAGTGGCATACGTCTATTTTTGGAGGGGATTAATTTCCTCTAGGAAACTCTCCTTACAATCCAAGTTGTTTAATAATTTTGTAAATTAAGTATTAAATATAATTTTAGTTTCTTAATGTTTAGGATTATACCGTGTATTCAGTTGAATATGGTAAAATCTTGGATTCTTGTATGTTATGATCTTTAATTTCAAACAAAATGTTAGTGGTAAACTTGTATGTTATGATTCATGCATTTACTCGCGTACTGCACATCCTGTTTAGGTTTATATTTTTATTTTTTTGTTAAATATAAACTATGGTGATTGCTGAAGGATTGAGGTACGTCAAAATTTCTCTTTCTTTCGTAATTCACATAGTTTTAGGACACTTTATTTGTTTATAGTTTGCTTTTATTTTATTTGTCCATTCTCATTTGTAATATAACATTAAGGGCACAACCTATAACAAGATAAGGTGGGGATTTCATCACCCTTCCTTGGAGGGGATTAATTTCCTCTAGGAAACTCTCCTTACAATCCAAGTTGTTTAATAATTTTGTAAATTAAGTATTAAATATAATTTTAGTTTCTTAATGTTTAGGATTATACCGTGTATTCAGTTGAATATGGTAAAATCTTGGATTCTTGTATGTTATGATCTTTAATTTCAAACAAAATGTTAGTGATAAACTTGTATGTTATGATTCATGCATTTACTCACATCTTTTACATCCTCTGCTTAGGTTTATATTTTTATTTTTTTGTTAAATATAAACTATGGTGATTGCTGAAGGATTGAGGTACGTCAAAATTTCTCTTTCTTTCGTAATTCACATAGTTTTAGGACACTTTATTTGTTTATAGTTTGCTTTTATTTTATTTGTGCATTCTCATTTGTAATATAACATTAAGGGCACAACCTATAACAAGATAAGGTGGGGATTCCATCACCCTTCCTTGGCCCACAAACAACCCAACTTGCATTTTGCACAACCTTGCCCTAATAAAATCAAGTATACGTTGGCCCCTAGGACTCTCGAGCTCAATTAGGACAAGAAACTCCAAGAGTAGTCTAAATTTTAAATTAATCAAACTACTAGTGTCTAGGAAAGTGCAAAAGATGTGTGGTTCAAAAGATAAATGCCTAAAGGATGTGTGGTTATTCAATTAGTCACCGTACCCACGGAGAGACTATCACATTTCTTACACTTACCTTGCTAGTGATGTGAATAATTTTGAATTTGGTGGACCTTAAGGTGTAACTTGGAACAATTAAGAGCTGTCTAGATTTTATTTAAGTTAACCGTAAAATTAAGATTTTTATTTTGATTTATCTTATTTATTTATATTTTTTGTGTGACTTTTGTAGTTAGTTGTCTATTTGTTTTGTGATTTGTGAAAAGATGGATTCTTATTAAAGTTGGAATAATAATTTTACTTGGAATCAAGAACCCTATGAAAGTTTTAATGCACACCAAGTAAATCAATTTTTTTCAACTTATGAAAATCCTTATCCAAGTTCATATCCATATCCATATTCCTATTCGTTTTCAGAACCTCAATATCCACAATAATTATCAAATGAAGAAGAGGAAAGACTTAGTGCCTTAGAGAAAACTATGAAAGTTTTAATAGAAAATCAATTTAGCATGGATCAAGTTATATCTCGTCTAGAAATTCAAATAAGTCGATTAGTCACCATAAAAAAAAGAACAAGAGGTGGGTGAATTTTCAAGCAACTCTAAGGTTAATTTTGAAAATCTTGATGGCTGTGGAAATGATGAGGAAAATAAAAAATTTGTATTCAATTCTAAATAGTTTGAGTCAAACGAATTTGAGGAGTCTAAAAATTATGAGTTTATGCCTAAAATTGATCATGTTACGTTTAATGAGTCGGTTGAAAAAGTCTATAAGCCTAAAGTTCCATACCCTGAAAGACTTATTCCTAAAAAATCACCTGGTGATTTTTTGGACCAACTAATCCAAGAGTTGTCAATGACCCAAGAAATAATTGAAAATATACTCTTGATTGAAAAAGATCTAATTCATTTTTTCTTAAATCACCTTGACCAAAATTGGAATGAATCTGAATATAAAAATTGACTTTTTCTAAATTTTGGTAGTATACCCAATTCTAATATGTCAGTTTCATGGTTGAACTTAATTATTCTTATAAAATTTAACTTAAGCACTTTTGAGGGTGTTGATTTTCTTTAGGTTTCTAAAACTGTAAGTTGTATTATTCTCTAGTAAAAGTCGGTCAACTTTGTATAACTTCTCCAGACCAATCAATGCACTCTGGTATTTTTGCTTTTTTGGTATTTTTATGGTGGGGGTATGCCCCTTGTAAGTTGTAAACAAGCTATTTGAGTTCCATCAATCATCCATATTATTATATTTTAGATACCTCTTAATTGTTAATACATGAAACTAATTAAAAACCAGAATGAAGTTTATGTAGAACTCTAGAAAAATAAACGGTTGTATATTAAGCTAAGCCAATGTTGGGTTGTTTTTTGCATTTGGTACAATTTATAAAAGGGAACTAATATTTTCACATACTTCCAAGTAAAAGAGACTCATGTGAAAATATCATTTTAACATATGAAAATATCAGCTTTATTTATAAAAACCTCTTGGCTTTTTCATCCCATTAATTTGATCTTATTGTCATTCTCAGTTGTATTTCTATCGGTGATTAAAGTCATAGAAATTTAGAGGAAAGAGAGTGGCCTCTAAGGGAGATGGAGAGGGAGATGGAGAGGGAGAGAAAAGGGAAAAGAGGGGTGGGAGAGGAGTTGTGAAGTCATTTTTGTCGACTTAAACTCCCACATCAAAGAGAGTGACAAACCTAATATGACAACACAATGATATGAATCAACTTGTAAGGCCTGAAAAATTCACGCAACCATGTGATGAACATAAAGCGAACTATTCTTTCGCCTTTTACTAAAGAATACCGTGTGCTCGTCACGCATAGTGGCATAAAACTATTTTTGAAGGGGGTTTCCTATAGGAAACTCTCCTTACAAACGAAATCCAAGTTGTTTAATAATTTTGTAAATGAAGTATTATTAAATATAATTTTAGTTTCTTAATGTTCAGGATGATACTGTGCATTTAGTTGAATATGGTAAAATCTTGGATTCTTGTATGTTATGATCTATAATTTCAAACAAATGTTGGTGGTAAAATAACATTTTTTTGTTATACTTGCTTTTATAGGTTTTTTAGGTTTTTCCGACTGAAAAGTTTTTTAGTTTTTTCCGACGGAATATCCGGCGAACTTAAATCCGTCGAATTTATGTTATCCTCGACGGATAGTCCGTCGAAGATAATATTCATTCCGTCGAAAAAAAGTTAGCATTGGCGAAAACATTGGCGCCAAAATGCTGCTTACATTTCCGACAGAATTTCGTAGGAATTACATTAGTGTTAACAAAATTAATGTCGACCGAAAATTTCGTCGAAATTAAATTATGTTCGACGGAATATATTTCGTCGGTCTTAACTGATTTTCTTGTAGTGTGTTAAGAAAGGCATCCGAAAATATGAGATGACATAGTATCCAAACCAAATTTCTTGGTGAATTGAGACACAATGTAGACGGAGAAGCCTGGAAAAACTTTGATGCTACACACCCATCCTTTGCAAAAGAAGATAGAAATGTGGGGCTAGGACTCCACCGATGGTTTCACTCCATTTGCCCTGTCAGCACACCACACTTTACGTGGCATGTAATTGAAGGATGCATATATGTTTTTGTCGTTACTCATTTCTGGTCCTCAAAGCCCGAGTATAGACATCGATATATACTTGAGACCGTTGATTAATGAGTTGAAAATGCTATGGGAGACGGGAGTTCACACTTATGATGCATTTTCTAAACATAATTTTCATATGAGAGTTGTAGCCATGTTGTGACGCCCCCAAAATAGGTATACATCACCCATTCTGAGTTGTCAATACATGGTACAGAAACAACTATAACTTTATTATTACAACAGTAAAACTGTGAGTTTAAATACAAATATTATCTTCTAGACAATATTTATACTCAAATAAATCCTCATCATATTTATTGATACATTATTTTACAAAAATGGTGAGGACTACTAAACCATCCTTTCTAAAACCTTCATTCCATACCCCGACTCGTACTCGCTATATTCTCGCCTCCCGAAAGAATGGAACAAAAGGAAAAGGGTGAGCTCAACTAGCTCAATAAGAATATTATGACTAAGATAATATACAACAAATTATCGTTAGTCTTCAACATGGAAAAATCTAATAGAATACAATAGACAACAAATTTCAGATCAATATTCGCGGTGAAATAATAATTCATAGAAGAGTTACGTAGAGAATGAAATCTACTATAATCTATGAATTTAACAAATCCATCATCAATATTTTATCCTGTAACATCAATCAATATTCATCTCAAATCAAATATTCATCTTTTGCACTACAAAAGCCAAAGATATTCATCAATCGGTCATGTTCATCTCAACACTGCTCATCTTTGCACTAAAGGCCAAAGATATTCATCACTCGGTTATGTTCATTTAAACACTGCCATCTTTGCACTACGCACCAAAGATATTGAAGAAATCATTCATCTTTTGCTACTGTGCCAAAGATATTCAATAATATCATCATTTAAGACCGAGGATGACGAAAAATATTTTTAAAGAACGAATCCAAAGTGAAACAAAATGACAAGGATTAAGGATTAATGATTAGTACTTTGTTTTATCCATGTCCAACAATACCTCAAAAATAATCATAGTGGTGTAAAATTCAAGAATGATCAAAACATGGATACAATCAAAGCTAGTATCCGAATAGATATTTTGGATGAAAAGAAGAAATTTTATTTTTCTATGAATAGTCTTGATATCGTGAATAGTCCGATCGTGAATAAGTAACTCAAACACCAAAAGATAGAAATTCCACAAAAAAAATTTTTCACGCTTCATGAATAGTACTTTCGTGAATAGTAACTTCGTGAATAGTAACTCATGAATAGTAACTCGTGAATAGTAACTCATGAATAGTAACCCCGATATGAAAAAGTTCCAAATTTGATAAAAACTTCAGATCAACATTTCAAAGATAATGATATTGAAGAAATAATATCATTACGAAAAAAATATAATATCCCTTACCTCAAAGAATCAAGATTGCTTGAAAGGAAAGGTCGGAAGTGATCTTTGAATGAAACTTGTCTTGATCAAAACTCTCTCAAAGTATCTAAATACTCACAAAATACGCTCAATAATATAGAGAGAAAGAGAAAACTTTGTTTACGTGTGATTTTCAATTCTAACTTAGCCCTCTATTTATAGGAAAATGTTAGCCCGTACCAAGCAGACTTGACTGCTACACCGATGGCTTTACCTCTACTATTGCCACCACCACATTTGAAATAAAATTCAGCACATTTCTTCACCAACCACAAGTGGGGCCCACTCAATTCTAGAATTTTTCACCAAAATCAATTATAAACCTAATTTCCTAATCGTAGACACCTCTTAAAATTCATAACAAATCATTCGTGCATTTTAACGGTTCAAAATTTGTGGACATATACTCAACTTATGTATGTATAACATACCCAAAAATTACCACAATCCAACTGGCGGATTAAAAATTATAACCCCATAATATATCTAAAAACCCCTAATTTAATTTTTAATACCTCCAACTGATAAAATAATGATAAAACACCTCAACATTAATTTCTTCATTTATAACCACATAAATAAATCCATCATTTATATCCACATAAAATAAATATTTCTTTATCATATGAATCAATAATTAATTATTCACAAATAATATTACGTAATCACAATTATGACAACCAAAGCCATTCCCGAGGAAGAGGGGGCTTTCAGATAAAAATTTCTCTCATCGGCGCCGCAATTAGGTGACCAAACCTCTCCTCGTGAAACTTTCTAGACATTGCCAATAATGCTATCTAATAATATTATTCAAATAATATGAATTATTGATCCGATAATGGAGATAATGTGCGGTGACAATTATTGAACAACAATAATATAAAATATCAACGCAAAGAATTATTGAATCAATAAAATAAAATATTGAGCGAGAATTCACCGTGAAAATTATTGAGTAGTGCCTTCTTCTACGTAAGGATCAATAATTCAACAATTACAATAATACTGCGTGCTTCTTTGTGCGAACCACGCGTATTCTCAGATTTTAACCACCGGGTATTCCAACAAGATAATACTTGGAATAACTACGCCGTTATTTTTAACCAACTTATATTTGTCGCTTTCTTCATCCAATCGCTTTTAGTTATGGGGCCCACACATGGTCATTTTAGCTGGCATGCATCATTTAATATTCCCAGCAAAGACGAATATTCCACGACCAAACGAATTTTCCCAAACAAAAATGAATATTTTATAACCACTTGCTTATTTTGAAATATTTGCGTATTTAACCCTTAACTATCCACATTAATCAAATCAACCCTTACTATTTCAAAATAATAAATAAAGGAAATTCCTTTTATTTAAAAAAATTTGGGTCTTACAACCTCCTCCCTTATGAAATTTCGTCCTCTCGAAATTGGCGTCACGTACTGGTGTTTCAAAAGGTGAGGATACCTCGCTTTCATTTCCGCTTCCAATTCCCGTGTCATTTCCTCTATAGCATGATTCCTCCACAAAACTTTAACTTGTGGTATGACCTTTCTTGCGTAGGGACATGCTCCTTCCTATCCAAGATCTTGACAGTACCTCCTCATACGTTAAGTCTTGGCTATCTCGTCTGGTTCTAACTTCAATAACGTGGTTCGGTCTTTCACATATTTGAAGCACTGATATGTGAAACACATTATGAACACGAGACATACTTGGAGGTAATGCAAGTTTATAGGCTACATTTCCTACTCGGTCAAGAATTTGAAATGGACCAATAAATCGTGGATTGAGCTTTCCTCTCTTCCCAAATCTTGTAACTCCTTCCATGGAGCAACTCGCAACAATACACGATCCCCTACATTAAATTCCACGTCCTTTCGATGAAGATCCGCATAACTCTTTTGTCGATCTTGTGCCGCTTTGTATCGTTGTCGAATCATTTGGATCTTTTCGGTGATAATACGTATTTAACTCGGGTCCCAACAATGTTGCTTCACCCACCTCATCCCAACATATTGGAGAACGACATTTTCGTCCATATAATGCTTGAATGGAGCCACACCTATACTTGCACGATAACTGTTGTTGTAGGAGAATTCCACCAATGGTAAATACTTATCCCAACCGCCTTTGAAGTCTAGGACACGAGTCTTAATAAATCTTCAAGAGTTTGAATAGTCCTCTCGATTGTCCGTCCGTTTGGGGGATGGTATCTTAAACTAAATCGCAAATCCGTGCCCATAGCTTTTTGCAAGCTAACCCAAAATCTTGAAGTGAATCTTGGGTCACGATCCAAACTATGGATACTGGGCATGCCATGCAACCTCACAATCTCATTTACGTCATACTAGCAAGGCGTTCAAGTGAATAAGTCTCCGTGATCGGCAAGAAATGAAAGCGGACTTGGTTAATCTATCAACAATAACCCAAATAGCATTGATGCCTTGAGAAACCGTAGGAAGACCCGTAACAAAATCCATGGTAATGTGTTCCCACTTCCATTCCGGAATCTCAAGTGGTTGCAACGGACCCTTAGGTACTAGATGCTCAAAGCTTTTACACGTTAGCAAGTTAAACACATCGAGATAAACTTTGCAATCTCTCTCTTCATATTATTCCACCAAAATGTATGTCAAGATCACGATACATTTTAGTACTTCCAGATGGATTGCAAATGGTGTATTGTGTGCCTCCATCATAATCTTGTACTTCAAATCGTAGTCGTTAGGAACACAAAGTCTAGAGTGGACTCAAGTATTCCTTCTTCATCAATTCTCGCCCTAATAGCTCCTTCTTGTACTTTCTTCTTCATAGGCATCACTCTGCCTGGTGGCTTGAGCAACCTTAACTTTTTCTATTAAAGTTGGCTCTATGCATATACTTGACATCATCGCACTTTCGTTCCGCATATGATCTTCTACTCAATGCGCCGCCTACCACGTTCGCTTTTTACGGGATGGTATTGAATAGTGTGGTCGTAGTCTTTCAATAGCTCGAGCCAACGTCATTTGCCGCGTGTTGAGTTCTTTTTGAGTGAAGAAATATTTAAGGCTTTTATGGTGCGAATATATCTCCACTTTCTCCCCATATAGATAGTGCCTCCATATTTTTAGCGCGCAACGACGGGGCTTTGCTAACTCTAGATCATGAGTAGGATAATTCCTCTCATACTCTTTAAGTTGTCATGAGGCATAGGCTATGACTTTCCCACGTTGCGTGAGAACACATCCTAACCCTTTGCACGAAGCATCATTGTGAATAAACAAATCCATACTGAACTAGATGGTATTGTTAGAGCAGTGCAAATAAGTCTCCTCTTAAGCTCTTGAAACTCTTCTCGCGATTCTTCATTCCAAACGAATTTTGTATCCTTCCGAAGAGTTAGAGTTAATGGAGTAGCGATTCGAGAAAACCCTTCCACGAATCTCCGATAATAACCAAATAAGCCCAAAAAGCTACGTGCTTGATCCACCGACTTGGTTGCTCTCTAACTTTGTATTGCTTCAATCTTCACGGGATCAACAGATACTCCATGTTTTGACACCACATGCCCAAGAAAGGCTACTTCCTCGCCGAACTCGCATTTCTTCAATTTGGCATATAGTTGGTTTTCACGAAGCCTTTGGAGTACCAAACTTTCAAATGGTGCTCATGATCTTCACGGCTTTTGGAATATATAAGGATGTCATCAATAAAGACAACAACGAATGATCCAAATATTCCTTGAATACTCGGTTCATCATATCCATGAAAGCCGCAGAGCAGCATTAGTTAGTCCGAAAGACATGACTAAGAATTCATAATGCCCATACCGGAGTTACGGGCGGTCTTTGGAATATCCTCGATTCTAATTTTCAATGATGATATCCGAGCGAAGATCGATTTTTGAAAAGAATTGTGCCTTTGCAATCGGTCAAACAAGTCATCAATACGAGGTAGAGGATACCTATTCTTGATGGTGACATGGTTCAATTCCCGATAGTCAATACAAAATCGCATACTCCGCTTTTCTTTTTACAAATAAAACAGAGCACACCCAAGGAGATGTACTGGGGCCAGAATGAAACCGATGTCCAACAATTCTGTAGTTGGACCTTTAACTCTGAAGTTCAATAGGAGCCATTCGATATGGGGTTTTAGAAATGGGCTTTGTGCAGTTTCAAGATCAATAAAGAATTGAACTTCACGTTACGGGGTAGGCAGGGAAGTTCTTCAGAAATCGTCGGAAAATCAATAACAACAGAATATTATTCAAATTTGGCGTGTCTTTATTCAAATCCATAACATGGGCTAAGAAAGCTTGACATCCGTTTTTCAATAAATGAATAGCTTTATGATTAGATATGACGGTGATTGATTTTAATGGTTTAGTTGCTTGAATTAGCATAACAAAGTTGGTTAGGAATATGAAAACTAACAACCTTACGAAAACAATCAATTTTGGCATGATGAGTAGTTAACCAATCAATCCTAAAATCACATCAAAAGCAAGTATCTTTAAAGAGATAAGGTCAGCAATGTATGGTGATGGTGCCAACTTGAATCAAACAAGATTTATAAACGATGGATGTGATGAAAGTTTCTCTAACGGAGTTTCCACAGATAGGTCAAAGTCTAATTTCTCCGAGAGTCAAGTTTAAACGTTGAGCACATGCGGGAGAGATAAATGAATGGGTAGCACCCAGATCAAGTAAGGTATAAACTTCACAAGAATTTATAAATAGCTTACCCGTGATCACCTCGATTGGGTTCCTCGCATTATGACCCATCACAACAAACGTTCTTCCTTAATCGTTGACTTTGACTTTTCTCGAATAGATCTTTTGAGTCACCGTCCCCATTGAACTAGGTTTCGCCATCGTATAATCTCGAAGCGATATGTCCTTCCTTTCCACAACTATAGCATACCTTGAGCTGTTGTGGGCGGTTTGACCGATATGTCCCTCTTTTCCGCATTTGTAGCATATAATGGGGTGGTCGTTCTTCTCCCTTAGAACCGATTTCTTAAGACCGCTATCGTCTTCACATAGTCGTTGTTAAATCTCCTCTTTTTAAAATCTCCTCCCGACTTCGCTTCTTACATTTTCATGACCATGATTACCACCGAGTGGTTACCATTTCATCCGTCTGCTTTCTTTCTCCGCAGTTATCATTATTCATTGATTGCTATCTCTGGTGCGATCCTGGTTATGGTCCCTCGATTGACCGTACTCGTTATCTCGCTCTAATAATTGAGCCCTGCTTTTAAACATCTGAATAAAGAGAAAGTTTATGAGAAATGAGATCTTGGACGTATCTTGGTTTCAAACCTCTAAGAAACATCCGCGTCATCGTTCCTCATTCTCCACCAAATGAGGTGCAAACTCGATAACTCTGCAAACTTTGCCTCGTCTTTGAGACACCGTCATGTTGTTTTGTTCCAATCGATGAACTCCACTTCCTTCATATGACGAACACTTTCGTGAAAGTATTTGTCATTAAATAGTCTCTGAAACGTCTCCCAAGACATCTTTGAGTGCGGTTTGGATGGATGCACTTCACGAGACTCCCACCGATGAGTCTGCCTACCACACGGAACATAAAGGTGGCGAATGGAACCTTCTGTTCCTCCGTGCATCCCAAGACATCGAATATCTTGGTAATTTGTTTGACCCATGTTTCCGCCGTGATCGGATCGGCTTTCCCTTAAATTACGGTGGTCCCAACTCTTTGAATCGCTTGCATTGTGACAACCCGTGAATTGCTATCATTTCTCCTCATATTTTGAACACGAGTCTCCTCGTGCGATTTTTGCATGAACGCAAAAACTTCTAAACATCCCTCGTTCATCATCTCGCTCCATGGTGTTGTTCACGGGAGGAACATTGCCACCACACGCACGCTCTCCTCGTTGGTAAGAAGACAGGCATCTCCACGGTCTCATTTACTCCAATCATTAATATTCTCGATCGACATTCTCAAATACTGTCATAAAACAAGGGTTAATTAAGGAAATCAATATATCACATAATATCCCTATATACTGACCAACTAACAAATAAGCTTAGGTAGGACACACTAGCGAAGGATTTACTCGTCTCTCCCCTCCTAGTTCTATTCCCCGATCTCCGCCAGAGATCATATCCCTAAGCTCTGATACCAACTGTGACCCTCATGGTGCTTCAACCACAGCACCTCACAATGGTACCTATCAGTTTGCCAAGAACGGCGTCCCCTACGGAGAGTCTGGCTTCGGTGCATCCCCCATAAACAGGAAGTCACCAGCGAGAGGCTCGGGGCTCTTTACTTATGGCTCTGATACCAACTGTGACGCCCCCAAAATAGGTATACATCACCCATTCTGAGTTGTCAATACATGGTACAGAAACAACTACAACTTTATTATTACAACAGTAAAACTGTGAGTTTAAATACAAATATTATCTTCTGATAATATTTATACTCAAATAAATCCTCATCACATTTATTGATACATTATTTTACAAAATGGTGAGGACTACTAAACCATCCTTTCTAAAACCTTCATTCCATACCCCAGACTGCACTTCGCTATATTCTCGCCTCCCCGAGAAGAATGGAACAAAAGGAAAAGGGTGAGCTCAACTAGCTCAAGAAGAATATTATGACTAAGATAATATACAACAAATTATCGTTAGTCTTCAACAGGAAAAATCTAATAGAATACAATAGACAATAAATTTCGGATCAATATTCGCAATGCCGGAAATAATAATTCATAGAAGAGTTACGTAGAGAATGAAATCTACTATAATCTATGAATTTAACGATCCATCATCAATATTTTATCCTCAGTAACATCAATCAATATTTATCTCAAATCAAATATTCATCTTTTACTACTGAGCCAAAGATATTCATCAATCGGTCATGTTCATCTCAACACTGCTCATCTTTGCACTAAAGGCCAAAGATATTCATCGATCGGTCATGTTCATTTAAACACCTGCTCATCTTTGCCACTCTGAGCCAAAGATATTCTTCAGAATCATTCATCTTTGCACTACAGGCCAAAGATATTCAATAATATCATCATTTAAGGCCGAGGATGATGAAAATATTTTTTAAAGAACGAATCCAAAGAAACAAAATGACAAGGATTAAGGATTAATGATTAGTACTTTGTTTTATCCATGTCCAACAATACCTCAAAAATAATCATAGTGGTGTAAAATTCAAGAATGATCAAAACATGGATACAATCAAAGCTAGTATCCGAATAGATATTTTGACGAAAAGAAGAAATTTTATTTTTCTATTGAATAGTCTCAGATCACGTGAATAGTGCCGATAATCGTGAATAAGAACTCACACCAAAAGATAAAAATTCCACAAAAAAACATTTTCACGCTTACATGAATAGTACTCGTGAATATAGTAACTCGTGAATAAGTAACTCATGAATAGTAACTCGTGAATAGTAACTCATGAATAGTAACCCCAAGCATGAAAAAGTTCCAAATTTGATAAAACTTCGGATCAACATTTCAAAGATAATGATATTGAAGAAATAATATCATTCTGAAAAAAATAATATCCCTTACCTCGAAAGAATCAAGATTTCTTGGGAAAGGTCGGAAGTGATCTTTGAATGAAACTTAGACTTGATCAAAGAACTCTCAAAGTATCTAAATACTCACAAAATACGCTCAATAATATAGAGAGAAAGAGAAAACTTTGTTTACGGTGTGATTTTCAATTCTAACTTAGCCCTCTATTTATAGGAAAATGTTAGCCGTAAAAGCGGACTTGACTCACACTTACGATGGCTTTACTTTTCTACTATTGCCACCCACCACATTTGAAATAAAATTCAGCACATTTCTTCACCAACCACAAGTGGGGCCAACCACAAGTGGGGCCCACTCAATTCTAGAATTTTTCACCAAAATCAATTATAAACCTAATTTCCGAATCAGACACCTCTTAAAATTCATAACAAATCATTCGTGCATTTTTAACGGTTCAAAATTTGTGGACATATACTCAACTTATGTATGTATAACATACCCAAAAATTACCACAATCCAACGGTCGGATTAAAAATTATAACCCCATGATATATCTCAAAACCCCTAATTTAATTTTTAATACCTCCAACTGATAAAATCTTGATAAAACACCTCAACATTAATTTCTTCATTTATAACCACATAAATAAATCCATCATTTATATCCACATAAAATAAATATTTCTTTATCATATGAATCAATAATTAATTATTCACAAATAATATTACGTAATCACAATTATGACAACCAAAGCTGCTCCTCGTGAAAGAGGAGGCTTTCAGATAAGAATTTCTCCTTCTTCGCGCCGCAATTAGGTGACCAAACCTCTCCTTGACGAACTTTCTAGACATTGCCAATAATGCTATCTAATAATATTATTCAAATAATATGAATTATTGATCCGATAATGGAGATAATGTGCGGTGACAATTATTGAACAACAATAATATAAAATATCAACGCAAAGAATTATTGAATCAATAAAATAAAATATTGAGCAAGAACTCATCGTGAAAATTATTGAGTAGTGCCTTCTTACGTAAGGATCAATAATTCAACAATTACGTAATACTGGTGTATTTCTTCGTGCAATCACGCGTATTCGTATTTTTAACCAAAGGGTATTCCAACAAAGATTAAGAAATATTATGACTAAGATAATACGAATAAATTATCATTAGCCTTCAACAATGTTAAACCGATAGAATATAATGAGATAACAAGTTTAATCTGCGGTGAAACAAGCAATCCGTTAGAAGAGTCAAGTAGAGCATAAAATCTACTATCTTCTATGATTTAAAAGTTTTCATCAACTTTATCAATTGAGACTCGACAATAAATAAACCACATCCCCGCACTACTGCTAAGGCTATTCATGTAATCATCAATGGTCATGATTATACCTAAATAATCCACGGTCATAATCATACCAACAACTATCCATCAATGAACTACAGCCCAATGAGGACTTTTACCACATCATTCGTCACATTACTATTAAGCGACTATACTTTAGAATAATCCTCGGTCATAATCATACCAAGTCCATCTATGCATGTAAGCCAAAGATGACTTTCATCACAATATAAGCATAAGGATGATGACAATGACATAATAATTCAATAAAACAAGTTTAAGGATACATTTTAAAGATTTATAATTTAATTTATCCAGGAATCAATAACGTCCAAATTGTCAACATGATACTGCTTTATGGGGTAAAATTCAAGAATGCTCAGAAGAATATTTCCATGAAAAGATACTGGATGAAGCGCAAATATCAATGATATTCCACTAATTTCATGGAGTATAAAAGCCAAAACTTTATACAACTGAGTATAATAGAATATATGAAACTGCAAATGGATTTTCGCCCGCCATGCGGTAATCAACGTAGACAGAGCATGTTCATAATTTAATAAGGAATGAATACGAAGGATTATTCACCATGCATGCGGTAGTCCATACAGACAGGTTATTCTAACAGAATAATAAAGAATGGAATAACAAAAGAATTCACCAGGCATGCGATGATCGCATGCATGCAAGTTATTCCAATGTAATAATAAAGAATGGAACTGGTCATGCGTAATCCGCATGCATGCATGTGATATTCCAAAGTAATAATAAAGAACGAAACCAGGTCATGCGTAATCCGTACAGATATGATATTCCAACAGAATAATAAAGAATGGAATAACAGAAGAATTTCACCATGTATGCGGTACTTCGTATAGACATGTTATTCCAACATAATAATAAAGAATGGAATAACAACCCTTACGAGTATTAAAAGAAAATAACTCTCTTCATGAATACGAAAGAATAATACCCCTTACCTTAGAAAAAATTGGATACTAGAATAGTGAGGTAGCAAAATTCTCTTCTTCTTTCTCTCTATAATTTCTCTCTATAATAATTGCTCTATAGCTTTTGTGAATTGGTGAGAAATGAAGGAAGAATGAGCTTCTATTTATAGGAAAATATAGTTTCGATAATTGCACGTTTTGAGGCTCGAAATATTACAGTATAATACCTTCCTCTTTTTCTTTATTTTTAATTTAGTCCTGCAAGTATTATCAAACTTGCACCACCTCCCCGAATAGTAAATAATGTGAATCAATAGTTCAATCATGTGAATCAATAGTTATAATCATGTGAAAATACGAATTACAGTATAGTACCTCCATCTATACCTCTATTTTTAACTTAGTCATACAAGTATTATCAATCTTGCACCACCTCCCCTAATAGTACATGAATGTGAATCAATAGTACACACATGTGAACAAATAATTATAATCATGTGAATTAATAGCAATTAATTGCTTATTTATCTGGTTAATTACCCGATTGGTCAATATAATCTCCAGACATCAATTATTATCGAAATAAATGCCGATTTTCACCAACACTAATAATTCCAACACAATGGAACTATCAATTTTATCTTTAATCAACACGAACTTATTCATCATTAATATTATAATTCACAATATTTAACAACCGTGTCGTTCCCAAGAAATAGGGGCTTTACGATAAAGGATTTCTCCTTATTGGCGCGCAATTAGATGACCAAACCTCTCTCTTGATGTAACTTCTGACATTGCAAATATTGAAATTTAATAATATGAATAACTTTATCGTCTCATTTATTGATTTAATAATATAACATATTATGCGATGATATGATCTTTGTGACAATAATTGAATCAATAATATGAGAGATATGATCTTGTGAATTCTCAGTAGAAATAATTGAGTATAACCGAGTGACTTCTCACGTAAGCATCAATAATCAATACTGCAGTGTGCTACTATACAACCACGCCAGACATTACTTTACTTTTACTACCGGGTAGTTCAACGGTTTTAACGAGAACACTTTCGTAGTTATTTTTATAAAAGATAATTACATAGCTTTTTACTATGACAATACTTCCATTGTGGGGTCCACTTAATGATTGTCTGCAGTCGTCATCTGGATATTCCCCACAAAAAAGAATATTCCCCACCAAACGAATATTTTATAACAACTTGCATACTTTGCAAAATTTGTAAATATTACCCACAACTATAACATTATATCAAATCCACACCATAATATTCAAAAAAAATTTGAGAAAATTATTTTTTATTCATAAAAGTTGGGGTCTTACAACCTCCCCTTCTTATAAAATTTCGTCCTCAAAATTAGGGTACGTACCTGGTATATCGAAGAGGTGAGGATATCTTGACTTCATCTCAGATTCTAACTCCCAGGTTATTTCCTCCACATCGTGGTTTCTCCACAAAACCTTGACTTGAGGTATAACCTTGGAGCGTAGAATATGATCCTTCTTATCCAAGATTTTAACAGGAAACTCTTCAGATGTTAAATCTTCCTCTATCTCATCTAGTTCTAGTTCAATAATATGGTTCGGGTCTTTCACATATTTACGTAACATAGATATATGAAAAAGGTTATGAACACGAGACATACTTGGCGGTAAGACGAGTATATAGGCCACAGTTCCTACTCGATCGATGATTAAAAATGGGCCAATGAATCGAGGATTGAGGTTTCCTCTCTTTCTAAATCTCGTAACTCCTTTCCATGGAGCAACGCATAACAACACATGATCTCCAATATTGAATTCCACGTCCTTTCGATGAAGATAATCATAACTCTTTTGTCGATCTTGTGAGGTTTTTATACGTTGTCGGATCGTTTGAATCTTTTCCGTAGTCATACGTACCAACTCCAGTCCTAACAACGTTGCTTCACCCACCTCATCCCAGCATACTGGAGAACGACACTTTCTTCCATACAATGCCTCAAATGAAGCCATGTCAATACTTGCTTGATAACTATTGTTGTAGGAAAACTCCACCAATGGTAAGAACTTGTCCCAACTTCCCTTGAAGTCAAGGACACAGAGTCTTAATAAATCTTCGAAAGTTTGAATAGTCCTTTCCGACTGCCCATCCGTTTGAGGATGATATGCCAAACTAAATCATAAATTCGTGCCCATAGCTTTTTTGCAAACTAACCCAAAATCGTGAAGTGAATCTTGGGTCTCGATTAGAAACTATGGATACTGGCATACCATGCAATCTTACAATCTCGTTTATGTACATATTAGCAAGACTTTCAAGTGTATAAGTTTCTCGTATCAGTGAGAAATTAGCAGACTTGGTCAATCTATCAACAATGACCCAAATCGCATCTATGCCTTAAGAAACCTTGGGAAGACTAGTAACGAAATCCATGGTAATGTGCTCCCACTTCTATTCTGGAATTTTAAGTGGTTACAATGGACCTTTTGGCACTTGATGCTCCGCCTTGACTCTTTGACAAGTTAGACACCTTGAGATAAACCCCGCTATCTCTTTCTTCATATTGCTCCACCAAAATGTATGTCGAAGATCACGATACATTTTGGTACTCCCAGGATGGATTGCAAACGGTGTGTTGTGTGTTTCCATCATGATTTTATACTTTAAGTCAGAATCGTTAGGAACACAAAGTCTGGAGTTGACTCAAAGTATTAATTCTTCATCGATTCTTGCTTCCGGAATAACACCTTCTTGTACTTTCTTCCTCATACGTATCAACTCCAGGTCTGTAGCTTGAGAAGCTTTAACTTTATCGATTAAATTCGATTTCACTCGTATATTTGCCATCATCATATGGGTCCGTGGAGTCTTTAACTCTATTTCCATCCTTTCCAAGTCATACACAATGGGCCTTTGCGTTGACAATATCACACTCGTACCCGCATATGATCTTCTACTCAATGTGCCAGCTACCACGTTCGCTTTTCCAGGATGGTATTGGATGGTATGATCATAATCTTTCAACAGATCAAGCCATCGTCATTGTCGCATGTTGAGTTCCTTTTGAGTGAAGAAATATTTGAAGCTTTTATGATCCGTATAGATCTCCACCTTCTCTCCATACAGGTAATGCCTCCAAATCTTAAGCGCAAAAACGACTGCTGCCAACTCTAGATCATGAGTAGGATAATTCCTCTCATATTCTTTGAGTTGTCGTGAGGCATAGTGTGACGCCCCCAAAATTAGGTATTCATCACCCATCTTGAGTCGCCAGATACATGGTACATAAATCCAAAAATAACTTAATTATACAACTGTCGTGTAAAATACGACAAAACATAAACAGAGAGTTTAAACAATAATATTGCCTTCTAGACAATATCCACTCTCAATGGAGTCCTCATTACATTTATTGTCACACTATTTAATAGAATAGTGAGGACTACTAATGCTATCTTCTCGGATCTGTCACTCTGCGTTCTCGACTCGTCCCTCGCTTATATTCTCATTTCACGAAGAGAACAAAAAAGAAAAAGGTGAGCTCAACTAGCTCAAGAAGAAATATTATGACTAAGATAATGCGAATAAATTTTTCTTAGCCTTCAACAATGTTAAACCGATAAAATACAATAGACATCAAGTTTAAACTGCAGCGGAACATGCAATCCATTAAAAGAGTCAAGTAGAGAATAAAATCTACTATCTTTTATGATTTAAAAGGTTTTTCATCACTTTTATCATTTGGGACTCGACAATAAATAATCCACCTCATCCTTGCACTACGGTCAAGGATATTCATAAGTATCACAGCCACAAATTATCCATGCACTATAGGCCAAGGATATTCGTGTATTCATTAATGGTCATGATCATGCCAACAACTGTCCATCAATGCACTACGGGCCAATGAGGACTTTTACCACATCATTTGTAACATTACGGTCATGATTATACCGAATAATCCCTGGTCATAATCATACCAAGTCCATCTATGCACTACAGGCCACAGATGACTTTCAAAAAAAAATATAAACATGAAGATGATGACAATGATATAAGAATTCAATAAAACAAGTTCACGAATTAATTTATCTAGGAACTAATAGCGTCCAAATTGTCAACATGATACTTCTTTGTAGAGTAAAATTCAAGAATGCTCAGAAGAATATTTCCATGAAAAGATACTGGATGAAGCGCAAATATCAATGATATTCCACTAATTTCATGGAGTACAGAAGTCAAAACTTTAACCAACTGAGTATAATAAGGAATGGAATAACAAAAGAAATCACCAGGCATGTGATAGATAGCACAGTATGTTATTCCAACAAAATAATAAATACGGAACCCGGTCCCACAGAAAACGCATCATATACATGATATTCCAATGAATAATAAAGAATGGAATAACATAAGGATTTCACCAAGTATAGAAGTCCGCGTATACATATTATTCAACAATGAATAATAAAGATTTTAACCAGTCCCATAAAACGCATGCATGTGATATTCAACCAATGTAATAATAAAGAATGGAATAACATAAGGATTTCACCAAGTATAGGGGAGTCCGGGTATCAAAAGTTATTCCAATGAGAATAATAAAGACGGAACCAAGTCCCACAGAAACGCATGACATGTGATATTCGGCGGCGAATAATAAATGCGAATAATAAATAATGGAACCAAGTCCCATAAAAACGATAGTATGCGATATATTAAACATAATAATAAATACTTAATAATAAATAATGGAACCGTGTCAAAGTAAATTACACCGAAGCGGGATATTATTCCGATGTAATAATAAAGAACGGAATAATAAAAGAATTTCACCACGTATGCGGTACTTCGCATAAATAGGTTATTCCAACATAATAATATAGAATGGAATAATAGAAGAATTTCACCATGTATGCGGTACTTCGCATAAACAGGTTATTCCAACATAATAATATAGAATGGAATAACAGAGGATTTCACCAAGTATAGGGTGTCTGCCGTGATACAAGTTATATGTATAGGTATGTCATGGCGTATACATGTTATTCCAATAGAATAATAAAGAATGGAATAATGTAAGGATTTCACCAAGTATAGGGTATCTTGGCATATACAAGGTTATGTATAGGGTATCTGCCGTATATCTGAGTTATTCAATGTAATAATATAGAATGGAATAACAAGTAGGATTTCACCAAGTATAGGGTATGTCATGATATATCTGAGTTATTCCAATGAATAATAAAGAATGGAATAATGTAAGTTCTCTTCATGAATAAGAAAGAATAACACCCCTTTACCGTAAAAAAAAACTGGATATAGAAGTAGTGAAGTAGCAGAAAACTCTTCTTCTTTCTCTCTATAATTTCTCTCTCTAGAGTTTTAGTGAATTCATAAGAAATAATGAAGGAATGAGCTTATTTTATAAGAATGGATTGAATAGTAACTAATTCTGAACGGTCCAGATTGATTTACTTTTAAACGGACGGTCCAGATTAAAACTTAAAGCAACGGTCCATAATGATTCATTATTAAAACTTTAAACCAGCGATCCATACTGATTCACTATTAAAACTTTAAACCAGCGATCCATACTGATTCACTATTAAAACTTTAAACCAACGATCCATATTAATTTACTAATATAAATTCAACCAACGGTTTGAAAAATTAGCACAACTCCTCATGGAATAATATTGTACCCAAAAATAATTTGGACCGAAAAGAAATATATTGTTCGGGTGAATAGTAACTTGTGAATAGTAACTCGTGAATAGTAATTCGTGAATAGTAACTCGTGCATAGTAACTCATGAATAGTAACTCGTGAATAGTACTCTGACACGAAAAGTGTCCCGAATACCCGATTGAACAATATAACCTCTAGACATCAATTATCATCAGAATAGATGTCGATTTCTACTAACACAAATAATCCCAACACAATGAAATTATCAAATTCATCTTTAATCAACACGAACTTATTCATCATTAATATTATAACTCATAATATTTAACAACCAGGTTGTTCCTAGGAAAGAGGGGGCTTTCCAATAAGGATTTCTCCCTATTGGCGCGCAATTAGGTGACCAAACCTCTCCTTGACAGAACTTCTAGACATTGTAAATATTGCAATTTAATAATATGAACAACTTTGTTGTCTCAATTATTGATTTAATAATATAACATATAATGCAGATGATACTGACAATAATCGAATCAATAATATGAGAGATATGATGCAGCAATTACTATAGCAATAATTGAGTATAACTGAGTGATTTCTCACGTAAGCATCAATAATCAATACCGTGTGCTACTATGAAACCATGCGTATTACTGTACTTTTACTACCGAGTAGTTCAACAGTATCAACGATAAAATTTCCGTCGTTATTTTCAATAAAATAGTTTTGTCATTTTCTCAATCTGACAATAATTTCGTTTTGGGTCCACCAATGATTGTGCCGTCGTACGAATATTCCCCGACAGAAAGAATAATTCTCAACCAATCGAATATAATATAACAACTTACATACTTTGCAAAATTTATAAATACTACCCACAACTATAACTTTATCTCAAATTCACACCATAATATTCAAAAAAAATATTTCGAGAAAATTAAATCTTTATTCGTAAAATTTGGGGTCTCACACATAGGCAATGACTTTCCCAAGTTGCATGAGAACACATCCTAACCCTTTGCTTAAAGCATCACTGTAGATGACAAATCCCTCCGAGCCAGATGGTATTGTCAGAACAGGTGCTGAAATGAGTCTCCTCTTGAGTTCTTGAAAACTCTTCTCACATTCCTCGCTCCAACTGAATTTTGTATCTTTTCAAGTCAGCTGAGTTAATAGAGTAGTGATTCGAGAAAACCCTTCTACGAATCTCCGATAATAACCAGCTAAGCCGAGAAAGCTACGTACTTTGATCACTGACTTAGGTTGCTCCCAACTTTGAATTGCTTCAATCTTTGTCTGGTCAACAGATATTCCATAATTTGATATTATGTGCCCATGAAATGCAACTTCCTCAAGCCAGAACTCACATTTCTTTAACTTGTCATATAGCTTGTTTTCACGAAGCTTTTGGAGTATCAGCCTCAAGTGTTGTTCATGGTCTTCACGGGTTTTGGAGTAAATAAGGATGTCATCAATAAAGACGACCACAAAGTGATCCAAATATTCCTTGAATACTTGGTTCATCATGTCCATTAAAGCAGCAGGAGCATTAGTTAATCCAAAAGACATGACTAGGAATTCATAATGTCGTACCGAGTTCTGAAAGCAGTCTTTGGAATGTCATCAGTTTTAATCTTCAACTGATGATATCCAGAATGAAGATCGATCTTTGAAAAGAATTTAGCGCCTTGCAACTGGTTAAACATATCATCAATACGAGGCAACGGGTACCTATTTTTGATGGTGACATGATTTAACTCCCGATAATCAATACAAAGTCGCATACTTCCATCTTTCTTCTTCATGAATAGAATAAGAGCACCCCAAGGAGACGTACTAGGATGAATGAAACCGATGTCTAACAATTCCAGTAGTTGAGTTTTTAACTCCTGAAGTTCAATAGGAGCCATTCGATATGGGGCTTTGGAAATGGGTTTTGTACTGGATTAAAGGTTGATACAAAATTCAATTTCACGTACTGGAGGTAGGCCAAAAAGTTCTTCAGGGAATAGAAATATCATTCAAATCTGACTTATTTTTATTTAAATCCGTGACATGGGCTAAGAAAGCTTGACATCCATTTTTCAATAAACGCATAACTTTATGACTTGATATGACAGTGATTGACTTTAGTGGTTTGGTTGCTTGAATTCGTATAATAGGTTGGTTAGAAATATGAAAGCTAACATCCTTACGAAAACAATCGATTTTAGCATGATGAGTAGTTAACTAATCAATCCCTAAAATCACATCAAATGCAAGTATTTTCAAAGAAATAAAATCAACAGGTAACGTGCGGTTATCGATTTGAATCAAACAAGACTTATAAAAAGTGGATGTAATAAAGGTTTCTCCCAATGGAGTTTCAACAGATAAGTCAAAGTCTAATTTCTCTGGAGTCAAATTTAAACATTGAGCGCAAGTAGGAGAAATGAAAGAATGGGTAGAACCGGTATCAAATAAAGTATAAACTTCGTTAGAGTTTATAATTAGCTTACCTGTGATCACCTCATTTGGATTCCTCACTTTTTGGGAGGTTACGACAAACGCTCTCCCTTGAACTACCGATTTTGTCTTGTCTGGGACACCCTTTGATGCCTTCATCCCAGATGGACTTGACTTTGGTTCACAAAAAAATCGGGCTAGGTGACCTTCTTTTCCACAATTATAACACGCTTTGTACTACATCGCGCAGTTTGGACTGATGTGTCCTTCCCCTCCACATTTGTAACATACGACCGACGGTCTTTCTCCTTTTTTAACAACAAGTGCTGGTGCTGACGTCTTTCCATCATTTTTGAATCTCCTCTTCTTGAAATGTCCACTCTTATTGTCATGACCATGATTACCACCGAAGTGATTACTATTTCTGGCATGTTGATTCCCTTTACGCTTGTTGTCACCACTTCGATGATTGCTACAACTGGTATTATCGACTTGTCGGCTGCTCTCTCTTGGTTGGGTTGACTCATTATCGCACTCCAATAACTGAGCCCTATTCACAACATCTGAATACAAACACAGTTTGTGAGAAATTAGGTATTGACGTATCTCGGGTTTCAAACCTCTTAGAAACATCCATGTCATTCTCTCCTCATTATCAACCAAGTGAGATGCAAACCGAGACAACTCGGCAAACTTAGCTTCGTACTACGCCACGGTCATATTTTTTTGCATAAGCTTGATGAACTCTACCTCCTTCATGTGACGAATACTTTCAGGAAAGTACTTGTCGTTGAACAGCTCTTGGAACTTCTCCCAAGATATTTTGAGTGCGGCAGGTTGAGTACGCTTTACGTGATTCCCACCAATGTCTCGCCTTTGCTCATAACATGAAGGTGGCAAAGGAACCTTTTGCTCCTCGAGCATCCCAAGATATCAAATATCTTGTTGATCTGCTTTATCCACGTCTCTGCCTTAAGTGGTTTTGGCTCTCCAAAAAACTCCGGTGGTCCCAACTCCTTGAACTGCTCAGCGGTGACCGTTCGAGAGTTGTCAGTGTTTCCACTTGCATTTTGGATAGGAGCCGCTCTCCCCTGATGTAGCATGAATTGCATAAAGCCTTTGAATATCCTAGCGTTCACCATTTCATCGATGTTATTGTTTACATGAGGATTATTGTCTTCCTGTTGCACATTACCTTGGGTATTGATCGTTGGTGACTCAACGGTCTCATGTGCTTCATTGCTTATCTCAACATTTTCAGATGCCATTTTCAAATACTGCCACAAAATAAGGGTTAATTAACATATCACATATTATCCCTATTGTGAGACCCCATATTTTATGAATAAAGATTTAAATTTCTCGAAATATTTTTTTGAATATTATGGTGTGGATTTGAGATAGTGTTATAGTTGTGGGTAGTAATTGAAAATTTTGCAAAGTATGCAAGTTGTTATAAATATTCAATTGGTCGTGGAATATTCTTTTTGTCGGGGAATATTCGTACGACGGCACAATCATTGGTGGACCCCACAACGGAAAGAATTGTTGTATTTAGAAAACGACAAAAATATTTTTATAAAAATAATCTACGAGGTTTTACCGTTATCTTGTTGAACTACACGGTAGTAAAAGTACGATGTACGGCGTGGTTGCATAGTAGCACACTGTATTGATTATTGATGCTTACGTGATAAGTCACTCAGTTATACTCAATTATTGCTACAATAATTGTTGCATCATATCTCTCATATTATTGATTCAGTTATTGTCACAGTATCATGTGCATAATATGTTGTATTATTAAATCAATATTTGAGATGACAAAGTTATTCATATTATTAAATTGCAATATTTACAATGTCTAGAAGTCCTGTCAAGGAGAGGTTAGATAATCTAATTGCGCGCCAATAGGGAGAAATCCTTATTGGAAAGCCCCCACTTTCCTGGGAATAACCTGATTGTTAAATATTGTGAGTTATGATATTAATAATGGATAAGTTCGTGTTGATTAAAGATGAATTTGATAGTTTCATTATGTTGGGATTATTTGTGTTAGTAGAAATCGACATCTATTCCGATGATAATTGATGTCTGGAGGTTATATTGTTCAATCGGGTATTCGGGACACCTTTTGTGTCAGAGTACTATTCACGAGTTACTATTTAAGAGTTACTATTCATGAATTACTATTCATAAGTTACTATTCATGAGTTACTATTCACGGGTTACTATTCACGAGTTACTAATTATGAGTTACTATTCACGAGTTATTATTCACGAGTTACTATTCACGAGTTACTATTCACTCGGTTACTATTCACTCTAGTATTGTGCATTCGGGTGTTTGGGTACAATATTATTCCATGAGGAGATGTGCTAATTTTTCAGACCGTTGGTAGAAGTTATAATAGTGAATCAATATGTGCCGTTGGTGGAAAGTTCTAATAGTGAATCAATATGGATCGCTGGTTTAAAGTTTTAATAGTAAATCAATATGGATCGCTAGTTTAAAAGTTTTAATAGTGAATCAGTATGGACCGTTGCTTTAAGTTTTAATATGGACTGTCCGTTTAAAAGTAAATCGATCTAGACCGTTCATGAATTAATTACTATTCAATCCATTCTTCTATAAATAGAAGCTCATTCCTTCATTATTTCTTACGAATTCACTGAAACTCTAGAGAGAGAAATTATAGAGAGAAAGAAGAAGAGTATTCTGCTACTTCACTACTTCGATATCTAGTATCTTTTACGGTAAGGGATATTATTTGTTGTACCTATAAGGGGTATTATTTCTTTCTTATTCATGAAGAGAACTTCTGTCATTCCATTCTTTTTTATTCTGTTGGAATAACCTGTATACGCGGCATACCCTATACTTGGTGAAATCCTTATATTATTCCGTCTTTATTATTCTGTTGGAATAACCTGTATACGCGGCATACCCTATACTTGGTGAAATCCTTATGTTATTCCATTCTTTATTATTTTGTTGGAATAACCTGTATATGCGGCATACCCTATACTTGGTGAAATCCTTATATTATTTCGTCTTTATTATTCTGTTGGAATAACCTGTATACGCGGACTCCCTTATACTTGGTGAAATCCTTATGTTATTTCATTCTTTATTATTCATTGAAATATCTCGTCTTGTGCAATGCTTTCTGTTTGGACCTCGGTTCCGTATTTATTATTCTCATTGGAATAACTCGCATGTCTTATCTATCACATGCCTGGGTGATTTCTTTTGTTATTCCATTCTTTATTATACTCAAATTGGTTAAAGTTTTGACTTCATACTCCATGAAATTAGTGGAATATCCTTGATATTTGCGCTTCATCCTCGTATCTTTTCATGGAAATATTCTTCCGAGCATTCTTGAATTTTACTCTCTATGTAAGTATCATGTTGATAATTTGGACGTTATTAGTTCCTGGATAAATTAATTCGTGAACTTGTTTTATTGAATTCTTATATCATTGTCATCATCCTCATTTTTGTATTTTTTTGAAAGTCATATGTGGCCTGTAGTGCATAGATGGAATTGGTATGATTATGACCATGGATTATTCGGTATAATCATGACCGTAATGTTACAAATGATGTGATAAAAGTCCTCATTGGCCCGTAGTGCATTGATGGACAGTTGTTGGCATGATTATGACCATTGATGAATACACGAATATCCTTGGCCCGTAGTGCATGGATAATTTATGGTCGTGACCCTAATGAATATCCTTGGCCATAGTGCAGGGATGATGTGGATTATATAAGCTGAGTCTCAACAATAAAAGTGATGAAAAAACGTTTTAAATCATAAAGGATAGTAGATTTTATTCTCTACTTGACTCTTTTAATGGATTGCTTATTCCGCTGCAGTTAAACTTGATGTCTATTGTCTTTTATCAGTTTAACATTGTTGAAGGCTAATGATAATTTATCCTGCATTATCTTAGTCATAATATTTCTTACTGGGCTAGTTGAGCTCACACTTTCTTTCACTGTTCTCTTCAAGAAATGAGAACGTAGCAGGGACTAGTCGGGGAACGGAGTGATGGTCCAGATGATAGTATTAGTAGTCCTCACTATTCTGTTAAATAGTATGACAATAAATGTAATGAGACTTATTCTGAGAGTGGATATTGTCTAGTAGACAGTATTTGTATTAAAACTCATAGCTCTCTTGTTATATATTAAAGATTGTATTTGTATTCTATACCATGTATTTGGCGACTCAGAATAGGTGATGTATACCTATTTTGGGGGCGTCACACCTATACTCTGACCGACCAATTAAATACCAAATAAACTTAGGTAGGTCATACTTAGGTAGGTCATACTATTGAAGGAATTCCTAGTTCTTGTCTCACATCTCAGCCAGGGATCATATCCCTAAGCTTTGATACCAACTGTGACGCCGCCAAAATAGGTATACATCACCCATCTTGAGTCACCAAATACATAGTACAAAATTCAAATACAACTTAATTATACAACAGTCGTGTAAAATACGACAAAACATAATATAAGAGTTTTAATAAGAATATTGTCATCTAGACAATATCCACACTCAATGGAGTCCTCATTACATTTATTATCACACTATTTAATAGAATAGTGAGGACTACTAATGCTATCATCTGGACCGTCACTCCGTTCCTAGACTAGTCCCAGCTATATTATCATTTCCTGAAGAGAACAATGAAAGCAAAGGGTGAGCTCAACTAGACCAGTAAGAAATATTATGACTAAGATAATGCAGAATAAATTATCATTAGCCTTCAACAATGTTAAACTGATAGAATATAATAGACAACAAGTTTAACTACAGTGGAATAAGCAATCCATTAGAAGAGTCAAGTAGAGCATAAAATCTACTATCTTCTATGATTTAAAAAGTTTTTCATCAACTTTATCGCTGAGACTCAGCTTGATAAATAAACCATATCATCCCTGCACCACGGTTAAGGATATTCATGTAATCATCAATGGTCATGATTATACCGAATAATCCCTGGTCATAATCATACCAACAACTGTCCATCAATGAACTACAGGCCAATGAGGACTTTCACCACATCATTCATCACATTACGGTCATGACTATACCAAATAATCCCTGGTCATAATCATACCAAGTCCATCTATGCACGTAAGCCAAAGATGACTTTCATCACAATATAAGCATGAGGATGATGACAATGACATAATAATTCAATAAAACAAGTTCAAGGATACATTTTAAAGATTTATAATTTAATTTATCCTGGAATCAATAACGTCCAAATTGTCAACATGATACTGCTTTGTGGGGTAAAATTCAAGAATGCTCAGAAGAATATTTCCATGAAAAGATATTGGATGAAGCGCAAATATCAATGATATTCCACTAATTTCATGGAGTATAAAAGCCAAAACTTTAACCAACTGAGTATAAAAGAATATATGAAACTGAAAATGGATTTTCGCCCGCCATGCGGTAATCAACGTAGACAGATCATGTTCACAATTTAATAAGGAATGAATACGAAGGATTATTCACCATGCATGCGGTAGTCCACACAGACAGGTTATTCTAACAGAATAATAAAGAATGGAATAACAAAAGAATTCACCAGGCATGCGATAGAATCATGCAGACAAGTTATTCCAATGAATAATAAAGAATGGAACCAAGTCAAATGCGTAAATCCGCACGCATGTGATATTCCAATGTAATAATAAAGAACGAAACCAGTCATGCGTAATTACATGCATATATGATATTCCAATGTAATAATAAAGAATGGAATAACAACGAAATCACCGGTATGCGATAGATCGCACAAACAAAGTTATTCCAATGAGAATAATAAAGAATGGAATAACGTAAGAATTTCACCATGTATGCGGTATTTAGCGTGAGGCAGAGTTATTCCAACATAATAATAAAGAATGAAATAACAACCCTTACGAGTATTGAAAGAAAATAACTCTCTTCATGAATACGAAAGAATAATACCCCTTACCTTAGAAAAAACTGGTTACTAGAATAGTGAGGTAGCAGACTTTGTCAGACCCCAACTTTTATGAATAAAGATGATTTTTCTATGAATATTATTTTTGAATATTATGGAATGAATTTGATATAATGTTATAGTTGTGGTTAATATTTATAAATTTTGCAAAGTATGCAAGTTGTTATAAAATATTCGATTGGTCGGGGAATATTCTTTTTGTTGGGAATATTTGTACAACGGCACAATCATTGGTGGACCCCGCAATGGAATTATTATCGGATTGAGAAAATGACAAAAATATTTTATAAATAACGGTGGAGGTGTTACTGTTAAAACTGTTGAACTACCCGGTAGTAAAAGTACAGTAATACGCATGGTTGCATAGTAGCACACGGTATTGATTATTGATGCTTATGTGAGAAGTCACTCGGTTATACTCAATTATTACTACGATAATTGTTGTTGCATCATATCTCTCATATTATTGATTCAATTATTGTCACAAAGATCATCCGCATTATATGTTATATTATTAAATCAATAATTGAGACGACAAAGTTATTCATATTATTAAATTGCAATATTTACAATGTCTAGAAGTTCTGTCAAGGAGAGGTTTGGTCACCTAATTGCGCACCAATACGGAGAAATCCTTATTGAAAGCCCTGCTTTTCTCAGGAACAACTTTGGTTGATAAATATTGTGAGTTATAATATTAATGATGAATAAGTTCGTGTTGATTAAAGATGAATTTAATAGTTTTATTGTGTTGGAATTATTTGTGTTAGTAGAAATCGACATCTATTCCGATGATAATTGATGTCTGGAGGTTATATTGTTCAATCGGGTATTCGGGGAACTTTCGTGTCGGAGTACTATTCACGAGTTACTATTCATGAGTTACTATTCACGAGTTACTATTCATGAGTTACTATTCACGAGTTACTATTCACGAGTTACTATTTACTCTAGTATTGTGCATTTGGGTATTTGGGTACAATATTATTCCATGAGGAGATGTGCTAATTTTTCGAATCAGTTGGTTGAAGTTATATTAGTGAATCAATATGGATCACCGTGGAAAGTTATAATAGTGAATCAATATGGATCGCTGGTTTAAAGTTTTAATAGTAAATCAGTATGGACCGTTGCTTTAAGTTTTAATAGTAAATCAATATGGACCGTCCGTTTAAAAGTAAATCGATCTGGACCATTCATGAATTAGTTACTATTCAGTTCATTCTTCTATAAATAGAATCTCATTCGTTCATTATTTCTTACGAATTCACTGAAACTCTAGAGAGAGAAATTATATAGAGAAAGAAGAAGAGTATTCTGCTACTTCACTACTTCGATATCCAGTGTCTTTTACGGTAAGGGATATTATTTGTTATACTTGTAAGGGGTATTATTTCTTTTGTATTCATGAAGAGAACTTCTGTTATTCCATTCTTTATAATTCTGTTGGAATAACCTGTATACGTGGAATACCCTATATTTGGTGAAATTCTTCTATTATTCCATTATTTATTATTATGTTGGAATAACCTATTTATGCAAAGTACCGTATACATGGTGAAATACTTCTATTATTCCATTCTTTATTATTATGTTGGAATAACCTGTTGATGCGAAGTACCACATACTTGGTGAAATTCTTCTGTTATTCCATTCCTTATTATTATGTTGGAATAACCTGTTTATGCGAAGTACCACATACATGGTGAAATTCTTCTATTATTCAGTTCTTTATTATTCACGTCGTAATATCACAGCCGGTCGTATTACGCTCGACTCGGTTCCATTAATTATTATTCATTGGAATAACTTTTGTATATCACGGACTCCTATACTTGGTGAAATCCTTCATTATTCCATTCTTTATTATTCTGTTGGAATATCCTATCTCATGCATTTTACGCGGGACACGTTCCATATTTATTATTACTCATTGGAATAACTTTTACTGTATTATCTATCACATGCCTGGTGATTTATTTTGTTATTCCATTCTTTATTATACTCAGTTGGTTAAAGTTTTAACTTCTATACTCCATGAAATTAGTGGAATATCCTTGATAATTGCGCTTCATCCAGTATCTTTTCATTTAAATAATCTTCTGAGCATTCTTGAATTTTACTCTACAAAGAAGTATCATGTTGACAATTTGGACATTATTAGTTCCTAGATAAATTAACTCTTGAACTTGTTTTATTGAATTCTTATATCATTGTCATCATCCTCATGTTTATATTTTTGAAAGTCATCTGTGGCCTGTAGTGTATAGATGGACTTGGTATGATTATGACCAGGAATTATTCGGTATAATCATAACCGTAATGTTACAAATGATGTGGTAAAATTCCTCATTGGCCCGTAGTGCATTGATGGACAGTTGTTGGCATGATCATGACCATTGATGAATACACGAATATCCTTGGCCCGTAGTGCATGGATAATTTGTGGTCTTGACCCTAATGAATATCATTGGCCATAGTGCAGGGATGATGTGTATTATTTATTAAGCTGAGTCTCAGCGATAAAAGTGATGAAAAAACGTTTTAAATCATAAAAGATAGTAGATTTTATTCTCCACTTGACTCTTTTAATGGATTGCTTATTCTGCTGTAGTTAAACTTGATGTCTATTGTATTTTATTAGTTTAACATTGTTGAAGACTAATGATAATCTTTTCTGTATTATCTTAGTCATAATATTTCTTACTGGGCTAGTTGAGCTCACCCTTTCTTTCACTATTCTCTTCAGGAAATGAGAATATAGCTGGGACGAGTCGGGGAAAGGAGTGACAGTCCAGATGATAGCATTAATAGTCCTCACTATTCTGTTAAATAGTGTGACAATAATTGTAATGAGGACTCCATTGAGTGTGGATATTGTCTAGATGACAATATTTGTATTAAAACTCACAGCATATGTTTTATCGTATTTTACACGACTGTTGTATAATTAGTTTGTATTTGTATTCAGTACCATGTATTTGGCGACTCAAGATGGGTGATGAATACCTATTTTGGGGGCGTCACAGTTGGTATCAAAGCTTAGGGATATGATCACTGGCTAAGATGTGAGACAAGAACTAGGAGGGGAGAGACGGGGAATTCCTTCGCTAGTATGACCTACCTAAGTTTATTTGTTATTTAATTGGTTGGTCAGAGTATAGGGATAATATGTGATATGTTAATTAACCCTTGTTTTGTGGCATTATTTGAAAATGGCATCCGAGAATGTTGAGAACATCAATGGAGCACAGGAGACCGTTGAGTCTCCACAGATCAATAATCAGGACAATGTGCATCAAGAAGGCGACAATCTTCATGCAAACAATAACACTGACCAAATGATGAACAACGGAATGTTCTGAGGCTTCATGCAATTCATGAAACATCATGCGAGAGCGGCTCCTGTCCAAAATGCAGGTGGAAACACTGGCAACTCTCGGACGGTCACCGCCAAACAGTTCAAGGAGCTGGGACCACCAGAGTTTTTTGGAGAGCCAAAACCACTTAAGGCGGAGACGTGGATAAAGCAGATCTGCAAGATATTTGATATCTTAGGATGTTTCGAGGAGCACAAGGTTCCCTTTGCCACCTTCATGTTGCGAGCAGAGGTAGATTACTGGTGGAAATCTAGCGTACTCAACCTGCCGCACTAAAGATGACTTGGGAGAAGTTCCAAGAATTGTTCAATGAAAGGTACTTTCTCGAAAGTATTCGTCACATGAAAGAGGTAGAATTCATCAAGTTGGAGCAAAATAATATGACCGTGTCGCAGTACGAAGTCAAGTTTGCCGAGTTGTCCCGGTTTGCGTCCCATTTGGTTGATAATGAGGAGAGAATGACGAGAATGTTTCTAAGAGGTTTGAAACCTGAGATACGTCAATATCTTATCTCTCATAAACTGTGTTTGTATTCAGATTTGTTAATAGGGCTCAGTTATTGGAGCGCGATAATGAGTCAACCCAACCAAAAGAGAGGTAAATTTACAAAATGATAATACCAAAGTGAGCAGTCATCGAAGCAGTGATGACAATAAGCGTGGAGGGAATCAGCATTCCAGAAATGGTAAACACTTCGGTGGTAATCATGGCCAAAACAATAAGAATGGACATTTCAAGAAGAGGAAATTCAACAATGATGGAAAGACGTCAACACCAGCAACCGTTGTTAAGGAAGGAGAACGACCACCTATCATATGTTTTAAATGCGGAGGGGAGGGACATATCAATCCAAACTGCGTGATGCCGTCCAAGGCATGTTATAATTATGGAAGAGAAGGTCACCTAGCCCAATTTTGTCGTTCACCGAAGACAAGTTCAGCTAGGATGGAGGCACCAAAGGCCGTCCCAGAAAAGTCAAAACCGGTAGTGAAGGGAGAGCATTTGTCGTGACCTCCCAGAAAGCAAGGAACCCGAACGAGGTCATTACGGGTAAGCTTATCATGAAATCTAGAGAAGTATATACCATATTTGATACTGGTTCTACCCATTCTTTTATTTCTCCTACTTGCGCTCAACGTTTAAATTTGACTCCGGAGAAATTGGACTTTGACTTATCTGTTGAAACTCCGTTGGGAGAAACCTTCATTACATCCACTGTTTATAAGTCTTTTTTGGTTCAAATCGGTACCCTCACATTACCTGTAGATCTTATTTCATTGAAAATACTTGTATTTGACGTAATTCTAGGGATTGATTGGTTAACTACTCATCATGCAAAAATTGATTATTTTTGTAAGGTTGTTAGCTTTCATATTCCTAACCAACCTATTATGTGAATTCAAGCAACCAAACCATTAAAATCAATCACTGTCATCTCAAGCCATAAAGCTATTCGTTTATTAAAAAATGGATGTCAAGCTTTCTCAGCTCATGTCACGGATCTAAACAAAAATACGTCAGTTTTGAATGATATTTCTATTATTAATAAGTTTCTGACGTATTCCTCGAAGAACTTCTGGCCTACCCCGGGCGTGAAATTGAATTTTGTATCGACCTTGAACCCGGTACAAAACCCATTTCTAAAGCCCCATATTGAATGGCTCCTATTGAACTTCAGGAGTTAAAAACCCAACTGCAGGAATTATTAGACATTGGCTTTATTCGTCCTAGTACTTCTCCATGGGGTGCTCATGTTCTATTCGTGAAAAAGAAAGATGGGAGTATGCGACTTTGTATTGATTATCGGGAGTTGAAACATGTCACCATCAAAAATAGGTACCCATTGCCATGTATTTGTGACCTGTTTGACCAGTTACAAGGAGCCAAATTCTTTTCAAAGATTGATCTTCGTTCCGGATATCACCAATTGAAGATTAGAACCAATTATATTCCAAAGACGACTTTCAGAACTCGGTACGTGCATTATGAATTCCTAGTCATGTCTTTTGGATTGACTAATGCTCCTGCTGCCTTCATGGATATGATGAACCGAGTATTCAAGGAATATTTGGATCACTTTGTGGTCGTCTTTATTGATGAAATCCTTATTTATTCCAAAAGCCGTGAAGAACATGAGCAACACTTCAGGCTGATACTCCAAAAGCTTCGTGAATATAAGCTTTATGCCAAGTTGAAGAAGTGCGAGTTCTGGCTTGAGGAAGTAGCATTCCTTGGGCATGTGGTATCAAGTCATGGAATATCTGTTGACCCAGCAAAGATTGAAGCTATTCAAAGTTGGGAGCAACCTAAATCAGTGACCGAAGTACGTAGCATTCCCGGCTTAGCAGGTTATTATCGGAGATTCGTAGAAGGGTTTTCTCGAATCGCTAGTCCATTAACTCAGCTAACTCGAAAAGATACAAAATTCGGTTCGAACGAGAAATGTGAGAAGAGTTTTCAAGAACTCAAGAGGAGACTCATTTCAGCACCTGTTCTGACAATACCATCTAGCTCGGAGGGATTTGTCATCTACAGTGATTCTTCGGGCAAAGGGTTAAGATGTGTTCTCATACAACATGGGAAAGTCATAGCCTATGCCTCTCGGCAACTCAAAGAATATGAGAGGAATTATCCTACCCATGATCTAGAGTTGGCAGCTGTTGTCTTTGCACTTAAAATTTGGAGACATTACTTGTATGGGGAGAAAGTGGAGATCTTTACGGATCATAAAAGCCTCAAATATTTCTTCACTCAAAAGGAACTCAACATGCGACAACGACGTTGGCTTGAACTATTGAAAGATTATGATCATACCATCCAATACCATCCTGAAAAAGCGAACGTGGTAGCTGATGCGTTGAGTAGAAGATCATATGCGGGTACGAGTGCGATATTGTCAATACAAAGGCCCATTTTGTGTGACTTACAAAGGATGGAGATAGAGTTAAAGATTCTAGGGACTCATGTGATGATGGCGAATATACGAGTAGTACGACTTTAATTGATAAAGTTAAAGCTGCTCAAATTACTGACTTGGAGCTGATTCATATGAGGAAGAAAGTGCAAGAAGGTGTTATGCCGAAAGCAAGAATTGATGAAGAAGGAATACTTTGAGTCAACTCCAGAATTTGTGTTCCTAATGACCCTGATTTAAAGTATAGAATCATGATGGAGGCGCACAACACACTGTTTGCAATCCATCCTGGGAGTACCAAAATGAATCATGATCTTCGTCATACATTTTGGTGGAGCAATATGAATAGAGAGATATCGTTGTTTATCTCAAGGTGTCTAACTTGTCAACGAGTTAAGGCAGAGCACCAAGTGCCAAAAGGTCCATTAAAACCACTTGAAATTCCAGAATGGAAGTGGGAGAACATTACCATGGATTTCGTTACTGATCTTCCCAAGGTTTCTCAAGGCATAGATGCGATTTGGGTCATTGTTGATAGATTGACCAAGTCTGCCTAATACGAGAAACTTATTCACTTGAACGTCTTGCTAGCATGTACATAAATGAGATTGTAAGATTGCATGGTATGCCAGTATCCATAGTTTTGATCGAGACCCAAGATTTACTTCAAGATTTTGGGTTAGTTTGCAAAAAGCTATGGGCACGGATTTATAATTTAGTTCGGCATATCATCCTCAGATGGATGAACAATCAGAGAGGACTATTCAAACTCTGGAAGATTTATTAAGACTCTGTGTCCTTGACTTTAAAGGAAGTTGGGACAAGTTCTTACCATTAGTGGAGTTTTCCTACAATAACAGTTATCAAGCAAGTATTGGCATGGCTCCATTTGAGGCGTTGTATGGAAGAAAGTGTCATTCTTTAGTATGCTGGGATGAGGTGGGTGAAGCAACGTTGTTGGGACCGGAGTTGGTACATATGACTACAGAAAAGATTCAAGCGATCCGACAACGTATAAAAACCTCACAAGATCGACAAAAGAGTTATGCTGATCTTTATCGAAAGGACGTGGAATTCGATATTGGAGATCATGTGTTGTTACGTGTTGCTCCATGGAAAGGAGTTACGAGATTCGAAAAGAGAGGAAAGCTCAATCCTCGATTCATTGGCCCATTTTTAATCCTCGATCGAGTAGGAACTGTGGCGTATAGACTCGCTTTACCGCCAAGTATGTCTCGTGTTCATAATATTTTTCATATATCTATGTTACGTAAATATGTGAAAGACCTGAACCACATTATTGAGTTAGAACCGGACAAAATAGCAGAAGATTTAATGTATGAGGAGGTTCTTGTTAAAATCTTGGATAAGAAGGAGCATATTCTACGCCCCAAGGTTATACCTCAAGTCAAAGTTTTGTAGAGGAACCACGATGTTGAGGAAATGACCTGGGAGTTAGAATCTAAAATGAAATCAAGGTATCCTTACCTCTTCGACATACCAGGTATGTACCCTAATTTCGAGGGAAAAATTTCATAAGAAGGGGAGGTTGTAAGACCCCAAATTTTATGAATAAAGATGATTTTTCTATGAATATTATTTTTGAATATTATGGAATGAATTTGATATAATGTTATAGTTGTGGGTAATATTTATAAATTTTGCTAAGTATGTAAGTTGTTATAAAATATTCGATTGATCGGAAAATATTCTTTTTTGTCGGAATATTAAATGCATAACCAAGACAATCATTAGTGGACCCATGAATGGAATTATTGTCGATTGAGAAAATGACAAAAATATTTTATAAATAACTACGGAGATGTTATCGTTAAAACTATTGAACTACCCGGTAGTAAAAGTAATGAAGAATATGCATGGTTGCATAAGTAGCGTATTTGTGTATTGATGGTTACGTGAGAAGTCACTCGGTTATACTCAATTATTACTTTCAAAATTGCCGCATCATATCTCTCATATTATTGATTCGATTATTGTCACAGTATCATCTGCATTATATGTTATATTATTAAATCAATAATTGAGATGACAAAGTTATTCATATTATTAAATTGTAATATTTACAATGTCTAGAAGTTCTGTCAATGAGAGGTTTGGTCACCTAATTGTGCGCCAATAGGGAGAAATCCTTATTGGAAAGCCCCCTCTTTTCTGGAAACAACCTGGTTGCTAAATATTGTGAGTTATAATATTAATGATGAATAAGTTCGTGTTGATTAAAGATGAATTTGATAGTTTCATTGTGTTGGGATTATTTGTGTTAGTAGAAATCGACATCTATTCCGATGATAATTGATGTCCGGAGGTTATATTGTTCAATCGAGTATTCGGGAAACTTTCGTGTCGGAGTACTATTCATGAGTTACTATTCATGAGTTACTATTCACGAGTTACTATTCATGAGTTACTATTCATGAGTTACTATTTGCGAGTTACTATTTACTCTAGTATTGTGCATTCGGGTATTTGGGTATAATATTATTTCATGAGGAGATGTGCTAATTTTTCAGACCGTTGGTTAAAGTTATATTAGTGAATTAATATGGACCACTGGTGGAAAGTTATAATAGTGAATCAATATGGATTGCTGGTTTAAAGTTTTAATAGTAAATCAGTATGGACCATTGCTTTAAGTTTTAATAGTAAATCAATATGGACCGTCCGTTTAAAAGTAAATCAATCTGGACCGTTCATGAATTAGTTACTATTCAGTCCATTCTTTTATAAATAGAAGCTCATTCCTTCATGATTTCTTACGAATTCACTGAAACTCTAGATAGAGAAATTATAGAGAGAAAGAAGAAGAGTATTCTGCTACTTCACTACTTTGATATTTAGTGTCTTTTACGGTAAGGGATATTATTTGTTATACTCGTAAGGGGTATTATTTCTTTTGTATTCATAAAGAGAACTTCTGTTATTCCATTCTTTATTATTCTGTTGGAATAACCTGTATACATGGACTACCCTATACTTGGTGAAATTCTTCTGTTATTCCATTCTTTATTATTATGTTGGAATAACTTTTTATTATCAAATCTGCATATATGGTGAAATTCTTCTATTATTCCATTCTTTATTATTATGTTGGAATAACCTGTTGATGCGAAGTACCGCATAATTGGTGAAATTCTTCTGTTATTCCATTCCTTATTATTATGTTGGAATAACCTGTTTATGTGAAGTACCGTATACATGGTGAAATTCTTCTATTATTCCGTTCTTTATTATTTTGTCAGAATATCCTATCGGTGCGTATTACGCCTGACCAGATTCCATTAATTATTATTCATTGGAATAACTTTGTATATCTGGAATCCCTATACTTGGTAAAATCAAATGCATTATTTCATTCTTTATTATTCATTGGAATATCCTCATGCATGCGTTTTATGTCGGACTGGTTTTCGTCTTTATTATTACATTAGAATATCCTTTTCTTTTTTTCTGTGGGACCATGTTCCGCCTTTATTATTCTATTGGAATATCCTCGTCTGCGTGCTTTTCTACGGGACCGGTTCCGTATTTATTATTCTGTTGGAATAACTTTTACCGTCTTATCTATCACATGCCTAGTGATTTCTTTTATTATTCCATTCTTTATTATACTCAGTTGGTTAAAGTTTTAACTTCTATACTCCATGAAATTAGTGGAATATCCTTGATATTTGCGCTTCATCTAAAGATCTTTTCATGGAAATATTCTTACGAGCATTCTTGAATTTTACTCTACAAAGAAGTATTATGTTGACAATTTGGACGTTATTAGTTCCTGGATAAATTAATTCTTGAACTTGTTTTATTGAATTCTTATATCATTGTCATCATCCTCATGTTTATATTTTTGAAAGTCATCATGGCACATGAGTGCATAGATGGACTTGGTATGATTATGACCAGGGATTATTCGGTATAATCATGACCGTAATGTTACAAATGATGTGGTAAAAGTCCTCATTGGCCTGAAGTGCATTGATGGACAGGTGTTGGCATGATCATGACCATTGATGAATACACGAATATCCTTGGCCCGTAGTGCATGGATAATTTGTGGTCATGACCCTAATGATTATCCTTGGCCGTAGAGCAGGGATAATGTGGATTATTTATTAAGTTGAGTCTCAACGATAAAAGTGATGAAAAAACATTTTAAATCATAAAAGATAGTAGATTTTATTCTCTACTTGACTCTTTTAATGGATTACTTATTCCGCTGCAGTTAAACTTGATGTCTATTGTATTTTATCAGTTTAACATTGTTGAAGTCTAATGATAATTTATTATGTATTATCTTTGTCATAATATTTCTTACTGGGCTAGTTGAGTTCACCCTTTCTTTCACTGTTCTCTTCAGGAAATGAGAATATAGTTGGGACGAGTTGGGGAAAGGAGTGACAGTCCAGATGATAGAATTAGTAGTCCTCACTATTCTGTTAAATAGTGTGACAATAATTGTAATGAGGACTCCATTGAGTGTGGATATTGTCTAGATGACAATATTTGTATTAAAACTCACAGTATATGTTTTGTCGTATTTTACATGACTGTTGTATAATTAGTTTGTATTTGTATTCAGTACCATGTATTTGGCGACTCAAGATGGGTGATATATACCTATTTTGGGGGCGTCACAGACTTCTCTTCTTCTTTCTCTCTATAATTTCTCTTTATAATAATTGCTCTATAGCTTTTGTGAATTGGTGAGAAATGAAGGAAGAATGAGCTTCTATTTATAGGAAAATATAGTTTCGATAATTGCACATTTTGGGGCTCGAAATATTTTTCACCTAGCCCGATTTTGTCATTCACCGAAGACAAGTTCAACTAGGATGGAGGCACCAAAGGCCGTCCCAAAAAAGTCAAAACCGGTAGTGCAAGGGAGAGCATTTGTCGTGACCTCCCAGAAAGCAAGGAACGCGAACGAGGTCATCACGGGTAAGCTTATCATAAACTCTAGTGAAGTATATACCTTATTTGATACCGGTTCTACCCATTCCTTTATTTCTCCTACTTGCGCTCAACGTTTAAATTTGACTACGGAGAAATTAGACTTTGACTTATATGTTGAAACTCCGTTGGGAGAAACCTTCATTACATCCACTGTTTATAAGTCTTTTTTGGTTCAAATCGGTACCCTCACATTACCTGCCGATCTTATTTCATTGAAAATACTTGTATTTGGCGTAATTCTAGGGATTGATTGGTTAACTACTCATCATGCAAAAATTGATTGTTTTCGTAAGGTTGTTAGCTTTCATATTCCTAACCAACCTATTATGCGAATTCAAGCAACCAAACCATTAAAATCAATCACTATCATCTCAAGCCATAAAGATATTCGTTTATTGAAAAATGGATGTCATGCTTTCTTAGCTCATGTCACAAATCTAAATAAAAATACGTCAGTTTTGAATGATATTTCTATTGTTAATAAATTTCCTGACGTATTCCATGAAGAACTTCCTGGCCTACCCCCAGAGCGTGAAATTGAATTTTGTATCGACCTTGAACCCGGTACAAAACCCATTTCTAAAGCCCCATATCGAATGGCTCCTATTGAACTTCAGGAGTTAAAGACCCAACTGCAGGAATTGTTAGACATTGGCTTTATTCATCCTAGTACTTCTCCTTGGGGTGCTCCTGTTCTATTCGTGAAAAAGAAAGACGCGAGTATGTGACTTTGTATTGATTATTGGGAGTTGAATCATGTCACCATCAAAAATAGGTACCCATTGCCACGTATTGATGACCTGTTTGACCAGTAACAAGGAGCCAAATTCTTTTCAAAGATTGATCTTCGTTCCGGATATCATCAATTGAAGATTAGAACCGATGACATTCCAAAGACGGCTTTCAGAACTCGGTACGGGCATTATGAATTCCTAGTCATGTCTTTTGGATTGACTAATGCTCCTGCTGCCTTCATGGATATGATGAATCGAGTATTCAAGGAATATTTGGATCACTTTGTGGTCATCTTTATTGATGACATCCTTATTTATTCCAAAAGCCGTGAAGATCATGAACAACACTTGAGGTTGATACTCCAAAAGCTTCGTGAATATAAGTTTTATGCCAAGTTGAAGAAGTGCGAGTTTTGGCTTGAGGAAGTAGCATTCCTTGGGCACGTGGTATCAAGTCATGGAATATCTGTTGACCTAGCAAAGATTGAAGCTATTCAAAGTTGGGAGCAACCTAAATCAATGACCGAAGTACGTAGCTTTCTCTGCTTAGATGGTTATTATCGGAGATTTGTAGAAGGGTTTTCTAGAATTGCTACTCCATTAACTCAGCTGACTCGGAAAGATATAAAATTCAGTTGGAACGAGGAATGTGAGAAGAGTTTTTAAGAACTCAAGAGGAGACTCATTTCAAAGACTTACTCGACAATACCATCCGCTCGGAGGGATTTGTCATCTCACTGAAGGATGCTTGGTCGAAAGGGTTAGGATGTGTTCTCATGCAACATGGGAAAGTCATAGCCTATGCCTCTCGGCAACTCAAAGAATATGAGAGGAATTATCCTACTCATGATCTAGAGTTGGTAGTTGTTGTCTTTGCACTTAAAATTTGGAGGAATTACTTGTATGGGGAGAAAGTGGAGATCTTTACGGATCATAAAAGCCTCAAATATTTCTTCACTCAAAAGGAACTCAACATGCGACAACGATGTTGGCTTGAACTGTTGAAAGATTATGATCATACCATCCAATACCATCCTGAAAAAGAGAACGTAGTAGCTGACGCGTTGAGTAGAAGATCATATGCGGGTACGAGTGCGATATTATCAACACAAAGGCCCATTTTGTGTGACTTGCAAAGGATGGAGATAGAGTTAAAGACTCCAGGGACCCATGTGATGATGGCGAATATACAAGTAGAACCGACTTTAATTGATAAAGTTAAAGCTGCTCAAATTACAGACCTGGAGCTGATGCGTATGAAAGTGTAAGAAGGTGCTATGCCGAAAGCATGAATTAATGAAGAAAGAATACTTAGAGTCAACTCCAGACTTTGTGTTCCTAACAACCATGATTTAAAGTATAGAATCATGATGGAGGCGCACAACACACCGTTTGCAATCCATCGTGGGAGTACCAAAATGTATTGTGATCTTCGTCATACATTTTGGTGGAGCAATATGAAGAGAGAGATAGCGTTGTTTATCTCAAGGTGTCCAACTTGTCAACGAGTCAAGGCAGAGCATCAAGTGCTAAAAGGTCCATTACAACCACTTGAAATTCTAGAATAGAAGTGGGAGCACATTACCATGGATTTCGTTACTGGTCTTCCCAAGGTTTCTCAAGGCATAGATGCGATTTGGGTCATTGTTGATAGATTGACCATGTCTGCCTAATACGAGAAACTTATACACTTAAACGTCTTGCTAACATGTACATAAACGAGATTGTAAGATTGCATGGTATGCCAGTATCCATAGTTTCTAATCGAGACCCAAGATTCACTTCAAGATTTTGGGTTAGTTTGCAAAAAGCTATGGGCACGAATTTACGATTTAGTTCGACATATCATCCTCAGACGGATGGACAATCAGAGAGGACTATTCAAAATCTGAAAGATTTATTAAGACTCTGTGTCCTTGACTTCAAGGGAAGTTGGGACAAGTTCTTACCATTGGTGGAGTTTTTCTACAACAACAGTTATCAAGCAAGTATTAGCATGGCTCCATTCGAGGCATTGTATGGAAGAAAGTGTCATTCTCCAGTATGCTGGGATGAGGTGGGTGAAGCAATGTTGTTGGGACCGGAGTTGGTACGTATGACTATGGAAAAGATTCAAACGATCCAAAAACGTATAAAAACCTCACAAGATCGACAAAAGAGTTATGCTGATCTTCATCGAAAGGACGTGGAATTCGATATTGGAGATCATATGTTGTTACGTGTTGCTCCATGGAAAGGAGTTACGAGATTCGGAAAGAGAGGAAAGCTCAATCCTCGATTCATTGGCCCATTTTCAATCCTCGATTGAGTAGGAATTGTGGCGTATAGACCCGCTTTACCGCCAAGTATGTCTCGTGTTCATAACGTTTTTTATATATCTATGTTACGTAAATATGTAAAAGATCTGAACCACATTATTGAGTTAGAACGGACAAAATAGCGGAAGATTTAACGTATGAGGAGGTTCTTGTTAAAATCTTGGATAAGAAGGAGCATATTCTACGCTCTATGGTTATACCTCATGTCAAAGTTTTGTGGAGGAACCACGATGTTGAGGAAATGACCTGGGAGTTAGAATCTGAAATGAAATCAAGGTATCCTTACCTCTTTGACATACCAGGTACGTAACCTAATTTCGAGGGCGAAATTTCATAAGAAGGGGATGTTGTAAGACCCCAACTTTTTTTATAATAAAGATGATTTTTCTATAAATATCATTTTTGAATATTGTGGAATAAATTTGATATAATGTTATAGTTGCGGGTAATATTTATAAATTTTGATAACTATGCAAGTTGTTATAAAATATTCGATTGGTCGGGGAATATTCTTTTTATCGGGAATATTCGTACGACGGCACAATCATTGGTGGACCCCACAGCAGAAGAACTGTCGTAGTAAGAAAATGACAGAATTATCTTTTTATAAAAATAACGACGGAAATATTACCATTAAAACTGTTGAACTACCCGGTAGTAAAAGTACAATAATACGCATGGTTGCATAGTAGCACACGGTATTGGTTATTGATGCTTACGTGTCACTCAATTATACTCAATTATTGCTACAGTAATTGCTGCATCATATCTCTCATATTATTGATTCGATTATTGTCATGAAGATCATCTGCGCATTATATGTTATATTATTAAATCAATAATTGAGACGACAAAATTATTCATATTATTAAATTGCAATATTTATAATGTCTAGAAGTTCTGTCAAGGAGAGGTTTGGTCACCTAATTGCGCGCCAATAGGGAGAAATCCTTATTGAAAGCCCCCTCTTTCCTGGTAACAACCTGGTTGCTAAATATTGTGAGTTATAATATTAATGGTGAATAAGTTCGTGTTTATTAAAGATGAATTTGATAGTTTCATTGTGTTGGGATTATTTGTGTTAGTAGAAATCAACATCTATTCCGATGATAATTGATGTCTGGAGGTTATATTGTTCAATCGGGTATTCGGGGAACTTTTCGTGTTGGAGTACTATTCACGAGTTACTATTCATGAGTTACTATTCACCTGGTTACTATTCATTCTAGTATTGTGCATTCGGGTATTTGGGTACAATATTATTCCATGAGGAGATGTGCTAATTTTTCAGACCGTTGGCTGAAGTTATATTACTGAATCAATATGGACCGCTGGTGGAAAGTTATAATAGTGAATCAATATGGATCGCTGGTTTAAAGTTTTAATAGTAAATAGTATGGACCGTTGCTTTAAGTTTTAATAGTAAATCAATATGGACCATCCATTTAAAAGTAAATCGATCTGGACCGTTCATGAATTAGTTAATATTCAGTCCATTCTTCTATAAATAGAAGCTCATTCCTTCATTATTTCTTACAAATTTTCTGAAACTCTTGAGAGAGAAACTAAAAAGAGAAAGAAGAAGAGTATTCTGCTACTTCACTACTTCGATATCCAGTGTCTTTTACGATAAGGGGTGTTATTCTTTCGTATTCATAAAGAGAACTTCTGTTATTCCATTCTTTATTATTCTGTTAGAATAACCTGTATACGCGGACTACCCTATACTTGGTGAAATTCTTCTGTTATTCCATTCTTTATTATTATGTTGGAATAACTTTGTTATATCTGCACCGCATACATGGTGAAATTCTTCTATTATTCCGTTCTTTATTATTCTGTCGGAATATCCAGTCGCTTGGTGTGTATTACGCCTGACCTGGTTCCATTAATTATTATTCTGTTAGAATAACCTATATACGCGGACTCCCTTATACTTGGTGAAATCCTTCTGTTATTCCATTCTTTATTATTCTGTCAGAAAATCCTGTTGGTGCGTATTACGCTTTGACACAGTTCCATTAATTATTATTACATTGGAATAACTTTGTATCTGCTGCGGACTCCCTATACTTAGTGAAATCCATCTGTTATTCTATTCTTTATTATTATGTTGGAATATCATGTCTGTGCGTTTTATGCCAGACCTGGTTCCATCTTTATTATTTTGTTGGAATATCCTGTTTATACGCTTTTTCTGTGGGACTGGTTCTAGTATTTATTATTCTGTTGGAATAACTTTTCTTTTATGCTATCTATCACATGCCCGGTGATTTCTTTTGTTATTCCATTCTTTATTATACTAAGTTGGTTAAAGTTTTGACTTCTATACTCCATGAAATTAGTGGAATATCCTTGATATTTGCGCTTCATCCAAAGATCTTTTCATGGAAATATTCTTCCGAGCATTCTTGAATTTAACTCTCTGAAAGAAGTATCATGTTGACAATTTAGGCGTTATTAGTTCTGGATAAATTAATTCGTGAACTTGTTTTATTGAATTCTTATATCATTGTCATCATCCTCATGTTTATATTTTTGAAAGTCATCATCGTGGCACCGTAGGGCATAGATGGACTTGGTATGATTATGACCGAGGATTATTCGGCATAATCATGGCCGTAATGTTACAAATGATGTGATAAAAGTTCTCATTGGCCCGTAGTGCATTGATGGACAGTTGTTGGCATGATCATGACCATTGATGAATACACGAATATCCTTGGGCCGTAGTGCATGGATAATTTGTGGTCGTGACCCTAATGAATATCCTTGGCTGTAGTGCAGGGATGATGTGGATTATTTATTAAGCTGAGTCTCAGCGATAAAAATTGATGAAAACATTTTAAATCATAAAAGATAGTAGATTTTATTCTCTACTTAACTCTTTTAATGGATTGCTTATTCCGCTGCAGTTAAACTTGATGTCTATTGTATTTTATCAGTTTAACATTTTTGAAGGCTAATGATAATTTATCCTGCATTGTCTTAGTCATAATATTTCTTTTACTGGGCTAGTTGAGCTCACCCTTTCTTTCACTGTTCTCTTCAGGAAATGAGAACGTAGCAGGGACTAGTCGGGGAACGGAGTGAAGGTCCAAATGATAGCATTAGTAGTCCTCACTATTCTATGAAATAGTATGATAATAATTGTAATGAGGACTTATTTTGAGAGTGGATATTGTCTAGAAGACAATATTTGTATTAAAACTCATAGCTATTGTTATATATTTAAGTTTGTATTTGTATCTTGTACCATATATTTGGCAACTCAAGATGGGTGATGTATACCTATTTTGGGGGCGTCACAACAGTTGTGTCTTCTATTTACTTTGACATCCCCTATGTCGATTCAATAAATCATTACAATATTTGTCTAGCCTAGTCAAATACCTTAGATGTATACCAATAATTCAAATATTAATCGAAACATTTGTCTGTCCAACTCAATTGGCATTAACTTATCTTTAAATATTTCAAAATTTTTGAAAATCATTTTACGACGTCATACCGTACTGTATTTACAGTCCGCTGAGTATTCTGTCATTTTGTGACTTTATCATACTACAAAATACCATAGTGGGTTGACGATCATTAAATCACATCCAACACAAGGTCAATCTGCATTAATGACTCTGTCATTTTATCATATCTACACTAAATGCATTAATGATATATAAGATACATTAATTTTGATATTTTCAAATCATTTTTATGACGCCCCCAAAATAGGTCCACACGACCCATTCTGAGTAGCCAGATATCACACTATAAAAATCAAATACAAACTTCATTTATACTGTCGTTGAATCGTCAGATGCATAATACGACCCTTAATTAAGTTTGTGAGTTTTAATACAATATTGTCTCGTAGACAGTATCCAAACTCAAATTGTTACAATGCTATATAAAATACAGCAGCAAATATTTTAAGACCCCAAAGAAGAACGAGAAGATTACTATCATATTCATTCTAATGAGGTGCACTTTTGACGCTTTCAAAGTCGGGTCCTCATCACCCTATTATTGTTCGCCAAAATCAATTATTAAGTGACATATAAAATACGACACACACATCTTAGGTCCTCAATACAATTATCTGTTGCATGTCATGCCGTTCTATAATGTATTGAAAAACTTCGACAGTCTCGGACCATCACACTATTTCTCTGTTATCCCCGCTCGACCCAGCTACACTCTTATTACCAGAAAGGAATTGTGAAGCAAAAGGCTGAGCACAACTAGCCCAGTAAAGAATATCATGGCTAAGATAATTAATTTATCAACAGCCTTCATCAGAATAAATCAGAGATTTAGAACATATGGTATATAATAAAACTTTTCAACCATAGTTGCAGCGAAACGAGCAATCCATTAAAAAAGTCAAATAGACCATCAGATCTATTATCTTCTCTATGTTAAAAGTTCACCAATAATGTTTTATCCTCAGAACATCAATCAAAATTCACATCCACAATCATATGAATAACTCATAATCATAATTGTGATTCTGAATTCCTTTTTCGCACCCAGGATGAAGATAATTTTCATCACCTATCTTCACTTGAAACATCAAAAATCATGGTTATACCAAATCACAATTCCTGCTCATAATCATACTAACAAATTCATCTTTGTACTACGGCCAAAAGATATACAACTGTATAACCAATAATGCTGAGACTCAGCTTAATAAATAAACCACATCATCGAATCATCCCTTCACTACGGCCAAGGATATTCATTAAATCACATCCATGAATTAATATTTCATTGCTGAGACTCAGCTCAATAATTAATCCACATCATCGAATCATCCATGCACTACAGGCCAAGGATATTCGTTAATATCACGACCATGAATTATCAATGCACTACGGGCCAAAGATAATCGTGTTTTCATCAACGGTCCTGATCATGCCATAAAATAATTCATCTTTACACTCTTGGCCGAAGAGAATCCATAGCCATAATCATACCAAAAACTGTCCATCAATGCACTACGGGCCAATGATGACTTTTTCCATATCATTTATAACATTATGGTCATGATTATACCGAATAATCCCTGGTCATAATCATACCAAGTCCATCTATGCACGTAAGCCATAGATGACTTTCAACAAAATATAAACATGAGGATGATGACAATGATATAAGAATTCAATAAAATAAGTTCAAGAATTAATTTATCCAGAAATCAATAACGTCCAAATTGTCAATATGATACTTCTTTGTAGAGTAAAATTTAAGAATGCTCAGAAGAATATTTTCATGAAAAGATACTGGATGAAGCGCAAATATCAATTCTATTCCACTAATTTCATGGAGTATAGAAGCTAAAACTTTAACCAACTGAGTATAATAGAATATATGAAACTGCAAAGGGATTTTTGCCGCCATGCGGTAATCCACTTAGACAGATCATTTCCATAATTTAATAAGGAATGAATACAAAGGATCATTCACCATGCATGTGATAATTTACATAGACAGGTTATTCCAACAAAATAATAAAGAATGGAATAACAGCAGACTTCACCAGGTATACGGTAATCCGCGTATACAGGTTATTCCAACAGAATAATAAATGAAACCAGGTCAGACGAAATTCACACCGACAGGATATTCCGACAGAATAATAAAGAACAGAATAATAGAAGAATTTCACCATGTATGCGGTACTTCGCATAAACAGGTTATTCCAACATAATAATATAGAAGGGAATAATAGAAAAATTTCACCATGTATGCGGTACTTCGCATAAACAGGTTATTCCAACATAATAATATAGAATGGAACAACAGAGGGATTTCACCAAGTATAGGGTATGCCGCGTATACAGTTTATTCCAACAGAATAATAAAGAATGGAATAACAGAAGGATTTCACCAAGTATATGCCGCGTATACAGGTTATGTATAGGGTATGCCGCGTATACATGTTATTCCAACAGAATAATAAAGAATGGAATAACATAAGTTCTCTTCATGAATAAGAAATAATAACACCCTTTATGGGTACAAAAAATAATATCCCTTACCTTAGAAAGAAGTTGGATACTGGAGTAGTGAGGTAGAGACTTCTCTTCTTCTTTCTCTCTATAGATTTTCTCTCTATAGCTTCTATCTATAATTTCTCTCTATAATTTCTCTCTCTAGAGTTTTAGTGAATTCGTAAGAAATAATGAAGGAATGAGCTTCTATTTATAGAAGAATGGATTGAATTGTAACAAATTCATGAATGGTCCAGATCGATTTACTTTTAAACGGACGGTCCATATTAAAACTTAAAGCAACGGTCCATACTGATTCACTATTAAAACTTTTAAACCAGCGATCCATATTAATTTACTATTAAAACTTTAAACCAGCGATCCATATTGATTTACTATTATAATTTCAACCAACGGTCTGAAAAATACCGAATGCACAATACTAGAGTGAATAGTAATCAGGTGAATAGTAACTCGTGAATAGTAATTTGTGAATAGTAACTCGTGAATAGTAACTCATAAATAGTAACTCGTGAATAGTAATTCTGACACAAAAAGTGCGCTGAATACCCGATTGAACAATATAACCTCCAGACATCAATTACTATCAAAATAAATGTTTAACACAATTAATTTCAACACAATGGAACTATCAATTCATCTTTAATCAACACGAACTTATCCATCATTAATATCATAACTCACAATATTTAACAACCAGGTCGTTCTCAGGACAGAGGGGGCTTTCCGATAATGATTTCTCCTTACTGGCGCGCAATTAGATTATCTAACCTTTCCTTGACAGAACTTCTAGACATTGTAAATATTGCAATTTAATAATATGAATAATTTGTCGTCTCAATTATTGATTTAATAATATATCATATTATGCACATGATACTGTGACAATAATCGATCAATAGTATGAGAGATATGATGCATCAATTACTGTAGCAATAAATGAGTATAACTGAGTGACTTATCACGTAAGCATCAATAATCAATACCGTGTGCTACTATACAACCACGTCTATTACTGTACTTTTACTACCGGGTAGTTCAACAGTTTTAACGATAAAACCTCCGTCGTTATTTTAATAAAATATTTTTATCGTTTTCTAACTATGACAGTACTTCCGTTGTGGGTTCACCAATGATTGTGCCGTCATACGGATATTCCCGACAAAAAGAATATTTTATAACAACTTGCATACTTTGCAAAATTTTCAAATATGACCCTTAACTTTAAACTTTTATCAATTTAACTATTTACCAAAATAGAAAAATTGAATACTTTTATTTCATAAATTTCGGGGTCTCACAATTTTTGTCTAGCCGAAACAATTAGCATGCATAGACATAAACATAATTTAACTTTTAAAACTCATTGATTCCATAATCCAACCCAATATTTTTCAAAAAATGCTTTTATTAGCAAGATGTCAATATATTTGAAATCTAGCATAACTAGAAGATTTGGAATACCTATGCTTCCTTCATCAACTCCAATTTTCTCAAATGCTTCATTGCTTAATAATTCTATCTATTTATATCATCCTTAAAGCTTACTCTATTAAAAATCCTCAGTTCTCAATCCACAACTTTTCTATACCCTAGTATAGTTCATTAAATATACCACACGTTATGAGTTGAGGAACTTACCACAATAATATGATTTTAGGAACTTGTCTTAGCAATACGTAGTCCAAGAACCAATCAGGAACTGTCCATACACTTAGGGGTTCAAAAACATACCATACAGTTATGAGTCACAAACTTACCATAAGCTTGAGTTTTAAGAACTCACACCTAATCTTATATTCTCTAACTATCAAATATAAATATGAGAAAAGAATCACCTTTTCGTCATATGTATATTGATAGCGCGACACCATCATTTTAATGATTATCAATGTGATAAAATGAGTAGTTGTTAGACCAAGCATAAAACCCCTGCCCATACAAAGGCTTATACAACTCAGCTATCAAATGAGTCCTCAGTTGAAATACCACATAATCCTAGCTTTCTCTTTTCTCAATACAATTTTTTTTTAATTCATATTTCATCATCTACAACTCTTTCCGAGTTTACATCGTACAATTTCATAGTACATCCTTTTTATAACGTTAGGTTATATCATTCCAATCGTTTAACATATCATATGTTATTATAACTTCATCTAGATTATTTCATTTATTTATCAATAATTTAATTGATATACTTGATTATTTAAAATCTTAAACATTTATCTATTCTCAAAATCGAAATCTTTACATTGCTCTATAACAAATCTTTATCATATAAATTATGATTAAACACTTAATCTTTTATTTTATAAGTTCTTCTTTATAATCTAGTAAACCGAATACCAATCCAGCAACCTAGATTATCCATACCGCTTGTTGTCTTCCAACACAACACAACAAGCTGAAATATCTAAACAACAAATTGTTTACTAATACAGCAAACTGTATACTGATACAACAAACTGTATTCTCTTTTTCAACATATTGAATTCCAATTCATCATACTATATACCCAATATAGTATATTGAATGTCTAATTCAACATACTTTATTCTTAAAATAACATATCTTCTCTTTATTATCAAAGTCCGGTAACTCCGGATTCTTATCTTTATAACTCCTCGAGATTCTTCTTTAAATCTTTTCTATCTTCTCCTTTAATCAATAATGAATTTTTCAAATTCATCTCTTAGCACTTTAAACTCTATTTGAGTTGTTTCTTTATCCTCATCTCTACAGTTATAGCCTAAGATACTCCTACCTAAGGTTTATAACCTACATCTCTGATACCAACTGTAGCGCTCCCAAATTTGGGTCCCTTGAACCTCGGACCTAGTGCATCATGATACAACATATTCTTACACATTCTATAACTAATGCGGAATATATAAACTAACATTATTCATTTGAAATTATTTTACAACATTTCCCAAGGTCTACAACATTAACTCAATACATACCTTAATAATTAAAAAGGTTTACATAATCATTCTAAATAAGATAACTGTAATAGTTAAACGTTCATATGGAACTATTCTCCAACTTTGCCTTTGACTTTATCCTTCTTCAAACTCTCGGGCTTTAACTTAAATATTATCATGATATAGCAAGGGTGAGCAACAACTTTGCTCAACAAGTTTAAATACAATAAATATATATCATGATTGAAGAATAGAATATAGCTTTCTGAATTTTCAACAAAATATAATAATTTTGAAAGATTGAGAATCAAATTTTAAGAAATGAATAACTGAATCAATAACGCTGAGTGGTTAACAATGACCACAAACAAATACTTTGGTAATGAAGGTAATCAACTTTTCATACCCGATAAACATATGAGACTTGCACTAAGTGCGGATAACAATAATTATCATGGATGTGGAATAAGTCGCAATAATTAAACCACTAGCATGCTTGAAACATAATTACTCGAGTTTAAGTTAGAAAACTTGTCTTGACCGTCGATTAAACGGGTTTGTGTTATAAGCATGTGTATATACGAGTTTTGACACGACACAAATTCGCTTAACACGACATGATCGTCACCCTTAATATAAACTACTTAAAGACATTTATTTACATAAAACCCTAAACGAATAGGAATAAGCTTTTCATCTCCAGAACAGTGTTAGACTTTTAGTCAAGTGCAAGACCTTATTAGAGAGTTTTGGAACCCGAGTTTTCACTCTATTTTTGGAACCCGAGTTTTTGCCCCTAATGTAAACTGCTTAGAGAGACATTTATTTACACGAAATTGTAAATGAATAGGAAGAGGATTTTCTTCCCTTTAACAGCGTTAGACTTTAATGCATTTGCGGGACCTTCTCATTAGAGAGGTTTGGAACTCGAGTTTTCACCCTAACGTATTAGAAAGGTTTGGATCCCGAGTTTTTGCCCCAACCTAAGTTAGGGGTTAGGGAGTAGTTAGACCCCAACTAGCTTTGCTACTGAAAAATGTAATAGGCTAGCATGCTTATTAGGCTTAGATTCGTATTAATGCGTCGAATATATTAGAATAGCCAATTCTAATATGTCAATTTCATGGTTGAACTTATTCTTATAAAATGTAACTTAAGCGCTTTTGAGGGTGTTGATTTTATTTGGGTTTCTAAAACTGTAAGTTGTATCGCTCTCTAGTATAAGTCGGTCAACTTTGTACAGCTTGTCTAGACAAATCAGTGCACTCTGGTATTTTTGTTTTTTGGGTAATTTTTTGGTTGGGGTATGCCCCTTGTAAGTTGTAAGCAAGCTATTTGAGTTCCATCAGTCATTAATCACCCAAGTTACCATATTATTATATTTTGGATATCTCTTAATTGTTAATACATGAAACTAATTAGAAACCAGAATGAAGTTAATGCAAAACTATGGACAAATAAACTTTTGAATATTAAGCTAAGCCAATGTTGGGTTATTTTTGCATATGGTACCATTTATAAAAGGGAACTAATATTTCCATATAAAGATTGATATTTTCAAATTATTCCTCTCACATGAATAGTGAGTAAGTCCCTCTTCCATGTGAAAGAGACTCATGCAAAAATATCATTTTAACATACGAAAATATCAGTTTCATTTATAAAAACCTCTTGGCTTTTTCATCCCATTTGATCTTATTGTCATTATCAATTGTATTTCTATTAGTGATTAAAATCATAGAAATTTAGAGTATAGAAAGTGGCTTCTGAGGGAGAGGGAGAGAAAAGCGAAAAGAGGGGTGGGAGAGGAGTTGTGAAGTCATTTTTGTCGACCTAAACTCCCACATCAAAGAGAGTGACAAACCTAATATCACAACACAAATAAATCAACTTATAAGACCTAAAAAATTCATGCAGCCATGTGATGAGCACAAAGCGAACTATTCTTTCGCCTTTTACTAAAGAATACTGTGTGTTCATCACACACAGTGGCATACGCCTATTTTTGGAGGGGATTTCCTCTAGGAAACTCTCCTTACAATCCAAGTTGTTTAATAATTTTGTAAATTAAGTATTAAATATAATTTTAGTTTCTTAATGTTCAGGATTAAACTGTGCATTCTGTGACTCCCCCAAAATAGGTATCCATCACCCATTCTTAGTCGCCAGATATCACTCTATAAAAATCAAATACAAACTTCATTTATACAACTGTTGAATTGTCGTGCAGAGTACGACAACAGATAAGCTGTGAGTTTCAATACAAAATCTATGTAACTCTCATGGTGCCTCGAGCACCACACCTTACAAATGTACTTTACATAAAAGTATAATCAAAAACTGTTTTAGAAATTAAAATCTTTGGAAAGTGCTCAAGGAAACCTTCATACATGGGAGACCATGCGTCTAGGTTATGATATATATCATATGTCCACAGAATTATCCTTGGTTGACCTAATAGACCCCAAAGAAAAACGAGAAGATTACTATCATCTTCTATCCAATGGTGAGTCTTCTCTTGATAGATAACTATCTCCACTCTCTCCAAGTGGAAATCATATTTCAAATAAACTCCAAGATCATATAGGTAGTGCTTGTAGATATACTCAACAAATGGATGTGCACAACCATGTCTTATGATAACACGAGATTGTATGTTACTAGACATCTTGTATGATAGTGGAAAAACTCCCTTCCAAAGTTGGTTTCACCTCACCCTATTCGGTTCAACAAAATTAAATATCAAATAACGTATACAATACGACACCCTTATGTAAACTCATCAATAAAATTATTTCCATACTATTTAGGGAGAACCTCAACAATTACTATAGACCATTAATTCTATATTCCCTCGTTATCCCCGCTCGACCCAGCTATACTCTTATTACCTGAAAGGAATTGTGAAGCAAAAAGGGTGAGCACAACTAGCCCAATAAAGAATATCACGACTAAAGATAATTTAATTATCAATAGCTTTCGTTAATAATAAATCAGAGATTTAGAACATATGGTAGATGATAAAACTTTTCAACCATAGTTGCAGCGGAACGAGAAATCCATTAAAAGAGTCAAATAGACCATCAGATCTATTCTTCTCTATGTTAAAATTCCACCAATAATGTTTTATCCCTGTAACATCAATCAAAAATTCATGTCCACAAACATATGAATAACTCATAATCATAATTGTGATTCTGAATTCCTTTTTCGCACCCAAGACGAAGATAATTTTCATCACCTATCTTCACCTGAAACATCAAAAATCATGGTTATACCAAATCACAATTCCTGCTCATAATCATACTAACAAATTTATCTTTGCACTACGGCTAAAAGATATACAACTGTATAACCAATAATGCTGAGACTCAGCTTAATAAATAAACCACATCATCGAATCATCCCTTCACTACGACCAAGGATATTCATTAAATCACATCCATGAATTAATATTTCATTGCTGAGACTCAGCTCCATAATTAATCCACATCATCGAATCATCCATGCACTACGGGCCAAAGATATTCGTTAATATCACGACCACGAATTATCTATGCACTACGGGCCAAAGATAATCGTGTTTTCATCAACGGCCCTGATCATGCCATAAAACAATTCATCTTTGCACTCTTGGCCGAAAAGAATCCATAGCCATAATCATACCAAGTCCATCTATGTACGTAAGCCATAGATGACTTTCAACATAATATAAACATGAGGATGATGATAATGACATAATAATTCAATAAAATAAGTTCAAGAATTAATTTATCTAGGAACCAATAACGTCCAAATTGTCAACATGATACTTCTTTGTAGAGTAAAATTCAAGAATGCTCAAAAGAATATTTCCATGAAAAGATACTGGATGAAACGCATATATCAATGATATTCCATTAATTTCATGGAGTATAGAAGCTAAAACTTTAACCAACTAAGTATAATAGAATATATGAAACTGCAAATGGATTTTTTGCCGCCATGCGGTAATCCACTTAGACAGATCATTTTCACAATTTAATAAGGAATGAATACAAAGGATCATTCACCATGTATATGATAATTCACATAGACAGGTTATTCCAACAGAATAATAAAGAATAGAATAACAGAAGAAATCACCATGCATGCGATAGATCGCACCGACAGGTTATTCTCAACAGAATAATAAAGACTGGAATAACAATAGAAATCACCAGGTATACGGTAATCCGCGTTTACAGGTTATTCCAACATAATAATAAAAAATGGAAGAACAACAGACTTCACCAGGTATACGGTAATCCGCGTATACAGGTTATTCCAACAGAATAATAAAGAATAGAATAACAACAGACATCACCAGGTATACGGTAATCCGCGTATACAGGTTATTCCAACATAATAATAAATAATGGAAGAACAACAGACTTCACCAGGTACACGGTAATCCGCGTATACAGGTTATTCCAACAGAATAATAAATAATAGAAGAACAACAGAATTCATCAGGTATACGTTAATCTGCGTATACAGGTTATTCCAATAGAAAAATAAATAATGGAAGAACAACATACTTCACTAGGTATACGGTAATCCGCGTATACAGGTTATTCTAACAGAATAATAAAGAATCGAATAGCAACAGACATCACCAGGTATACGGTAATCCACGTATACAGGTTATTCCAACAGAATAATAAATAATGGAAGAACAACAGACTTCACCAGGTATACGGTAATTCGCGTATACAGGTTATTCCAATAGAATAATAAATAATGGAAGAACAACAGACTTCACCAGGTATACGGTAATCAGCGTATACAAGTTATTCCAACAGAATAATAAAGATTTTAACCAGTCCCACAGAAACGCATGCATGGATATTCCAATGTAATAATAAAGAATGGAATAACATAAGGATTTCACCAAGTATAGGGTATGCCGCGTATACAGGTTATTCCAACAGAATAATAAAGACGAAATAATATAAGGATTTCACCAAGTATAGGGTATGCTGCGTATACATGTTATTCCAACAGAATAAATAAGAATGGAATAACATAAGGATTTCACCGAGTATAGGGTATCTGCATGATACAAAAGTTATGTATAGGGTATCTGCAGCGATACAAAAGTTATTCCAATAAAATAATAAAGAATGGAATAATAGAAGTTCTCTTCATGAATAAGAAAGAATAACACCCCTTACAGGTGCAACAAATATTATCCCTTACTATAATAATAATATTTCTTACCTTAGAAGAAGTTGGATACTGGAGTAGTGAGGTAGCAGACTTCTCTTCTTCTTTCTCTCTATAGATTTTCTCTCTATAGCTTCTCTCTATAATTTCTCTCTCTAGAGTTTCAGTGAATTCATAAGAAATAATGAAGGAATGAGCTTCTATTTATAGAAGAATGGAATGAATATTAACTAATTCATGAACGGTCCAGATTGATTTACTTTTAAACGGACGGTCCATATTAAAACTTAAAGCAACGGTCCATACTGATTCACTATTAAAACTTTAAACTAGCGATCCATATTGATTCACTATTATAACTTTTCCATCAGCGGTCCATATTAATTTACTATTATAACTTTCCACCAGCGGTCCATATTGATTCACTATTATAACTTCAACCAACGGTCTGAAAAATTAGCACATCTCCTCATGGAATAATATTGTACCCAAATACCTGAATGCACAATACTAGAGTGAATAGTAACCAGGTGAATAGTAACTCATGAATAGTAACTCGTGAATAGTAACTCATGAATAGGAACTTTGACACAAAAAGTGCCCCGAATACCCGATTGAACAATATAACCTCCAAACATCAATTACTATCGAAATAAATGTTTAACACAATTAATTTCAACACAATGGAACTATCAATTCATCTTTAATCAACATGAACTTATCCATCATTAATATTATAACTCACAATATTTAACAACCGTGGGTTCCCGGAAGGGGGCTTTCCAATAAGGATTTCTCCTATCATGCCAGCGAATTAGATTATCTAACCTCTCCTCGATGTAACTTCTAGACATTGTAAATATTACAATTTAATAATATGAATAACTTTGTCGTCTCAATTATTGATTTAATAATATATCATATTATGCAAATGATACTGTGATAATAATTTAATCAATAATATGAGAGATATGATGCAGCAATTACTGTAGCAATAATTGAGTATAACTGAGTGACTTATCACGTAAGCATAAATAATCAATACCGTGTGCTACTATGCAACCACTCAGACATCTTGTACTTTTTACTACTGGGTAGTTCAACGCTTTTAATTGTAAAACCTCCATGAATTATTTTCATAAAATATTTTTATTATTTTCTAACTACGACAAAGATTTCTTAGTTGTGGGTTCACCAATGATTGTGCCAGTGTTTGGATATTCCCGACAAAAAAGAATATTCCCAGACCAAACGAATATTATATAATGACTTGCTTACTTTGAAAATTTTTTCAAATACGACCCTTAACTTTAAACTTTTATCAATTTAACTATTTATCAAAATAGAAAAATTGAATACTTTTATTTCATAAAATGCGAGGTCTCACACATTCAGTTGAACATTGTAAAATCTTGGATTCTTGTTTGTTATGATCTATAATTTCAAACAAAATGTTAGTGGTAAACTTGTATGTTATGATTCATGCATTTACTCACGTACTGCACATCAAGTTTAGGTTTATATTTTTATTTTTTTTTGTCAAATATAAACTATGGTGATTGATGGAGGATTGAGGTGCATCAAAATTTCTCTTTCTTTCGTAATTCACATAGTTTCAGGACACTTTATTTGTTTATAGTTTGCTTTTATTTTATTTGTGCATTCTCATTTGTAATTTAACATTAAGGGCACAACCTTTAACAAGATAAGGTGGGGATTTCATCACCCTTCATTAGCCCACAAACAACCCAACTTGCATTTTGCACAACCTTGCCCTAATAAAATCAAGTAGACGTTGGCCCCTAGGACTCTCGAGCTCAATTAGGACAAGAAACTCCAAGAGTAGTCTAAATTTTAAATTAATCAAACTACTGGTGTCTAGGCAAGTGGTTCAAAAGACAAACGCCTAAAGAATGTGTGGTTATTCAATTAGTCACCGTACCCACGGAGAGACTATCACCTTTCTTACACTTACCTAGCTAATGATGTGATTAATTTCGAATTTGGTGGACCTTAAGGTGTAACTTGGAACAGTTAGGAGCTGTCTAGATTTTTTTTAAGTTAACCGTAGAATTAAGATTTTTATTTTATTTTATCTTATTTATTTATATTTTTTGTGTGACTTTTGTGGTTAGTTGTCTATTTGTTTTGTGATTTGTGGAAAGATGGATTCTTATTAAAGTTGGAATAATAATTTTACTTGGAATCAAGAACCCTATGAAAGTTTTAATGCACACCAAGTAAATCAATTTTTTTCTTATGAAAATCCTTATCCAAGTTCATATCCATATCCATATTCCTATTCGTTTTCAGAACCTCAGTATCCACAATAATTATCAAATGAAGAAGAGGAAAGACTTAGTGCCTTAGAGAAAACTATGAAAGTTTTAATGAAAAATCAATTTAGCATGGAACAAGCTATATCTCGTCTAGAAATTCAAAAAAGTCGATTAGTCACCATAAAAAAAGAACAAGAGGTGGGTGAATTTTCTAGTAACTCTAAGGTTAATTTGGAAAATCTTGATGGTTGTGGAAATGATGAGGAAAATAAAAAATTTGTATTCAATTCTACACAGTTTGAGTCAAACGAATTTGAGGAGTCTAAAAATTATGAGTTTATGCCTAAAATTGATCATGTTACATTGAATGAGTCATTTGAAAAAGTCTATAAGCCTAAAGTTCCATACCTCGAAGACTTATTCCTAAAAAATCGCTTTGATGATTTTTTTTGACCAACCCATTAAAGTAAACATAATCCAAGAGTTGTCAATGACCAAGAAATTGAAAAAGATCTAATTGATTTTTTTCTTAAATCACCTTGACCAAAATTGGAATGAATCTGATTAATTGTTAATACATGAAACTAATTAAAAACCAGAATGAAGTTTATGTAGAACTCTGGACAAATAAACGGTTGTATATTAAGCTAAGCCAATGTTGGGTTGTTTTTGCATTTGGTACCATTTATAAAAGGGAACTAATATTTTCACATAAAAATTGATATTTTCACATTATCCCTCTCACATGGAATAGTGAGTGAGTCTCACTTCCATGTGAAAGAGACTTATGTGAAAATATCATTTTAACATATGGAAATATTATTTTCATTTATAAAACATCTTGACTTTTTCATTCCATTTGATCTTATTGTCATTCTCAGTTGTATTTCTATCAGTGATTAAAGTCATAGAAATTTAGAGGAAAGAGAGTGGCCTCTGAGGGAGAGGGAGAGGGAAAAGAGGGGTGGGAGAGGAGTTATGAAGTCATTTTTGTCGACTTAAACTCCCACATCAAAGAGAGTGACAAACCTAATATGACAACACAATGATATGAATCAACTTGTAAGACCTACATTATTCACGCAGCCATGTGATGAGCACAAAACGAACTATTCTTTCGCCTTTTACTAAAGAATACCGTGTGCACGTCACGGACAGTGGCATACGCCTATTTTTGGAGGGGGTTTCCTCTAGGAAACTCTCCTTACAATCCAAGTTGTTTAATAATTTTGTAAATTTAGTATTATTAAATATAATTTTAGTTTCTTAATGTTCAGGATTATACTGTGCATTCAGTTGAATATGGTAAAATCTTGGATTCTTGTATGTTATGATCTATAATTTCAAACAAAATGTTGGTGGTAAAATAACATTTTTTTTGTTGTACTTGCTTTTATAGTGTGAAGGATAGCTTTGTTTAAAAACCAATGATGCAAAACAAAAGAAGAGCTATAAATACCATGATGTATAACGGAGGTGTGTAATTCAAGCACAACCAAACATAAGGTACAGTTTGATAGCATTTCGTGTAAGCAGATGGCACCTAAAGAAATAATCTGCAGTACAACTTCCAAACAGTTCCTTATGAAATACAAAAACTATTCCAATTGAGTATTCTGTTTATATCAGAATGGTTAAAAAATGGCCTAGCCAGTGACTTAGGCTAACGAGCTCCCAAATCATATTAAATTAGTGGAGAAAACATAGAGATTAGTAGTATTAGTCAACTAGGTTTTGTCACGGCTCAAACAAGATATGCATTACAATGGTCAGGCAGTCTATTACTTTGTTGTGAAAAGACCATAAAAAACCAAAAGACAGAAACCAAGATTTGAAGTTAACAAATTTAATTTGCTGCTAGTCCTAGAATTGGAAGGGTGAGAACTATAAGTTTGATTGGAAGTTCAGTTAAGTAGTTCTCTAAGGACATAATCTCCCCAAAGTACAACAGTTGAAAAATAAGCAGATGTACTTTCCTTGACATACGCGCAAGGGCGAAACGAAGTCCCATATCGAAAGAAGTAGAAACAAAGCTTTAGTACTTAGCCAACTTTGAGAGCAACAACAGTCACGACCTTACTTGAACAGGATCTGTTCTATAGGCTCGTACCTCTGTATCCTTGATTTCTAAGGAGACAGATGACCAAGTCTGGTGGATGAATCATGACTGTAGCACCAGAGCGTGATTATTAGCTCCATGGCCCTTTGGACTAGCTCCATGGCCCTTTGGACAATTCGAGCAGTAGAGGATCGTTCTCAGTCAAGGCCCTCTTGTCTCCCCCCTTTTTTGGTAACTTTTAATTTAAGTGTTGTATATTAAGCTTCTGCCCCGAGCTAAGCCCAAGTTGGTTTGCACCGCCAATTGATACCATTTTAAAATGTTGAAATGGTACCAATTGGTACCTTTTTAAAATGTATATTAAGCTTCTCATAGCTGTTAAGGTTATGGAACAAATGTCAATTGAAAAAAAAAATATAAAATAATTTTTATATTTTTCATAGTTAATCATGGTTGACATCATAGCTAATCATGTCAACCATGATTATTTAGCGATTAGTTCAGTAGTGATGACATTATAAAAAAATATTAACACTAAATTTGAAGATACTTTCATTTTACACTAATATAAAATATGGAGTTCCTTTTTGGAACAATTTATTTTAGCAAATGAGAATTTTAACGTGGAACATACGGACTACTTCACTAAAACTCAAGCATAGCTATTTTGTATTGTAGATCCCATGTTGCAGGACTTTGTGCCCGGGCTTGAACCCCTGAGGTTTAAGGATATACCAAGTGCTGATATGGGAACTTTACAAGATGTAATAGAATCCAACACAAGAACTGCTTAAGCCATTATCTGGAATATCCAACACAAGAACTGCTTAAGCCATTATCTGGAATTCTGTCCACCATCTTGAACAAACAGAATTGTCCCAATATCAACCACACTATCCAGTCCAATTCTTCTCCATAGGCCCTTTACATATAATGGCTCAACCCTCCTCCGCTAGCCTAATAGAAGCCGACCAATATTGTATTGCATAGCTGAAGCAGCAGGCTCCAAACTCAGTCATATATATTAGTCTAGGGAGTTTAGCTAACTTGAAAATTAACTAACTTGATAATGAGCCCAATAGCTAGAGCTTTTATGGTGGCATGAAAATACTACTCTCTTTATGCCCAAATAAAAAAAAACTTGATAATGAGCCCAATACTATTTGATATCATGACAGTATATATACAAGTTGCTTAGGATTATATGACATGTCACTTGAATTAAGGTAATTTTATTCTTATGTAATTTATTCATCATTTTAGTTTTCATATTTTTATTTTTATGGGAAGGATTCATTTTCAGATACCTATACAAACATATTAAGCTGAGTTGATTTTCCTTCCCACACCCGAAATCAAAAAGAAAAGGGTGTCCAAAAGTAAATTTGTATATGATTATGTTTTTGAAAAGATTTTCCAATAAAAAAGATAAAGCTTAAAAGCTAAATCTCAACTCATAAAGACAATGAAGTTGTAAGTCGTCTCTTTCAAAATAATGTTGCTTTTGAGATTTGGTGCATCAGATGATAATAGCATGCATGTTTAATCATCTTTTCATCCTCCAATCAGCTAGAAATAACCCTTTTACTAATTGTAGTTCATAATTCAGGTACTTTGTACTGCTACTTTATAATTTGTCATTCTTGAGGAATGATCAATGCATTAATTCCTAAATATATGATCAGTAATATGGACTACGTTTGTCTTAATTAAGTAGAGAGTTTGCATATTTATACCTCAACTGAGTTTGCATATCTATGATCAGTAAAGATCAAAGATGGCTGGGGGAACTGAAAAGTTTTTTAGGTTTTTCCGATGGAATATCCGGCGAACTTAAATCCGTCGAATTTATGTTATCCTCGACGGATAGTCCGTCGAAGATAATATTCATTCCGTTGAAAAAAAGTTAGCATTGGCACCAAAATGCTGCTTACATTTTCAACGGAATTTCGTAGGAATTACATTAGTGTTGACAAAATTAATGTCGACCGAAAATTTCGTCAAAATTAAATTATGTTCTACGGAATATATTTCTTCGAAATAAATTATGTCGGTCTTAGCTGATTTTCTTGTAGTGTGTTAAGAAAGGCATCCAAAAATATGAGATGACATAGTACCCAAACCAAATTTCTTGGTGAATTGAGACACCATGTAGACGGAGAAGCCTGGAAAAACTTTGATGCTACACACCCATCCTTTGCAAAAGAAGATAGAAATGTGGGGCTAGGACTCCACCGATGGTTTCACTCCATTGGCCCTGTCAGCACACCACACTTTACTTGGCATGTTATTGAAGGATACATATATGTTTTTGTCGTTACTCATTCCTGGTCCTCATAGCTCGAGCAAAGACATCGATGTATACTTGAGACCGTTGATTAATGAGTTGAAAATGCTATGGGAGACGGGAGTTCACACCTATGATGCATCTTCTAAACATAATTTTCATATGAGAGTTGTAGCCATGTGGACTATGAACGACTTTCCTGCATATGGTATGATGAAAGGATGGATCAGAACACACAAAAAGATGGCATGTCCAGTGTGCAAAGATGAAACTAAAGTTATTCATTTAACGTAGGAAACTGATAAATCCACAACAAAAAAAATGATATTTTCACATTAAAATCGTCGTCATAGATTCTATATCGACGATTTTCACCGTCGCTATATGAACTACAAAGTACCTGAATTATGAACTACAATTGGAACGTGTTATTTCATAGAATAAAATAAATTAATTAATCATTACATTATGTACTTATATGAATTGAGGGAAGACATCTTGTATGTATGATTCCGATGTGCTTAAGGGTGAAAGTTTTCAATTGCCTCTCTAAATCTTTGGGTGAATGTATAGGTGTATATAAAGTTCTTGAGATGATAATTGGGACCAAACCCTAATTGTTTTATTTATAGAATAACTAATGTTACGTTTGGATTAAAGGAATGGAATGAGTTATTTCATACTCTCCCTCACCAAAGAATAAAATTCATAAATTTGGAAGGAATAAGAAATGGTTCAATCCATTCCAATCGCAACCAAACACAACTTTTTTCATTCCATAAGAATGAGTCATTTTATTCCTACCTTCATTACTCCAATCCAAACTTAAGATAAGGGTCAAAATCGTCCATCAAGATTTGAAACCTTAGGGTCCATTATGTCAAATACTATATGTAATATTACTTATAGGCCACATAATTAATTACCAAACTCATAAATAAAGTGATTAAATTAATACAATATGTAAGCCTAATAATTCCATAAATAGTAGAGACCACATAAGAAAATAAAATATTATAACATTCTCCCACTTGGCCGAAATACTATTTATATACAAAACATAACGCATACAATCATTAATTTGGCCAAATATTAATTTAATGTCTTCATCATGCATGTTAAAACAAAAGCACCAATGCGAATTAATATAATCTTTGTGTCACTATTAACACAAGATCCCCATTAGTTATACAATTAGTACTTTTATTAGAACAAAGATTAACATTAAGCAAAATGATGAGTAGGTTGAAAACCTACTAATTGGGTATTTTTAACTTGAAATATTGTGAGTTTTTGGGTATTATTCGTGTTATCTTTTTGTTTTTTATTATACTTTGCAGGAAAAGGAGTGGGATTGGACTTGAGAGCTGAAAAGAAGGAAAAGATGTAGAACTGGACAAACTGGAAGAGTGGTGCGGGGCACGCTGCTATTACATTGGAGATGGCGCTGGTGGCACGCTATTTGAAGATACTATAAGGGTAGCGCGAGAGCGCCACGACTAAAGGGAACGACACGGCGGGCGTGCTTTTATTCGACGATTAAATGCCGATTTTGTTTCCTTAATGCCCAAAGTTGATTGATATGAGGACTTTGACTTACCTTATGTACTACGGTTTTGTTAGGACTATAAATACTTGTTTTTATTAAGATTTAAGAGAATTTTGACTACAATTTATTGAGAGCCACTTCTATTAGAGATTCGGAGATATCATTGGAGAACAAACAAGGCGGAGATTGAAACTTAGAGACTGGAGATTCCTTGACAGAGTTTTTTTTCTTCCCTTAATTTCAGTATCTGTACTTGAGATGTTATTTAATTTTAATCTTCTTTTAATTTTATATCTTTCTGATATTACATACACAATCCTCTTAATTATTACTCTGAAAGTCCTATAATCTTCTGGCTAAATCTTTCGAGCTTACAACTTTAAGGTTAACTTCCTTATATCCCATAACTAGAGTATTTCCTATCAATCATTTGATCAGAAAAATCTCTCATCTACATCCTTAAACGATTATACGCATTTTGGTTAATTTACACTAACTTGTGTTTGTTTTAACTTGCATTAACTTGACACCAATTTGTGTCAATTTGATACCAACTCATATCACTTAATGCTAACACCAACTTCTGTCGGACTCTTGTATTGACACCAACTTGTGTCAGATACCAACTTGTATCATACGCTTGAGTCAGCTTGAGTCAACATCAACTTATTCTTTACTCTTAGGTTATTATGTCTGTTTTATTAGGGCAACAGTTGTGTCTTCTCTTTACTCTGACATCCTCTATGTCTATTCAATAAATCATTACAACATTTGTCTAGCCGATTCAAATACCTTAGACGTATACCAATAATTCAAACATTAATCGAAAAATTTGTCTGTCCAACTCAATTGGCATTAACTTATCTTTAAATATTTCAAAATTTCCCAAAATCATTTTATGACGTCATGATACCGTACTGTATTTATAGTCCGTTGAGTATTCTGTCATTTTGTGACTTTATCATACTACAAAATACCATAGTGGGCTGACGATCATTAGATCACATCCAACACTAGTTCAATCTGCATTAATGACTTCATTTTATCATATCTACACTAAATGCATTAATGATATATAAAATACATTAATTTTGATATTTTCAAATCATTTTTGTCTCAGTCAAACAATTAGCATGCATAGACATAAAAATAATTTAACTTTTAAAACTCATTGATTCCATAATCCAACCCAATATTTTTCAAAAAATGCTTTTATTAGCAAGATGTCAATATATTTGAAATCTAGCATAGCTAGAAGATTTGGAATACCTATGCTTCCTTAATCAACTCCAATTTTCTCCAATGCTTCATTGCTTAATAATTCTATCTATTTATATCATCCTTAAAGTTTACTATATTGAAAATCCTCAGTTCTCAATCAACAACTTTTCTATACCCTAGTATAGTTCATTAAACATACCACACGTTATGAGTTGAGGAACTTACCATAATAATATGATTTTAGGAACTTGTCCTAGCAATACGTAGTCCAAGAACCAATCAGGAACCGTCCATATGCTCGGGGTTCAAAACATAACATACTACGTTGTGAGTCACAAACTTACCATAAGCATGAGTTTTAAGAACTCACACCTAATCTTATATTCTCTAACTATCAAATATAAATACGAGAAAAGAATCACCTTTTCGCCATATGTATATTGATAGCGCGACAACATCATTTCAATGATTATCAATGTGATAAAATGAGTAGTTGTTAGACCAAGCATAAAATCCCTGCCCATACAAAGGCTTATACAACTCAGCTATCAAATGAGTCCTCAGTTGAAATACCACATAATCCTAGCTTTCTCTTTTCTCAATACGAATTTCTTTTAATTCATATTTTATCATCTACAACTCTTTTCGAGTTTACATCGTACAATTTCATAGTAAATCCTTTTTATAGCGCTAGGTTATATCATTCCAATCATTTAACATATCATATGTTATTATAACTTCATCTAGATTGTTTCATTTATTTATCAATAATTTAATTGATAAACTTGATTATTTAAAATCTTAAACATTTATCTATTCTCAAAAGCGAAATCTTTACATTGCTCTATAACAAATCTTTATCATATAAATTATGATTAAACACTTAATCTTTTATTTTATAAGTTCTTCTTTATAATCTAGTAAACCGAATACCAATCCAGCAACCTAGATTATCCATACAGCTTGTTGTTTTCCAACACAACACAACAAGCTAAAATATCTAAACAGCAAATTGTATATTAATACAACAAACTGTTTACTAATACAGCAAACTGTATACTGATACAACAAACTGTATTCCCTTTTTCAACATATTGAATTCCAATTCATCATACTATATACCCAATATAGTATATTGAATGTCTAATTCAACATACTTTATTCTTAAAATAACATATCTTATCTTTATTATCAGAGTCCGGTAACTCCAGATTCTTATCTTTATAACTCCTCGAGATTCTTCTTTAAATCTTTTCTATCTTCTCCTTTAATTAATAATGAATTTTTCAAATTCAACTCTTAGCACTTTAAACTCTATTTGAGTTGTTTCCTTATCCTCATCTCTCTACTAATTATAGCCTAAGATACTCCTACCTAAGGTTTATAACCTACATCTATGATACCAATCAGTCATGTGGCGCCCCCAAAATAGGTATACATCACCTATTCTCGAGTTGTCAATACATGGTACGTAAACAACTACAACTTTATTATTACAACAAGAAACTGAGTTTGAATACAAATATTATCTTCTGACAATATCTATACTCAAATAAATCCTCATCACATTTATTGATACATTATTTTACAAAAATGGTGAGGACTACTAAACAATCCTTTCTAAAACCTTCATTCCATACCCCAGACTCGTACTTTCGCTATATTCTCGCCTCCGAGAAAAATGGAACAAAAAGAAAAGAGTGAGCTCAACTAGCTCAAGAAAGAATATTATGACTAAGATAATATACAACAAATTATCGTTAGTCTTCAACAGGAAAAATATAATAGAATACAATAGACAACAAATTTTAAATCAATATTCGCATGAAATAATAATTCATTAGAAGAGTTAAGTAGAGAATGCAAACTACTATCTTCTATGTATGAATTTAAAAGTTCATCGCTATCTTTTATCCCTGTAACATCAATCAATATACATCCGAATCAAATATTCATCTTTGCACTCTACGTGCCAAAGATATTCATCATTAGTCATGTTCATTTAAACACTGCTCATCTTTGCACTACGGGCCAAAGATATTCTTCAGAAATCATTCATCTTTGCACTACTGTGCCAAAGATATTCTTAAGAAATCATTCATCTTTTGACTACGTGCCAAAGATATTCCATAATATCATCATTTAAAAGCGAGGATGATGAAAATATTTTTTAAAGAAACGAATCCAAAGAAACAAAATGACAAGGATTAAGGATTAAGGATTCGTACTTGGTTTTATCCACGCCTAAAAATACCTCAAAAATAATCATAGTGGTGTAAAATTCAAGAATGATCAAAACATGGATACAATCGAGTTAGTATCCGAATAGATGTTTTGAGACGTAAAAGAAGAAATTTTATTTTTCTATTGAATAATACCAGTATCGAATAGTGCGTTATACGTGAATATAGTAACTCCTCGACACCAAAAGATAGAAATTCCACAAAAAATATCTTCACGCTTCATGAATAGTACTCGTGAATAAGAACTCATGAATAGTAACTCGTGAATAGTAACTCATGAATAGTAACCCATGAATAGTAACCCCGACATGAAAAAGTTCCAAATTTGATAAAACTTCAGATCAACATTTCAAAGATAATGATATTGAAGAAATAATATCATTACTAAAAAAAATAATATCCCTTACCTCGAAGAAGATCAAGATTTCTAGCTAGAATCTGGGTATAGTCTTTGAAGGAACTTGCAACTCGCCTAGCAATACTCAAAGTATACTCAAAATACTCACAAGAATACGCTCAATAATATAGAGAGAAAACTTCATTTAAAAGTGATTTTCAATTCTAACCTAAGACCCTATTTATAGAAAATCGCTTAGAACACCAAAGCGAAAATTTATTAAATATTATTATATTTTTCAAAATTCTCATATGCACACTCAACCATCAGCCACACATGTAGCCCACCTCTCAAAAAGTAAGAAAAAACGTTTTTGTAATTTAAATTATTTTAAACTTCCAAAATTAATTATTTGAAGCTTGAACTTCAATAATTCATAATAAATAGCCTTTCATCAGAAAATTCGAATCTTGCGAGTTTTTATAGGAAATTCAATTCTCTACAACTTTGCGTAAGAAAGTTTTTCCAAATTCCAAATAGAAATTGATCGAAATCCACAAACTGGCAATTTTACGGTATAATCAAATTTCACCAATAAATGGGGTCCACAGACATGTTTAACATGTTTTAAACATTTATTGCAACAAAAATACTCTTCCTCCTCGTATACTCATATATCCCACATTCGTTGTAAAAATATCACCAATTAATATATTATTAAAATAATATATTTAAATGAATTATTTTATCAGAAAAAGATAAAATATTAATTTTCAACAATTGTCATTTTAAAAAATTTTCTCCATCTATATCCACATAAAATCAATATTTTCCTCATCATATAAATCAATAATTAATTATTCACAAATAATATTATTAGAATCACAATATTGACAACCGTGCGCTTCCAGAAAGAGGGGGCTTTCGAATAAGAATTTCTTCTTCTTGCTGCGCATAATTAGGTGACCAAACCTCTCCTTAGACAGAACTTTCTAGACATTGTCAATAATGTTATCTAATAATATTATTCAGATAATATGAATTATTGCTTCGATAATGAAAAATACTGTGTAATGACAATTATTGAAACAACAGCAATATAAAATATCAACGCAGCAATTATTAACTCAATAAAATACTGAACAGTAATTACTGTAACCATTATTGAGTAGTGCCTTCTTACGTAAGAATCAATAATTGGTGCAATACCTGGCTATCTTTCAACAACGCGTATTAGTGTGTTTTAACCACCGGGTATTCCAACAATATTAATTGGTGAATAACTACGCCAAGTTATTTAAAAACAACTTATATTTGTCGCTTTCTTCATCCAATCGCTTTAGTTATGGGGCCCACACATGGTCATGCTTGTGTCAATGCATTTAATATTCCCGATATTCACGAATATTCCAATATTCCACGACCAAATGAATATTCCCAACAACAATGAATATTTTATAACCACTTGCTTATTTTGAAATATTTATGTATTTAACCCTTAACTATCCACATTAATCAAATCAACCCTTACTATTTCAAAATAATAAATAAAGGAAATTCCTTTTTATTTAAAAAATTTGGGGTCTTACAACCTCCCTCCTTATGAAATTTCGTCCTCGAAATTGACGTGCGATACTGTGTGTTTTGAAAGGTGAGGATACCTCGCTTTCATTTCCGTTTCCAATTCCCGTGTCATTTCCTCTATAGCATGATTCCTCCACAAAACTTTAACTTGTGGTATGACCTTTCTTGCGTAGGACATGCTCCTTCCTATCCAAGATCTTGATGGTACCTCCTCATCGTTAAGTATTCTACTATCTCGTCCTGTTCTAACTCAATAACGTGGTTCGGGTCTTTCACATATTTACGAAATGCATGATATGTGAAACACATTATGAACACGAGACATACTTTCGAGGTAACGCAAGTCTATAGGCTACATTTCCTACTCGGTCAAGAATTTGAAATGGACCAATAAATCGTGGATTGAGCTTTCCTCTCTTCCCAAATCTTGTAACTCCCTTCCATGGAGCAACTTCGCAACAATACATGATCCCCTACACTAAATTCCACGTCCTTTCGATGAAGATCCGCATAACTCTTTTGTCGATCTTGTGCCGTTTGTATCGTTGTCGAATCATTTGGATCTTTTCGATAGTCATACGTATTAACTTCGGGTCCCAACAATGTTGCTTCACCCACCTCATCCCAACATATTGGAGAACGACATTTTCGTCCATATAATGCTTCAAATGGAGCCACACCTATACTTGCACGATAATCTGTTGTTGTAGGAGAATTCCACTAATGGTAAATACTTATCCCAACTACCCTTGAAGTCTAGGACACGAGTCTTAATAGATCTTCAAGAGTTTGAATAGTCCTCTCGATTGTCCGTCCGTTTGGGGATGGTATCTTTGAACTAAATCGCAAATCCGTGCCCATAGCTTTTTGCAAGCTAACCCAAAATCTTGAAGTGAATCTTGGGTCACGATCCAAAACTATGGATACCGGCATGCCATGCAACCTTACAATCTCATTCACGTATATACTAGCAAGACGTTCAAGGAATAAGTCTCCGTGATCGGCAAGAAAAATGAGCAGACTTGGTTAATCTATCAACAATAACCCAAATAGCATTGATGCCTTGAGAAACCGTAGGAAGACCCGTAACGAAATCCATAGTAATGTGTTCCCACTTCCATTCCGGAATCTCAAGTGGTTGCAACGGACCCTTAGGTACAAGATGCTCCGCCTTTACACGTTGGCAAGTTAAACACATCGAGATAAACTTTGCAATCTCTCTCTTCATATTGTTCCACCAAAATGTATGTCGAAGATCACGATACATTTTAGTACTTCCAGGATGGATTGCAAATGGTGTATTGTGTGCCTCCATCATAATCTTGTACTTCAAATCAAAGTCGTTAGGAACACAAAGTCTAGAGTGGACTCGAAGTATTCCTTCTTCATCAATTCTCGCTTCCGGAATAGCTCCTTCTTGTACTTTCTTCTTCATACATACGACATACTCCTTCCATGGCTTGAGCAACCTTAACTTTTTCTATTAAAGTTGGCTCTATGTGAAAGTAGTATGCATGCACAAACCCAATCATGTTTGATGATAAAGCATATACTTTGTAACAATCTTATTCATTTATTAATAAAAGTATTAATTTATTAAAGGCTTTTAATTATCTACATGATCTTTTTTTATAATATGTGATAAACCCATAGTTTTAAGCAATGCTTTTAGAATAATGATGATGATCATTCTAATGAGATCTAAATTCTTTGAAAGCTTAAAACTAAAATAGTTCCCAATCGTTGGATTACTAAATTGGGGATTAGTGAATCCGGATAGATTGGTACATACGTTGCTTGCTCATTGGATGAGGATGATTGATCTCATGATCATTTGTGTGGAGACACTAAAGCAAGTATGTAGGTGCTTATTAGAGAATAAGTTCACCGAACGTGGCTCGCTAAGGAATACCTAATGGAGTTTTATTTGCTGTCAATAGGAGGAATTCTGTAGTGATAGTAAGTACAAGTAATCCTTGGACTTGAGATCATCATAGTATCTTGTGTATGATGAGTTATACTTTGACTTATTCCTTAAGACCCTTAGGGTATATCAAAGGGTATGCTTGGGTATAATAAGTTTATGCATGGAGATAATGTATGTATGATCAATAAAGAATCTACCACTTCTAATAAAGAAGAGAAATGTCCTATGTGATTCGATAAATGACAACCCAAAGAGTCCTTGGCGAAGCGTAATGAAATTAGAAAGGAGTTTCTAATTTGCATTATTTGAGTTGTGCGTTTAAGAGTCGAAATATATATAATTAAATAAAATAAGACTTGACAAGTAATTCCATGTCTTATATTTAATTGGGACATTGTATGGTGGAAGGATTGAATTGTCTGATAACTATTTACTCAAAGGTTCTTTAATGATTAATGTTGAAATTTATATTATCCGGAAAGTCGTTGATCGCTAGGGAGGCTTATCCCTATTGTAGAATAAATATTATTTAAATAAATTAATTGTTTAATTTATTTATTTAAATAAGATTAGAATTGTTCTAATTGATTTATTCACAACCTGGGTTTAATATGGAGAACCTAAAGGGTCACACCATAAAAGGAAGAATAATTATTTAAAAAGTAAATGGCATAATCGTAATAATATAAGAAGTATATTTAATTTAATCTATGGTGATAGAATAAATTAAATAGCTTAATATTTATTATTTAATATTTTAGAAATATTAAATATAAATTAATAAGAGGAGTCTTATTAATATTATTACAATTATTATTATTTTAATTTCTAAAGAGTTTAGGAATTAATTTAATATAAGTACTCTCAAATATTCCTAATTAGATTAGGAAGGAAAATTAGTTAAAGGAGTTTAATTAATTATCCCTAATAAGATTAGGGAGATTAATTAATTAAAAGAATTTAATTAATTAAATAAAAACCCAATTCCTTAATTGTTAAGATGGGTTGCCCACATCTATAAATAAGAGGAGTCTTATTATGGGTGGTATGGGTTGTTGATTTTTCAACATACGTAATAATTCCAATTTGTTGGGAGAGTACACTTTTTCTATAGAGATAGAAAAACTAGGGTTTAGCCAACCAACCCATCTTCTTGAATTTTCTTCTTCCTTGGTGGATCACCTCTAGAGGCCAAACACTTGGGTGGCTAACGTTGATCAAAGGAAGGAACCAAACCCGGTGGATTCAAGTTGAACGCGAAAAGGATTGGAGGTGAACTTGTACCTGAGGAAGCTCGATCTTCAAGGGTATGATTTTATTCTTTATCTTTTCGTTTAATTAATAATTATGCATAAAGGATGATCCGAGTTTATGGTTTGTAATTATTTTTTTAAACTCTGATTTTTACTCGCTTCCGCACTTTTATGCAATTTGATTGCTTACATGAATATTACAAACCTAACACTATGCGTATACTTGACATCATCGCACTCGTTCCCGCATATGATCTTCTACTCAATGCGTCAGCTACCACGTTCGCTTTACCGGGATGGTATTGAATAGTGTGGTCGTAGTCTTTCAATAGCTCGAGCCAACGTCGCTGCCGCATGTTGAGTTCTTTTTGAGTGACGAAATATTTAAGGCTTTTATGGTCTGAATATATCTCCACTTTCTCCCCATATAGATAGTGCCTCCATATTTTTAGCGCGGAACGATTGCGCTAACTCTAGATCATGAGTAGGATAATTCCTCTCATACTCTTTAAGTTGTCGCGAGGCATAGGCTATGACTTTCCCACGCTTGCATGAGAACACATCCTAACCCTTTGCACGAAGCATCGTCAGATAACAAATCCATCCGAACCAGATGGTATTGTTAGAACAGTCTTAAAATAAGTCTCCTCTTAAGCTCTTGGAAACTCTTCTCGCATTCTTCACTCCAAACGATTTTGTATCCTTCCGAGTTAGGTTGAGTTAATGGAGTAGCGATTCGAGAAAACCCTTCCACGAATCTCCGATAATAACCAGGCTAGGCCCAAAAAGCTACGTGACTTGATCCATGAACTTCTGCTTCTAACTTTGTATTGCTTCAATCTTCACGGGATCAACGAGATACTCCATGTTTTGACACCATCGTGCCCAAGGAATGCTACTTCCTCAAGCCGAACTCGCATTTCTTCAATTTGGCATATAGTTGGTTTTCACGAAGCCTTTGAGTACCAAATTTCAAATGGTGCTCATGATCTTCACTACTTTTGGAATATATGAGGATGTCATCAATAAAGACAACAACGAATTGATCCAAATATTCCTTGAATACTCGGTTCATCATATCCATGAAAGCCGCAGGAGCATTAGTTAGTCCGAAAGACATGACTAAGAATTCATAATGCCCATACCGAAGTTCTCAAGGTCTTTGGAATATCCTCGATTCTAATCTTCACCGATGATATCCGAACGAAGATCGATTTTTGAAAAGAATTGTGCCTTGCAGTTCGGTCAAACAAGTCATCAATACGAGGTAGAGGATACCTATTCTTGATGGTGACATGGTTCAATTCCGATAGTCAATACAAAAGTCGCATACTCCGCTCTTTCTTCTTTACAAATAAAGCAGGAGCACCCCAAGGAGATGTACTAGATCGAATGAAACCGATGTCCAACAATTCCTCAGTAGTTGGACCTTTAACTCCTGAAGTTCAATAGAGCCATTCGATATGGGGTTTTAGAAATAGGCTTTGTACCGGGTTCAAGATCAATAAAGAATTCACTTCACGTTACGGGGTAGACCGGGAAGTTCTTCTGAAATACGTCGGAAAGTCAATAACAACAGAATATTATTCAAATTTGACGCGTGTCTTTATTCAAATCCATAACATGGGCTAAGAAAGCTTGACATCCGCTTTTTTAATAAACGAATAGCTTTATGATTAGATATGACAATCGATTTTAATGGTTTAGTTGCTTGAATTAAATAACAGGGTTGGTTAGGAATATGAAAACTAACAACCTTACGAAAACAATCAATTTTGGCATGATGAGTAGTTAACCAATCAATCCCTAAAATCACATCAAAAGCAAGTATCTTTAAAGAGATAAGGTCAATGGTAAGGTAATGGTGCCAACTTGAATCAAACAAGATTTATAAACAATGGATGTGATGAAAGTTTCTCCTAACGGAGTTTCCACAGATAGGTCAAAGTCTAATTTCTCCTGAGTCAAGTTTAAACGTTGAGCACATGCAGAGAGATAAATGAATGGGTAGCCACCCAGATCAAGTAAGGTATAAACTTCGCAAGAATTTATAAATAGCTTACCCGTGATCACCTCGTTTGGGTTCCTCGCATTATGACCGATCACAACAAACGCTCTTCCGGAATCGTTGACTTTGACTTTTCTCGAACGATCTTTTGAGTCACCGTCCCCATTGAACTAGGTTTCGCTCTTCGTATAATCTCGGCGATATGTCCTTCCTTTCCACAATTATAGCATACCTTGAATGTGTTGTGGGCGCTTTGACCGATATGTCCTCTTTTCGCATTTGTAGCATATATATGACCGGTGGTCGTTCTCCTCCCTTAGAACCGATTCTTGTCACGCAAGACCGCCGTCTTCACATGGTCGTTGTTAAATCTCCTCTTTTAAAATCTCCTCCCGACTTCGCTTCTTCTATTTTCATGGCCATGATTACCAGGTGAGTGGTAACCATTTTTGTCCGTCTGTTTCTTTTCTCCGCAGTTATCATTATTCGTTGATCGCTATCTCCGTACGATCCTCGGTTGTGGTCCCTCGGTTGGCCGTACTCGTTATCTCGCTCTAATAATTGAGCCTTGTTTACAACATCCGAATAGAGAAAAGTTTATAAGAAATGAGATCTTGGCGTATCTTGGGTTTTCAAACCTCTAAGAAACATCCGCGTCATCGTTCCTCATTCTCCACCAAATGAGGTGCAAACACGGATAACTCGCAAACTTTGCCTCGTCTTCGAGACACCGCCATGTTGTTTTTTTCTAATCTGATGAACTCCACTTCCTTCATATAGCGAACACTTTCGTGAAAGTATTTGTCATTAATTAGCTTCTTACACGCCTCCCAAAGACATGCCGAAAAGTACCGGATGGAGTACGCTTCACGATCTCCCACCAAAGAGTACCGCCTCGCCACGGAACATAAAGGTGGCGAATGGAACCTTCTGTTCTCCGTGCATCCCAAGACATCGAATATCTTGGTAATTTGTTTGACCCATGTTTCCGCCATGTGATCGGATCGCTTTCCCTTAAATTCGTGGTCCCAACTCTTTGAATCGCTGCTGTTGTGTGACAACCCGTGAATTGCTATCATTTCCTCCTCATTTTTTGAACACGAGTTTCCCTCGATTTTTTGCATGAATCTGCAAAAAACTTCTAAACATCCCTCGCTCATCATCTCGCTTCAATGGTGTTGTTCATGGGAGGAACATTGTCGACTGTTACACGCTTCTCCTCGTTGGTGAGTACGAGCATCTCCACGGTCTCATTTTCATTGTTAATATTCTCGATCGACATTCTCAAATCTTCATATAAAACAAGGGTTAATTAAGGAAATCAATATATCACATAATATCCCTATATCTTGACCAACTAACAAATAAGCTTAGGTAGGACACACTAGCGAAGGATTTACTCGTCTCTCCCTCCTAGTTCTATTCCCGATCTCCCCGGAGATCATATCCTAAGCTCGATACCAACCGTGACGCCCCAAAATAGGTATACATCACCTATTATGAGTTGTCAATACGTGTACGTAAACAACTACAACTTTATTATTACAACAAGAAAAGCGTGAGTTTGAATACAAATATTATCTTCTGACAATATCTATACTCAAATAAATCCTCATCACATTTATTGATACATTATTTTACAAAAATGGTGAGGACTACTAAACAATTCTTTCTAAAACCTTCATTCCATACCCCCACTGCATTACTCGCGTTATATTCTCGCCTCCCCGAGAAAAATGGAACAAAAAGGAAAAGGGTGAGCTCAACTAGCTCAAGAAAGAATATTATGAGTAAGATGATATACAACAAATTATCGTTAGTCTTCAACAGGAAAAATATAATAGAATACAATAGACAACAAATTTTAAATCAATATTCGCAGCGAAATAATAATTCATTAGAAGAGTTAAGTAGAAATGCAAACTACTATCTTCTATGTATGAATTTAAAAGTTCATCGTCTATCTTTTATCCCCTGTAACATCAATCAATATATCCGAATCAAATATTCATCTTTTGCACTACTGGCCAAAGATATTCATCGATTAATTCATGTTCATTTAAACACTGCTCATCTTTTGCACTACGGGCCAAAGATATTCTTCGAAATCATTCATCTTTGCACTACAGGCCAAAGATATTCTTAAGAAATCATTCATCTTTGCACACTACAGCCAAAGATATTCCATAATATCATCATTTAAAACGAGGATGATGAAAATATTTTTTAAAGAAACGAATCCAAAGAAAAAATGACAAGGATTAAGGATTAAGGATTCGTACTTGGTTTTATCCACGCCCAAAAATACCTAAAAAATAATCATAGTGGTGTAAAATTCAAGAATGATCAAAACATGGATACAATCGAGTTAGTATCCGAATAGATGTTTTGACGAAAAGAAGAAATTTTATTTTTCTATGAATAGTACCAGTATCGTGAATAGTGCCGTATCGTGAATAGTAACTCAGACACCAAAAGATAGAAATTCCACAAAAACATCTTCACGCTTCATGAATAGTACTTGTGAATAGTAACTCGTGAATAAGAACTCCCGCATGAATAGTAACTCGTGAATAGTAACTCATGAATAGTAACCCATGAATAGTAACCCAGCATGAAAAAGTTCCAAATTTGATAAAACTTGGATCAACATTTCAAAGATAATGATATTGAAGAAATAATATCATTACGAAAAAAATAATATCCCTTACCTCGAAAGATCAAGATTTAGCTAGAATACGGGTATAGTCTTTGAAGGAACTTGCACCTTCTAGCAATACTCAAAGTATACTCAAAATACTCACAAGAATACGCTCAATAATATAGAGAGAGAAAACTTCAGCTTACGTGTGATTTTCAATTCTAACCCAAGCACCCTATTTATAGAAATTGCTTAGAACACCAAAGCGTAAAAATTTATTAAATATTATTATATTTTTTCAAAATCCTCATACGCGACACTCATCCATCAGCCACACATGTAGCCCACCTCTCGAAAAAAGTAAGAAAAACGTTTTTGTAATTTAAATTATTTTAAACTTCCAAAATTAATTATTTGAGACTTGAACTTCAATAATTCATAATAAATAGCCCTTTCATCAGAAAATTCGAATCTTGCGAGTTTTTATAGGAAATTCAATTCTTTACAACTTTGCGAAGAAAGTTTTTCCAAATTCCAAATAGAAATTGAATCAAAATCCACAAACGGGCAATTTTACAGCTATAATCAAATTTCACCAATAAATGGGGTCCAATCGACATGTTTAACATGTTTTAAACATTTATTGCAACAAAAATACTCTTCCTCCTCAGATACTCATATATCCCACATTCGTTGTAAAAATATCACCGTTAATATATTATTAAAATAATATATTTAAATGAATTATTTTATCGTAAAAAGATAAAATATTAATTTTCAACAATTGTCATTTTTAAAATTTTCTCCATCTATATCCACATAAAATCAATATTTTCCTCATCATATAAATCAATAATTAATTATTCACAAATAATATTACGAATCACAATATTGACAACCAGCGGCCTCCTGGAAAGAGGGGGCTTTCAATAAGAATTTCTTCTTCTTGGCATACAATTAGGTGACCAAACCTCTCCTTAGCGTAACTTTCTAGACATTGCCAATAATGTTATCTAATAATATTATTCGGATAATATGAATTATTGCTTCGATAATGAAAAATACCGTGTAATGACAATTATTGAAACAACAAAGAATATAAAATATCAACGCAAAGAATTATTAACTCAATAAAATACTCGAGCGGAATAATTCAGAACCATTATTGAGTAGTGCCTTCTTACGTAAGAATCAATAATTGGTGCAATACCGCAAAGCTACTTGCTCAACAACGCGTATTAGTGTGTTTTAACCAACGGGTATTCCAACAAGATAATTGGTAATAACTACGCCAGTTATTTAAAAACAACTTATATTTGTCGTTTTCTTCATCCAATCGCTTTTTCGTTATGCCACACATGGTCAAGCTATTGTAGTCGTTAATAATATTCCGACTGCGCATTTATATTCCACGACCAAACGAATATTCCCGACAACAATGAATATTTTATAACCACTTGCTTATTTTGAAATATTTGCGTATTTAACCCTTAACTATCCACATTAATCAAATCAACCCTTACTATTTCAAAATAATAAATAAAGGAAATTCCTTTTTATTTAAAAAAATTTCGGGGTCTTACAGTAGCGCTCCCAAATTTGGGTCCCTTGAACCTCGGACCTAGTGCATCACGATACAACATATTCTTACACATTCTATAACTAATGCAGAATATATAAACAAACATTATTCATTTGAAATTATTTTACAACATTTCCCAAGGTCTACAACATTAACTCAATACATACCTTAATAATTAAAAAGGTTTACATAATCATTCTAAATAAGATAACTGTAATAGTTAAACGTTCATATGGAACTATTCTCCAACTTTGCCTTTGACTTTATCCTTCTTCAAACTCTCGGGCTTTAACTGAAATATTATCATGATATAGCAAGGGTGAGCAACTACTTTGCTCAACAAGTTTAAATACAATAAAGATATATCATGATAGAAGAATAGAATATAGCTTTCTGAATTTTCAACAAAATATAATAATTTTGAAAGATTGAGAATCAAATTTTAAGAAATGAATAACTGAATCAATAACGCTGAGTGGTTAACAATGACCACAAACAAATACTTTGGTAATGAAGGTGATCAACTTTTCATACCCGATAAACATATGAGACTTGCACTAAGTGCGAATAACAATAATTATCATGGATGTGGAATAAGTCGCAATAATTAAACCACTAGCATGCTTGAAACATAATTACTCGAGTTTAAGTTAGAAAACTTGTCTTAACCGTCGATTAAACAGGTTTGTGTTATAAGCATGTGTATATACGAGTTTTGACACGACAATAATTCGCTTAACACGACATGATCGTCACCCTTAATATAAACTACTTAAAGACATTTATTTACATAAAACCCTAAACGAATAGGAATAAGCTTTTCATCACCAGAATAGTGTTAGATTTTTAGTCAAGTGCAAGACCTTATTAGAGAGGTTGGGAACCCGAGTTTTCACTCTATTTTTGGAACCCGAGTTTTTGCCCCTAATGTAAACTGCTTAGAGAGACATTTATTTACACGAAATCGTTAATGAATAGGAATAGTATTTTTTCTCTTTAACAACGTTAGACTTTAATTCATTTGTAGGACCTTCTCATTAGAGAGGTTTGGAACTCAAGTTTTCACCCTAACTTATTAGACGGGTTTGGATCCCGAGTTTTTCCCCCACCTAAGATAGGGGTTAGGGAGTAGTTAGACCCAACTAGTTTCTTTGCTTTAAAAAAGCGTAATAGGCTAGCATGCTTATCAGGCTTAGATTCGTATTAATGTGTCAAATTTATTGGAATAGCCAATTCTAATATGTCAATTTCATGGTTGAACTTATTCTTTTAAAATGTAACTTAAGCTCTTATGAGGGTGTTGATTTTATTTGGGTTTCTAAAACTGTAAGTTGTATCGCTCTCTAGTATAAGTTGGTCAACTTTGTACAGCTTGTCTAGACAAATCAATTGCACTCGTGGTATTTTTAACAAGTTGTAAACAAGCTATTTGAGTTCCATCAATCATTAATCACCCAAGTTACCATATTATTATATTTTGTATATCTCTTAATTGTTAAAACATGAAACTAATTAGAAACCGTAATGAAGTTAATGCGAACTATGGATAAATAAACTTTTTGAATATTAAGTTAAGCCAATGTTGGGTTGTTTTTGCATATGGTACCATTTATAAAAGGGAACTAATATTTCCATATAAAGATTGATTTTTTCACATTATTCCTCTCACATGAATAATGAGTAAGTCCCAATAATAGACATTTTAAAATATTATTTTAACATATGAAAATATCGGTTTCATTTATAAAAACCTCTTGGCTTTTTCATCCCATTTGATATTATTATTGACATTATCAATTGTATTTCTATTAGTGATTAAAATCCTAGAAATTTAGTTGAATGAGAGTGGCCTTTGAGAGGGAGAGGGAGAGAGAAAAGTGAAAGAGGGTGGGATAGGAGTTGTGAAGTAATTTTTGTCTACTTAAACTCCCACATCAAAGAGAGTGCCAAACCTAATATCACAACACAAATAAATCAACTTGTAAGACCTAAAAATTCACCCAAGCCATGTGATGAGCACAAAGCGAACTATTCTTTCGCCTTTTACTAAAGAATATCGTGTGTTAAATCACGCACGCTGGGCATACGCCTATTTTTGTAGGGGATTCCTCTAGGAAACTCTCCTTACAATCTAAGTTGTTTAATAATTTTGTAAATTAAGTATTAAATATAATTTTAGTTTCTTAAATGTTAAGGATTATATTGTGCATTTAGTTGAATATTGTAAAATCTTGGATTCTTGTGTTTTATCTATAATTTAATTTCAAACAAAATGTTAGTGGTAAACTTATATGTTATGATTCATGAATTTACTCACGTCTCGCACATCCAGTTTAGGTTTATATTTTTATTTTTTTTTTTTGTCAAATATAAACTATGGTGATTCTTTGGAGGATTGAGGTACGCCAAAATTTCTTTCTTTCGTAATTCACATAGTTTCGTGACACTTTATTTGTTTATAGTTTGCTTTTATTTTATTTGTGCATTCTCATTTGTAATCTAACATTAAGGGCACAACCTCAGTAATAAGATAAGGTGGGAATTTCATCACCACCATTTTGGCCCACAAACAACCCAACTTGCATTTTGCATTTTGAGATTTAAGATTTTTAATAAAATCATCTTATTTATTTATATTTTAGGACTCTTGAGCTCAGTTAGGACATTTGTTTTGTGAGTAGTCTAAATTTTAAATTAATCAAACTTGGAATAATAATTTTACTTGGAATCAAGTGGTTCAAAAGATTTAATGCACACCAAATAAATCAATTTTTTAAACTTATTCAATTAGTCAAGTTCATATCCACATCCATATTCTATTCGTTTTCGAACCTTTATATCACAACAATTATCAAATTAAGAAGAAGAAAGATTTGTGCCAATTTCGAAACTATGGAAGTTTGGTGTAACTTCAAATAATTAGGAGTCACCATAGAATTTTTTTTAAGATAACCGTAGGGTTAAGATTTTTATTTTATTTTATTTTATCTTGAAAATCTTATATTTTTGTGGAAATTTGTGGGAAAATTGTCTATTTGTTTTCAATTTGTGGAAAGATGGATTCTAATTAAAGTTGAGAATAATAAATTTGACTTGGAATCAAGAACCCTATGAAAGTTTTAATGCACACCAAGTAAATCAATTTTTTCTTATGAAATTCCTTATCCAAGTTCATATCCATATCCATATTCCTATTTTTTGACCAACCTTAAAGTAAACACAATCCAATTATCAAATGAAAAGAGGAAAGACTTAGTGCCTTAGAGAAAAATAAAAGTTTTAATGAAAATCAATTTAGCATGGAAAAAGCTATATCTAAAATAGAAATTCAAATAAGTCGATTAGTCAAAGTATAAAAAAAGAACAAGAGGTGGGTGAATTTTTCTAAAAAACTCTAAGGTTAATTTGGAAAATCTTGATGGTTAATGGAAATGATGAGGAAAATAAAAAATATTTGTATTTAAAAGATCCAATTGATTTTTCTTAAATCACCTTGAATTTGAGAAGTCTAAAAATATATGAGTTTATGCCTAAAATTTTGATAGTATACACATTGTCAATTTCATAGTTGAACTTAATTATTCTTAAAAAATCTATAAGCTCTTTTGAAGTTGATTTTCTTTGGGTTTCTAAAGACTTATTCCTAAAAAATTCTCTAGTATAAATTGATCAATTTTTGGACCAACCCAATAAAGTAAACATAATTTTGAGTTGTCAATGATTTTATGGTGGGAAATTGAAAAAGATCTAATTGATTTTTTGAGTTCCAATCATCATCCACAAAATTATAATTTAGAATCTCTTAATTGTTAATACATGAAACTAATTAAAAATAAGAATGAAGTTTATGTAGAACTCTGGACAAATAAACGGTTGTATATTAAGCTAAGCCAATGTTGGGTTGTTTTTGCATTTGGTACCATTTATAAAAGGGAACTAATATTTTCACATAAAAATTGATATTTTCACATTATCCCTCTCACATGGAATAGTGAGTGAGTCTCGCTTCCATGTGAAAGAGACTTATGTGAAAATATCATTTTAACATATGGAAATATCAGTTTCATTTATAAAACCTCTTGACTTTTTCATCCCATTTGATCTTATTGTCATTCTCAGTTGTATTTCTATCAGTGATTAAAGTCATAGAAATTTAGAGGAAAGAGAGTGGCCTCTGAGGGAGAGGGAGAGGGAAAAGAGGGGTGGGAGAGGAGTTGTGAAGTCATTTTTGTCGACTTAAACTCCCACATCAAAGAGAATGACAAACCTAATATCACAACACAATGATATGAATCAACTTGTATCACCTAAAAAATTCACGCAGCCATGTGATGAGCACAAAGCTTAACTATTCTTTCGCCTTTTACTAAAGAATACCGTGTGCTCAATCACGCATGCAAAGGGCATCGCCTATTTTTGAGGGGGTTCCCTCTAGGAAACTCTCCTACAATCCAAGTTGTTTAATAATTTTGTAAATGAAGTATTAAATATATAATTTTAGTTTCTTAATGTTGAGGATTATAGTGTGCATTCAGTTGAATATGGTAAAATCTTGGTATTATTGATTTTTTTTGTTGTACTTGCTTTTATAGTGTGAAGGATGGCTTTGTTTAAAAACCAATGATGCAAAACAAAACAGAGCTATAAATACCATGATGTAAAACGGAGGCACACAACCAAACATAAGGTACAGTTTGATAGCATTTCGTGTAAGCAGATGGCACCTGAAGAAATAATCTGCAGTACAACTTCCAAACAGTTCCTTATGAAATACAAAAACTAGTCCAATTGAGTATTCAGTTTATATCAGAATGGTTAAAAATGGCCTAGCCAGTGACTTAGGCTAATTGCTCCCAAATCAAACAAGATATGTACTAAAATGGTTAGTAGCAGTCTATTACTTTGTTGTGAAAAGAGACCATTTGTTGGTCAGTCATTACAATACAAGAAAAAAACCAAAAGACAGAAACCAAGATTTGAAGTTAACTAATTTAATTTGCTGCTAGTCCTAGAATTGGAAGGGTGAGAACTATAAGTTTGATTGGAAGTTCAGTTAAGTAGTTCTCTAAGGACCTAATCTCCCCAAAGTACAACAGTTGCAAAATAAGCAGGTGTCCTTTCCTTGACATACGCGCAAGGGCGAAACGAAGTCCCATATCGAAAGAAGTAGAAACAAAGTTTTAGTAGTTAGCCAACTTTGAGAGCCTTAATAGACACGACCTTACTTGAACAGGATCTGTTCTATAGGCTCGTACCTCTGTATCCTTGATTTCTAAGGAGACAGGTGACCAAGTCTGGTGGATGAACCATGACTGCAGGACCAGAGCGTGATTAATAGCTCCATGGCCCTTTGGACCATTCGAGCAGTAGAGGATCGTTCTCAGTCAAGGCCTCTTGGCTGGGGTGGTCCTGCAGTTGTCTGACAGACTCCTCCTCCCCCTTTTTTGGACCTACTTTTTCATTTTAATGTGTTGTAGATCAATAATCTAATGCATTTTGGCTTTAAGCCCAGGTTGGTTTGCACCGCCGATTCGATTTTATGATCAAATCCGAAATGAAAGAACATACCAATGAAAAGATTCAGAAGAATAAGTAATTGGATAACCCATTGTTAGTTTATGGATTGACTATCAGGAAACTAATTAAACCAGAAAATATTTTTTATATTGTCAATAGTTAAACTCTGTTGGTCAAACTCAATAAAGTGTTGTATATTGATTATTTAGCTGATTAGTTCAGTTGGTTTGATCTGCCAATATAAAAAATATGGTCACTAAATTTGAAGACAGACTTTCTCCTCCTCCACTAATATAAAATATGTCGTAACTTTTTGAGAACGATAACAGAATTTAATACTAAATGAGATACTTTTAACGTGGAACATAAAATATGGACATACTTCACTAAAACTCAAACAAAGCTATTTTGTATGTATCCCATGTTGCAGGACTTAGTGCCCGGGCTTGAACCCCTGAGGTTTAAAGGATATACCAATTAGTGCTGATATGGGAACTTTACAAGATTTCAGAGACAGAATCCAACACAAGAACTGTTTCAGCCATTATCTGGAATATCCAACACAAGAACTGCTTAAGCCATTATCTGGAATTCTGTCCACCATCTTGAACAAACAGAATTGTCCCAATATCAACCACACTATCCAGTCCAATTCTTCTCCATAGGCCCTTTACATATAATGGCTCAACCTCCTCCGCTAGCCTAATAGAAGCCGACCAATATTTTATTGCATAGCTGAAGCAGCAGGCTCCAAACTCAGTCATATATATTAGTCTAGGGAGTTTAGCTAACTTGCAAATTAACTAACTTGATAATGAGCCCAATAGCTAGAGCTTTTATGGTGGCATGAAAATACTACTCTTTTTATGCCCAAATAAAAAAAATTGCCCTTCTCTTCATTACTTGATAATGAGCCCAATACTATTTGATATCATGACAGTATATATACAAGTTGCTTAGGATTATATGACATGTCACTTGAATTAAGATAATTTTATTCTTATGTAATTTATTCATCATTTTAGTTTTCATATTTTTATTTTTATGGGAAGGATTCATTTTCAGATACCTATACAAACATATTAAGCTGAGTTGATTTTCCTTCCCACACCCGAAATAAAAAAGAAAAGGGTGTCCAAAAGTAAATTTGTATATGATTATGTTTTTGAAAAGATTTTCCAATAAAAAAGATAAAGCTTAAAAGCTAAATCTCAACTCATAAAGACAATGAAGTTGTAAGTCGTCTCTTACAAAATAATGATGCTTTTGAGATTTGGTGCATCATATGATAATAGCATGCATGTTTAATCATCTTTTCATCCTCCAATCAGCTAGAAATAACCCTTTTACTAATTGTAGCTCATAATTCAGGTACTTTGTACTGCTACTTTATAATTTGTCATTCTTGAGGAATGATCAATGCATTAATTCCTAAATATATGATCAATAATATGGACTACGTTTGTCTTAATTAAGTAGAGAGTTTGCATATTTATACCTCAACTGAGTTTGCATATCTATAATCAGTAAAGATCAAAGATGGTTGGGGGAACTGAAAAGTTTTTTAGGTTTTTCCGATGGAATATCCGGCAAACTTAAATCCGTCGAATTTATGTTATCCTCGACGGATAGTCCGTCGAAGATAATATTCATTCCGTTGAAAAAAAGTTAGCATTGGCGCCAAAATGCTGCTTACATTTTCGACGAATTTCGTAATGAGAATTACATTAGTGTTGACAAAATTAATGTCGATCAAAATTTCGTCAAATTAAATTATGTTCTACGGAATATATTTCTTCGAAATAAATTATGTCGGTCTTAGGCGATTTTCTTGTAGTGTGTTAAGAAAGGCATCCAAAAATATGAGATGACATAGTACCCAAACCAAATTTCTTGGTGAATTGAGACACCATGTGAGCGGAGAAGCTTCGGAAAAACTTTGATGCTACACACCCATCCTTTGCAAAAGAAGATAGAAATGTGGGGCTAGGACTCCACCGATGGTTTCACTCCATTTGCCCTGTCAGCACACCACACTTTACTTGGCATGTTATTGAAGGATACATATATGTTTTTGTCGTTACTCATTCCTGGTCCTCATAGCTCGAGCAAAGACATCGATGTATACTTGAGACCGTTGATTAATGAGTTGAAAATGCTATGGGAGACGGGAGTTCACACCTATGATGCATCTTCTAAACATAATTTTCATATGAGAGTTGTAGCCATTTGGACTATGAACGACTTTCCTGCATATGGTATGATGAAAGGATGGATCAGAACACACAAAAAGATGGCATGTCCAGTGTGCAAAGATGAAACAAAAGTTATATATTTAACGTGGGAAACTGATAAATCCACAACAAAAAAAATGATATTTTCACATTAAAATCGTCGCCATAGATTCTATATCGACGATTTTCACCGTCGCTATATGAACTACAAAGTACCTGAATTATGAACTACAATTGGAACGTGTTATTTCATAGAATAAAATAAATTAATTAATCATTACATTATGTACTTATATGAATTGAGGGAAGACATCTTGTATGTATGATTTCGATGTGCTTAAGGGTGAAAGTTTTCAATTGCCTCTCTAAATCTTTGGGTGAATGTATAGGTGTGTATAAAGTTCTTGAGATGATAATTGGGACCAAACCCTAATTGTTTTATTTATAGAATAACTAATGTTACGTTTGGATTAAAGGAATGGAATGAGTTATTTCATACTCTCCCTCACCAAAGAATAAAATTCATAAATTTGGAAGGAATAAGAAATGGTTCAATCCATTCCGATCGCAACCAAACACAACTTTTTTCATTCCATAAGAATGAGTCATTTTATTCCTACCTTCATTACTCCAATCCAAACTTAAGATAAGGGTCAAAATCGTCCATCAAGATTTGAAACCTTAGGGTCCATTATGTCAAATACTATATGTAATATTACTTATAGGCCACATAATTAATTACCAAACTCATAAATAAAGTGATTAAATTAATACAATATGTAAGCCTAATAATTCCATAAATAGTAGAGACCGCATAAGAAAATAAAATATTATAACATTCTCCCACTTGGCCGAAATACTATTTATATACAAAACATAACGCATACAATCATTAATTTGGCCAAATATTAATTTAATGTCTTCATCATGCATGTTAAAACAAAAGCACCAATGCGAATTAATATAATCTTTGTGTCACTATTAACACAACATCCTCATTAGTTATACAAATAGTACTTTTATTAGAACAAAGATTAACATTAAGCAAAATGATGAGTAGGTTGAAAACCTACTAATTGGGTATTTTTAACTTGAAATATTGTGAGTTTTTGGGTATTGTTCGTGTTATCTTTTTGTTTTTTATTATACTTTGCAGGAAAAGGAGTGGGATTGGACTTGAGAGCTGAAAAGAAGGAAAAGATGTAGAACTGGACAAACCGGAAGAGTGGTGCGGGGCACGCTGCTATTACATTGGAGATGGCGCGGGCCGCGCTGGGCTATTTGAAGATACTATAAGGGTAGGCGGGGGCCTTGTTGACTAGTAAGGGAAACGACAGGCGTCTTTGATCCCGACGGATTGGGCTGATTTTGTTTCCTTAATGCCCAAAGTTGATTGATATGAGGACTTTGACTTACCTTATGTACTACGGTTTTGTTAGGACTATAAATACTTGTTTTTATTAAGATTTAAGAGAATTTTGACTACAATTTATTGAGAGCCACTTCTATTAGAGATTCGGAGATATCATTGGAGAACAAACAAGGCGGAGATTGAAACTTAGAGACTGGAGATTCCTTGATAGAGTTTTTCTTCTTCCCTTAATTTCAGTATCTGTACTTGAGATGTTATTTAATTTTAATCTTCTTTTAATTTTATATCTTTCTGATATTACATACACAATCCTCTTAATTATTACTCTGAAAGTCCTATAATCTTTTGGCTAAATCTTTCGAGCTTACAACTTTAAGGTTAACTTTCTTATATCCCATAACTAGAGTATTTCCTATCAATCATTTGATCAGAAAAATCTCTCATCTACATCCTTAAACGATTATACGCATTTTGGTTAATTTACACTAACTTGTGTTTGTTTTAACTTGCGTTAACTTGACACCAATTTGTGTCAATTTGATAACAACTCGTATCACTTAATGCTAACACCAACTTTTATCGGACTCTTGTATTGACACCAACTTGTGTCAGATACCAACTTGTATCATACGCTTGAGTCAACATCAACTTATGCTTTACTCTTAGGTTATTATGTCTGTTTTATTAGGGCAACAGTTGTGTCTTCTCTTTACTCTGACATCCTCTATGTCGATTCAATAAATCATTACAACATTTGTCTAGCCGATTCAAATACCTTAGACGTATACCAATAATTCAAACATTAATCGAAACATTTGTCTGTCCAACTCAATTGGCATTAACTTATCTTTAAATATTTCAAAATTTCCCAAAATCATTTTATGACGTCATGATACCGTACTGTATTTACAGTCCGTTGAGTATTCTGTCATTTTGTGACTTTATCATACTACAAAATACCATAGTGGGCTGACGATCATTAGATCACATCCAACACTAGTTCAATCTGCATTAATGACTTCATTTTATCATATCTACACTAAATGCATTAATGATATATAAGATACATTAATTTTGATATTTTCAAATCATTTTTGTCTAGCCGAAACAATTAGCATGCATAGACATAAAAATAATTTAACTTTTAAAACTCATTGATTCCATAATCCAACCCAATATTTTTTAAAAAATGCTTTTATTAGCAAGATGTCAATATATTTGAAATCTAGCATAGCTAGAAGATTTGGAATACCTATGCTTCCTTCATCAACTCCAATTTTCTCCAATGCTTCATTGCTTAATTATTCTATCTATTTATATCATCCTTAAAGTTTACTATATTGAAAATCCTCAGTTCTCAATCCACAACTTTTCTATACCCTAGTATAGTTCATTAAACATACCACACGTTATGAGTTGAGGAACTTACCACAATAATATGATTTTAGGAACTTGTCCTAGCAATACGTAGTCCAAGAACCAATCAGGAACTATCCATACGCTCAGGGGTTCAAAAACATAACATACGGTTGTGAGTCACAAACTTACCATAAGCATGAGTTTTAAGAACTCACACCTAATCTTATATTCTCTAACTATCAAATATAAATACGAGAAAAGAATCACCTTTTCGCCATATGTATATTGATAGCGCGACAACATCATTTCAATGATTATCAATGTGATAAAATGAGTAGTTGTTAGACCAAGCATAAAATCCCTGCCCATACAAAGGCTTATACAACTCAGCTATCAAATGAGTCCTCAGTTGAAATACCACATAATCTTAGCTTTCTCTTTTCTCAATACGAATTTCTTTTAATTCATATTTTATCATCTACAACTCTTTTCGAGTTTACATAGTACAATTTCATAGTAAATCCTTTTTATAGCGTTAGGTTATATCATTCCAATCGTTTAACATATCATATGTTATTATAACTTCATCTAGATTGTTTCATTTATTTATCAATAATTTAATTGATAAACTTGATTATTTAAAATCTTAAACATTTATCTATTCTCAAAAGCGAAATCTTTACATTGCTCTATAACAAATCTTTATCATATAAATTATGATTAAACACTTAATCTTTTATTTTATAAGTTCTTCTTTATAATCTAGTAAACCGAATACCAATCTAGCAACCTAGATTATCCATACAGCTTGTTGTTTTCCAACACAACACAACAAGCTGAAATATCTAAACAGCAAATTGTATATTAATACAACAAACTGTTTACTAATACAACAAACTGTATACTGATACAACAAACTGTATTCCCTTTTTCAACATATTGAATTCCAATTCATCATACTATATACCCAATATAGTATATTGAATGTCTAATTCAACATACTTTATTCTTAAAATAACATATCTTATCTTTATTATCAGAGTCCGGTAACTCCAGATTCTTATCTTTATAACTCCTCGAGATTCTTCTTTAAATCTTTTCTATCTTCTCCTTTAATTAATAATGAATTTTTCAAATTCATCTCTTAGCACTTTAAACTCTATTTGAGTTGTTTCCTTATCCTCATCTCTACGGTTATAGCCTAAGATACTCCTACCTAAGGTTTATAACCTACATCTATGATACCAACTGTAGCGCTCCCAAATTTGGGTCCCTTGAACCTCGGACGTAGTGCATCACGATACAACATATTCTTACACATTCTATAACTAATGCGGAATATATAAACAAACATTATTCATTTGAAATTATTTTACAACATTTCCCAAGGTCTACAACATTAACTCAATACATACCTTAATAATTAAAAAGGTTTACATAATCATTCTAAATAAGATAACTGTAATAGTTAAACGTTCATATGGAACTATTCTCCAACTTTGCCTTTGACTTTATCCTTCTTCAAACTCTCTAAGCTTTAATCGAAATATTATCATGATATATAGCAGGGTGAGTAAATCTGTGGCGCCCCCCAAAATAGGTATACACAACACCCATTCTCGAGTCGCCAAATACATGGTACAAAAAGCAAACTACAACTTCAATAATACAAATGTCGTGTGAAATACGACAATATATCTTCGTGAGTTTAAATATAATATTGTCTTCTAGACAAAATCCACATGCAAATAAATCCCCATCATAATTATTGATTCATTATTTTACAAAATGGTGAGGACTACTAAACTCTCTCTAGAACCTTCATTCCATACCCGACTAGTACTGCTACATTCTCGCCTCCCGAGAAGAAAAAATGGAACAACAAGGAAAAGGGTGAGCTCAACTAGCCCAAGAAAAGAATATTATGACTAAGATAATATACAACAAATTATCGTTAGTCTTCAACGAGGAAAAATCGATAGAATACAATTGACAACAAGTTTCGGATCAATATTCGCATGGCGAAATAATAATTCATAGAAGAGTTACGTAGAGAATGAAATCTACTATAATCTATGAATTTAATAGTCCATCATCAATATTTTATCCTCAGTAACATCAATCAATATGCATCTGGAATCAAATATTCATCTTTGCACTACTGTGCCAAAGATATTCATCGATTAATCATATTCATTTAAACACTGTTCATCTTTGCACTTTGTGGCCAAGATATTAATCAATCGGTCATGTTCATCTCAACACTGCTCATCTTTGCTCTACACAGCCAAAGATATTCTTCTTAAATCATTCATCTTTTGCACTACTGTGCCAAAGATATTCAATAATATCATCATTTAAGATCGAGGATGATGAAAAATATTTTTAAAGAAACGAATCCATTGAAACAAAATGACAAGGATTAAGGATTAAGGATTCGTACTTGGTTTTATCCACGCCCAAAAATACCTCAAAAAATAATCATAGTGGTGTAAAATTCAAGAATGATCAAAACATGGATACAATCGAGTTAGTATCCGAATAGATGTTTTGGACGAAAAGAAGAAATTTTATTTTTCTATTGAATAATCCAGATATCACGTGAATAGTGTCAGATATCGTGAATAGTCTTAGATATCGTGAATAGTAACTCAGACACCAAAAGATAGAAATTCCACAAAAAACATCTTCACGCTTCATGAATAGTACTACGTGAATAGTAACTCGTGAATAAGAACTCATGAAATAGTAATTAAGTGAATAGTAACTCATGAATAGTAACCCATGAATAGTAACCCAGAGCATGAAAAAGTTCCAAATTTGATAAAAACTTCAGATCAACATTTCAAAGATAATGATATTGAAGAAATAATATCATTACAAAAAAATAATATCCCTTACCTCGAAAGATCGAAGACTTCTAAATGAAACACCGGATATAAAGCTATGACTTGGACTTGCACCGTATAGCAATACTCAAAGTATACTCAAAATACTCACAAGAATACGCTCGATAATATAGAGAGAAAAACTTGAGTTTACGGTGTGATTTTCAATTCTAACCTAAGCACCCTATTTATAGAAATTGCTTAGAACACCAAAGCGTAAAATTTAATAAATTAATAATATAATTATATTATTTTCTACACATGTCTAGAATCTGATTTCAGCCATCAAACACATGCCACCTTCTAGAAAAAAATAAGAAAAACGTTTTTCTAATTTTAAATATTTTAAACTTCAAAAATCAATTATTTGAGCTTCAAACTTCAATAATTCATAATAAATAGTCCTTTCATCAGAAAATTCGAATCTCATGAGTTTTTATAGAAAATTCAATTCTCTACAACTTTGCAGAAGAAAGTTTTTCCAAATTCCAATCAAAATTGACCGAAATCCACAAACGGGCAATTTTACAAAATTATAATCAAATTTCAATTCGATAAATGGGGTCCAATTGACATGTTTAACATGTTTTAAACATTTATTGCAACAAAAATACTCTTCCTCCTCGTATACTCATATATCCCACATTCGTTGTAAAAATATCACCATTAATATATTATTAAAATAATATATTTAAATGAATTATTTTATCGTAAAAAGATAAAATATTAATTTTCAACAATTGTCATTTTAAAAATTTTCTCCATCTATATCCACATAAAATCAATATTTTCCTCATCATATAAATCAATAATTAATTATTCACAAATAATATTACGAGAATCACAATATTGACAACCGAGTGCGAGTTCAGAGGAAGAGGGGCTTTCCAATAAGAATTTCTTCTTCTTGGCCAAGCAATTAGGTGACCAAACCTCTCCTTAGATGAACTTTCTAGACATTGCCAATAATGTTATCTAATAATATTATTCGGATAATATGAATTATTGCTTCGATAATGAAAGATCTTGTGTAATGACAATTATTGAAACAACAAAATATAAAATATCAACGCAAACAATTATTAACTCAATAAAATACTTGAGCGATAATTCTCGTAATCATTATTGAGTAGTGCCTTCTTACGTAAGAATCAATAATTGGTGCAATACTGCAGTCTACTCTTGTTCAACAACGCGTATTAGTGTGTTTTAACCACCGGGTATTTTAACAATGATAATTGGTAATAACTACGCCGTTATTTAAAAACAACTTATATTTGTCGTTTTCTTCATCCAATTACTTTCCGTTATTATGGGGCCCACACATGGTCGCAACTGTCATTCATTTAATATTCCCAAACATCATTTAATATTCCACGACCAAACGAATATTCCCCGACGATAATGAATATTTTATAACCACTTGCTTATTTTGAAATATTTGCGTATTTAACCCTTAACTATCCACATTAATCAAATCAACCCTTACTATTTCAAAATAATAAATAAAGGAAATTCCTTTTTATTTAAAAATTTCGGGGTCTTACAACCTCCCCTCCTTATGAAATTTCGTCCTCGAAATTGACGTACGTACCTGGTGTTTTGAAAAGGTGAGGATACCTCGCTTTCATTTCCGTTTCCAACTCCCAGGTCATTTCCTCTATAGCATGATTCCTCCACAAAACTTTAACTTGTGGTATAACCTTTGCGCGTAGGACATGCTCCTTCCTATCCAAAATCTTGACAGGTACCTCCTCATACGTTAAGTCTTCGGCTATCTCGTCTGGTTCTAACTCAATAACGTGGTTCGGGTCTTTCACATATTTACGAAGTACAGATATGTGAAACACATTATGAACACGAGACATACTCGGAGGTAACGCAAGTCTATAGGCTACATTTCCTACTCGGTCAAGAATTTGAAATGGACCAATAAATCATGGATTGAGCTTTCCTCTCTTCCCAAATCTTGTAACACCCTTCCATGGAGCAACTCGCAACAATACATGATCCCCTACATTAAATTCCACGTCCTTTCGATGAAGATCCGCATAACTCTTTTGTCGATCTTGTCTTGCTTTGTATCGTTGTCGAATCATTAGTCATACGTACGTATTTAACTTCGGGTCCCAACAATGTTGCTTCACCCACCTCATCCCAACATATTGGAGAACGACATTTTTCGTCCATATAATGCTTGAATGGAACCATGCCTATATTTGTTTAATAACTATTGTTGTATGAGAATTCCACCAATGGCAAGTACTTATCCCAACTTCCTTTGAAATCTAAGACACGAGTTTTAATATATCTTCAAGAGTTTGAGTAGTCCTTTCTGATTGCCCATCCGTTTGAGGATGGTATGCCAAATCGAATCGTAAATTAGTGCCCATAGCTTTCTAACCCAAAATCATGAAGTGAATCTTGGGTCACGATCTAAAACTATGGATACGGCATGCCATGCAATCTCACAATCGCATTTACGTACATACGAGAAAGACGTTCAAGGAATAAGTCTCTCGTATCGGTGAAAATGAGCGGAACTTGGTTAATCTATCAACAATAACCCAAATAGCATTGATGCCTTGAGAAACCGTAGTAGGAAGACCCGTAATTGAAATCCATAGTAATGTGTTCCCACTTCCATTCCGGAATCTCAAGTGGTTGCAACGGACCCTTAGGTACAAGATGCTCGCCTTTACACGTTAGCAAAGTTAAACACATCGAGATAAACTTTGCAATCTCTCTCTTCATATTGTTCCACCAAAATGTATGTCAAGATCACGATACATTTTAGTACTTCCGGATGGATTGCAAATGGCGTATTGTGTGCCTCCATCATAATCTTGTACTTCAAATCGAGTCGTTAGGAACACAAAGTCTAGAGTGGACTCAAGTATTCCTTGTTCATCAATTCTCGCTTAAATAGCTCCTTCTTGTACTTTCTTCTTCATACGCCTCATTCTCAAGATTGATTGGCTTGAGTAACCTTAACTTTTCTATTAAAGTTGGCTCTGTCGTATACTTGACATCATCGCACTTTCGTTCTCGTGATATAATCTTCTACTCATCGCGTCAGCTACCACGTTCGCTTTTCCAGGATGGCATGATCAGAACATGTGCTGAAATGAGTCTCCTCTTGAGCTCTTGGAAAATCTTCTCGCATTCCTCGCTCCATACGATTTTGTATCTTTTTGAGTCACTTAAGTTAATGGAATAGCGATTCGAGAATATCCTTCAACGAATCTCCGATAATAACCAACTAAGCCTGAAAGCTACGTCTTTCGATAATCGACTTAGGTTGCTCTCAACTCGTGACTCATATCCCAATCTTGGATAACGCACGTCACAATGACACCTATCAGTTTACTATCGCATCGAATATGACATCCCTACAGAGAGTCGGCTTAGGTGAATTCCACAAAGGAAGTCACAAGATAAAGGCTCGGTACCAAATTCTATAGTTGAATTTTTAACTCCACGAAGTTCAATAGGAGCCATTCGATATGAGATTTTAGAAATGAGTTTTGTCTGGGGTTCAAAGTCGATACAAAATTTAATATCGCTTTGGGAGTAAGCCAAGAAATTCTTCAGAAATACGTCGGGAAAAATCAATAACAACAGAATATTATTCAAATCGACGTGTCTTTATTCAAATCCATAACATGGACTAAGAAAACTTGACATCCGTAATAAACGAATGACTTCATGGCTTGATATGAAAATGTTTGACTACAATGGTTTGATTGCTTGAATTGAATAACAAGTTGCTTAGGAATATGAAAACTAACAACCTTACAAAAGCAATCAATTTGGCATGATGAGTAGTTAACCTTAAAATCACATCAAAAGCAAATATCTCTATAGAAATAAGGTTAACGGTAAATGTGATAGTGCCAACTTGAATCAAGCAAGATTTTTAAACAACGGATGTAATGAAAGTTTCTCCTAATGGAGTCTCCACAGATAGGTCAAAGTCTAATTTCTCCTGAGTCAAGTTTAAATGTTGAAATGAAGTAAGAGAGAGAAAAAAGAATGGGTAGAACCAGATATCTAGTAAGGTATAAACTTTGCAAGAATTTATAATTAACTAACCCGTGCTAACTTCGTTCGGGTTCCTCCCATTTTGACCGGTCACGACAAACGCTCTTCCAAGAACCGTTGACTTTGACTTTTCTGGGACATCCTTTTGAGTCACCATTCATTGGATCTGGTTTCGATATCGTCTGATCTCGGCGATATGTCCTTCTTTTCCACAATTATAGCATACCTTAAACTTGTGGGCGGGTTTGGGTGATATGTCCCTCTTTCCGCATTTGTAACATACTGACCGGTGGTCGTTCTCCTCCCTTAAAACTAGTTGCTTCTTGGCGGCGTCTTCAAATGGTCGTTGTTGAATCTCCTCTTTTTAAAATCTCCTCCCGACTCGCTTCTTCTATTTTCATGGCCACGATTACCACCAGAGTGGTTACCGCCTTTGTCTGTATTCTTCTTTCTCCGCTGGTTATCGTTATTCTGATGACTGCTATCTTCGGTATGATCCTGGTTATGGTCCCTCGGTTGAACGAACTCGTTATCTCGCTCTAACAACTGAGCCCTGTTGACAACATCTGAATAGAGAGAAAATTTATGAGAAATGAGATACTAACGTATGTCGGGTTTCAAACCTCTCAGAAACATCCGCGTCATACTTTCTCATTCTCCACCAAATGAGGTGCAAACCTGGATAACTCCGCGAACTTCGCCTCGTCTTTGGGACAAATCGTCATGTTATTCGCTTTCTAGTCTAATAAACTCCACTTCCTTCATATATGACGAATACTTTCGAAGTACTTGTCATTGAACTGCTTTCAAACGTCTCCCATGACATCTTTGAGTCTTGTTTGGATGGAGTACGCTTCCTGATTCCCACGATGTCTGCCTCGCCGCGGAACATAAAGGCGGCGAATAGAACTTTCTGTTCTCCCGTGCATCCCAAGACATCGAATATCTTGGTAATTTGTTTGACCCACGTCTCGCCTTTATCGGATCCGGCTTTCCCCGAATTCGTGGTCCCAACTCTTTGAACTGTTTGGTTTGTGACCACTCGTGAATTGCTATCATTTCCTCCTCAGTATTTTGAACACGAGTCTCCTCGTGCGATTTTGCATGAACTGCAAAAAGCTTCTAAACATCCCCTCGTTCATCATCTCGCTTTCGTTGGTGTTGTTCACGGAGAACATTACCACTGCTGTTGCACATTCTCCTCGTTGGTGAGTACAGGCATCTCCACGGTCTCATTTACTCCCTTTGTTAATATTCTCGGTCGACATTCTCAAAATCTTCGTCATAAAATAAGGGTTAATTAAGGAAATCAATATATCACATAATATCCCTATATATCTGACCAACTAACAAATAAGCTTAGGTAGGACACACTTTAGCGAAGGATTTACTCGTCTCTCCCTCTAGTTTTATTCCCGATCTCCGCCAGAGATCATATCCCTAAGCTCGATACCAACGGTGGCGCCCCAAAATAGGTATACACACACCCATTCTCGAGTCGCCAAATACATGGTACAAAAAGCAAACTACAACTTCAATAATACAAATGTCGTGTGAAATACGACAATATATACTGTGAGTTTAAATATAATATTGTCTTCTAGACAATATCCACATGCAAATAAATCCCCATCATAGTTATTGATTCATTATTTTACAAAAATGGTGAGGACTACTAAACAACTCTCTCTAGAACCTTCATTCCATACCCCGACTAGTACTCGCTACATTCTCGCCTCACGAGAAGAAAAAAAATGGAACAACAAGGAAAAGGGTGAGCTCAACTAGCCCAAGAAGAATATTATGACTAAGATAATATACAACAAATTATCGTTAGTCTTCAACAGGGAAAAAATCGATAGAATACATAGTATACAAGTTTCGAGATCAATATTCGCAAATGAAATAATAATTCATAGAAGAGTTACGTAGAGAATGAAATCTACTATAATCTATGAATTTAACGATCCATCATCAATATTTTATCCTCAGTAACATCAATCAATATGCATCTGGAATCAAATATTCATCTTTGCACTACTGGGCCAAAGATATTCATCGATTAATCATATTCATTTAAACACTGCTCATCTTTGCACTACTGAGCCAAAGATATTAATCAATCGGTCCATGTTCATCTCAACACTGTTCATCTTTTGCACTACGGGCCAAAGATATTCTTCAAAATCATTCATCTTTTGCACTACAAAGCCAAAGATATTCAATAATATCATCATTTAAGGCGAGGATGATGAAAAATATTTTTAAGAAACGAATCCAAAGAAACAAAATGACAAGGATTAAGGATTAAGGATTCGTACTTGGTTTTATCCACGCCCAAAAATACCTCAAAAATAATCATAGTGGTGTAAAATTCAAGAATGATCAAAACATGGATACAATCAGTTAGTATCCGAATAGATGTTTTAGACGAAAAGAAGAAATTTTATTTTTCGATGAATAGTCTAGATATCGTCAATAGTCTCAGATATCGTGAATAAAGTTAGATATCGTGAATAAGTAACTCAGACACCAAAAGATAGAAATTCCACAAAAACATCTTCACGCTTCATGAATAGTACTCGTGAATAGTAACTCGTGAATAGTAACTCATGAATAGTAACTCGTGAATAGTAACTCATGAATAGTAACCCATGAATAGTAACCCAGACATGAAAAAGTTCCAAATTTGATAAAACTTCAGATCAACATTTCAAAGATAATGATATTGAAGAAATAATATCATTACAAAAAAATAATATCCCTTACCTCGAAAGATCAAGTACTTAAATTTGAAACACCTGGATATAAAGCTATGACTTGGACTTGCAACCGTATAGCAATACTCAAAGTATACTCAAAATACTCACAAGAATACGCTCGATAATATAGAGAGAAAACTTGAGCTTACGGTGTGATTTTCAATTCTAACCTAAGCACCCTATTTATAGGAAATTGCTTAGAACACCAAAGCGAAAAATTTAATAAATTAATAATATAATTATATTATTTTCTACACATGTCTAGAATCTGATTTCAGCCATCAAACACATGCCACCTTCTAGAAAAAATAAGAAAAAACGTTTTTCTAATTTTAAATATTTTAAACTTCAAAAATCAATTATTTGAAGCTTGAACTTCAATAATTCATAATAAATAGTTCTTTCATCAGAAAATTCGAATCTCGCGAGTTTTTATAGGAAATTCAATTCTCTACAACTTTGCAGAAGAAAGTTTTTCCAAATTCCAATCAGAAATTGACCAAAAATTTACAAAACGGGCAATTTTACAAAGTATAATCAAATTTCGGTCGATAAATGGGGTCCACAGAGCATGTTTAACATGTTTTAAACATTTATTGCAACAAAAAATACTCTTCCTCCTCGTATACTCATATATCCCACATTCGTTGTAAAAATATCACCGTTAATATATTATTAAAATAATATATTTAAATGAATTATTTTATCGAGAAAAGATAAAATATTAATTTTCAACAATTGTCATTTTAAAAATTTTCTCCATCTATATCCACATAAAATCAATATTTTCCTCATCATATAAATCAATAATTAATTATTCACAAATAATATTACGAGAATCACAATATTGACAACCAGTGCGCTCCCGGAAGAAGGGGCTTTCCAATAAGAATTTCTTCTTCTTGGCGCCTTGATTAGGTGACCAAACCTCTCCTTAGCGAACTTTCTAGACATTGCCAATAATGTTATCTAATAATATTATTCGAGATAATATGAATTATTGCTTCGATAATGAAAGATCTTGTAGTGTGACAATTATTGAAACAACAACAATATAAAATATCAACGCAGCAATTATTAACTCAATAAAATCTTTGAGCGATAATTCATCGTAATCATTATTGAGTAGTGCCTTCTTCACGTAAGAATCAATAATTGGTGCAATACCGGTGCTCTTCTCTTGTTCAACAACGCCGTATTAGTGTGTTTTAACCACCGGGTATTTTAACAATATTAATTGTAATAACTACGCCGTTATTTAAAAACAACTTATATTTGTCGCTTTTCTTCATCCAATTACTTTCCGTTATGGGGCCCACACATGGTCTGCTTGTCAGTCATACGAATATTCCCACAGCGATTTAAATATTCCACGACCAAACGAATATTCCCTAAGCGATAATGAATATTTTATAACCACTTGCTTATTTTGAAATATTTGCGTATTTAACCCTTAACTATCCACATTAATCAAATCAACCCTTACTATTTCAAAATAATAAATAAAGGAAATTCCTTTTTATTTAAAAATTTTGGGGTCTTACAGCAACTACTTTGCTCAACAAATTTAAATACAATAAAGATATATCATGATTGAAGAATAGAATATAGCTTTCTGAATTTTCAACAAAATATAATAATTTTGAAAGATTGAGAATCAAATTTTAAGAAATGAATAACTGAATCAATAACGTTGAGTGGTTAACAATGACCACAAACAAATACTTTGGTAATGAAGGTGATCAACTTTTTATAACCGATAAACATATGAGACTTGCACTAAGTGCGAATAACAATAATTATCATGGATGTGGAATAAGTCGCAATAATTAAACCACTAACATGCTTGAAACATAATTACTCGAGTTTAAGTTAGAAAACTTGTCTTGACCGTCGATTAAACGGGTTTGTGTTATAAGCATGTGTATATACAAGTTTTGACACGACACAAATTCGCTTAACACGGCATGATCGTCACCCTTAATATAAACTACTTAAAGACATTTATTTACATAAAACCCTTAACGAATAGGAATAAGCTTTTCATCTCCAGAACAGTGTTAGATTTTTAGTCAAGTGCAAGACCTTATTAGAGAGGTTTGGAACCCGAGTTTTCACTCTATTTTTGGAACCCTAGTTTTTGCCCCTAATGTAAACTGCTTAGAGAGACATTTATTTACACGAAATCGTTAATGAATAGGAAGAGGATTTTCTTCTCCTTAACAACGTTAGACTATAATGCATTTGCAGGACCTTCTCATTAGAGAGGTTTGGAACTCGAGTTTTCACCCTAACTTATTAGACAGGTTTGGATCCCGAGTTTTTGCCCCAACCTAAGTTAGGGGTTAGGGAGTAGTTAGACCCCAACTAGCTTGCTGCTAAAAAACGTAATAGGCTAGCATGCTTATCAGGCTTAGATTCGTATTAATGTGTCAAATTTATTGGAATAGCCAATTCTAATATGTCAATTTCATGGTTGAACTTATTCGTATAAAATATAACTTAAGCTCTTTTGAGGGTGTTGATTTTATTTGGGTTTCTAAAACTGTAAGTTGTATCGCTCTCTAGTATAAGTTGGTCAACTTTGTACAGCTTGTCTAGACAAATCAGTGCACTCTGGTATTTTTGTTTTTTGGGTAATTTTTTGGTTGGGGTATGCCCCTTGTAAGTTGTAAACAAGCTATTTGAGTTCCATCAATCATTAATCACCCAAGTTACCATATTATTATATTTTGTATATCTCTTAATTGTTAATACATGAAACTTATTAGAAACCAGAATGAGGTTAATGCAGAACTATGGACAAATAAACTTTTGAATATTAAGCTAAGCCAATGTTGGGTTATTTTTGCATATGGCACCATTTATAAAAGGGAACTAATATTTCCATATAAAGATTGATATTTTCACATTATTCCTCTCACGTTAATAGTGAGTAAGTCCCACTTCCATGTGAAAGAGACTCATGCGAAAATATCATTTTAACATATGAAAATATCAGTTTCATTTATAAAAACCTCTTGGCTTTTTCATCCCATTTGATATTATTGTCATTATCAATTGTATTTCTATTAGTGATTAAAATCATAGAAATTTAGAGTATAGAAAGTGGCCTTTGAGGGAGAGGGAGAGATAAGGGAAAAGAGGGGTGGGAGAGGAGTTGTGAAGTAATTTTTGTCGACCTAAACTCCCACATCAAAGAGAGTGACAAACCTAATATCACAACACAAATAAATCAACTTGTAAGACCTAAAAAATTCATGTAGCCATGTGATGAGCACAAAGCGAACTATTCTTTCGCCTTTTACTAAAGAATACCGTGTGTTCGTCACGCACAGTGGCATACGCCTATTTTTGGAGGGGATTTCCTCTAGGAAACTCTCCTTACAATCCAAGTTGTTTAATAATTTTGTAAATTAAGTATTAAATATAATTTTAGTTTCTTAATGTTCAGGATTATACTGTGCATTCAGTTGAACATTGTAAAATCTTGGATTCTTGTATGTTATGATCTATAATTTCAAACAAAATGTTAGTGGTAAACTTGTATGTTATGATTCATGCATTTACTCACGTACTGCACATCCAGTTTAGGTTTATATTTTTATTATTTTTGTCAAATATAAACTATGGTGATTGCTGGAGGATTGAGGTACGTCAAAATTTCTCTTTCTTTCGTAATTCACATAGTTTCAGGACACTTTATTTGTTTATTGTGACGCCCCCAAAATTAGGTATACGTCACCCATCTTGGGTCGCCACTTACATGGTACATAAATTCAAATACAAACTTAATTATACATCTGTCGTGTAATATACGACAATACATAAACTGAGAGTTCTAATAGGAATATTGTCATTTAGACAATATTCATGATCCCTGGTCATAATCATACTAAGTCCATCTATGCACGTAAGCCAAAGATGACTTTCAACATAATATAAACATGAGGATGATGACAATGATATAAGAATTCAATAAAACAAGTTCAAGAATTATTTTATCCAGGAATTATTAACGTCCAAATTGTCAACATGATCTCTGCTTTTTGTAGAGTAAAATTCAAGAATCTTTGAGAAGAATATTTCCATGAAAGGATCTTTGGATGAAGCCTTGAAATATCAAGGATATTCTACTAATTTCATGGAGTATAGAAGTCAAAGTTTTAACCAATTGGGTATAATAAAGAATGGAATAACAAAAGAAATCACCATGCATGTGATAGGCCTTGCAGACGAGTTATTCCAACAGAATAATAATAACGGAACCGTGTCAAGTGAAATTCACAAAGCGGGATGTTCATGTTAAAATAATAAATGATGGAACCAGTCCTGTTGTATATAGATGATGTGATATTCCGGCTGAATAATAAAGGCGGAATAATAAAAATGGAACCAGTGCAGTGTAAAACACGCATGTGATATTCCAACAGAATAATAATAAAGATTTTAACCAGTCCTGTGTAAAACACACAGACGTGGATGTTCCAACGAGAATAATAGAAGAATGTCACCAAGTATAGGGTAAACCACGTTATCACGAGGTTATTCCAATGAATAATAAAGAAATGGAATAATGTAAGTTCTCTTTTTGAATACAAAAGAATAATATCCCTTACTAGTAAAAAGACACCGGATATCAAAGTAGTGAAGTACCGAATACTCTTCTTCTTTCTCTCTATAGATTTTCTCTCTCTATAGCTTCTCTCTATAATTTCTCTCTAGAGTTTCATTGAATTAAATGAAAAATAATGAAGGAATGAGCTTCTATTTATAGGAAAATAGAATGCATAGTAATTAATCCATGAACGGTCCAGATTGATTTACTTTAATCTGACGGTCCATATTTAAAGTAAAATCTTTTAAATAAAATATCATATATTCTATTTATATAAAAATATTTTACTATGCAAACACTATGCAACACTATACAAAATACTATGCAAAACACTATGCAACACTATGCATAATAAAATATAATATATTCTATTTATAGAATAACTTTAATAAAGTATTACATTTTATATAAAAAGATGTTTACATTTTATTACGTTAATAATACTGAATAAAATAAAAGCGTCATTATCGCTATAATAATTCATATTATTAATCGACAATAATGGAATCAAACTGAGTGACTTCTCACATAAGCATCAATAATCAATACCGTGTGCTACTATGCAACCACACGTATTACTGTACTTTTACTACCGAGTAGTTCAACAATATCAACGGTAAAACTTCCGCCGTTATTTCAATAAAATATTTTTGTCGCTTTTCTCGATCCGACAATAATTTCATTGTGGGGTCCACCAATGATTGAGTAGTTGTATACGAATATTCCCCGCTAAACCGAATATTCCCCACCAATTGAATATAATATAACCACTTGCATACTTTGCAAAATTTATAAATACTACCCACAACTATAATATTATCTCAAATTCACACCATAACATTAAAAATTATTTCGACAAAATTTAAATCTTTATTGATAAAATCGGGGTCTCACAATCTCCCTCCTTATGAAATTTAAGCCCCGAAATTAGGGTATGTACACGGTATGATAAGAGGTGAGGATACATTGAATACCTTTATCGTTGAAAACATTAAATTCATCTTTGCAATCCGGCGAAGATATTCATTAACAATTCATCTTTGCACTTCACAGCCAAAGATATACAATCATAAAACCAATAATCTTTGAAACTTCGACAATAGTATCACGACCACGAATTATCCATGCACTTCTTGGCGGGGATATTCGTGTTTTTAATTACTGATCATGATTATACCGAATAATCCTTGGTCATAATCATACCAAGTCTATCAATGCACTACTGACGAAGATGACTTTTACCACATCCATGAATTAATATTTCATTCTTTGAGACTCATTCAATAATTAATCCATATCATCGAATCATCCTCGCACTACAGGCCAAGGATATTCATTAGTATCACGACCACGAATTATCCATGCACTACAGCCAAAGATAATCGTGTATTCATTAGTATCACGACCACAAATTATCCATGCACTAAGGCCAAAGATAATCGTGTATTCATTAGTATCACGTCCACAAATTATCCATGCACTACTACCAAAGATAATCGTGTATTCATTAGTATCACGACCACAAATTATCCATGCACTACTACGGCGAAGATAATCTTGTATTCATTAGTATCACGACCACAAATTATCCATGCACTACTACCAAAGATAATCGTGTATTCATTAGTATCACGACCACAAATTATCCATGCACTACGACCAAAGATAATCGTGTATTCATTAGTATCACGACCACAAATTATCCATGCACTACGGCCAAAGATAATCGTGTATTCATTAGTATCACAACCACAAATTATCCATGCACTACGGCCAAAGATAATCGTGTATTCATTAGTATCACGACCACAAATTATCCATGCACTACTGACCAAAGATAATCGTGTTTTCAATTACGGTTATGATTATACCGAACAATCCAGTGGTCATAATCATACCAAGTCCATCTATGCACTACTGAATACAAAATGACTTTCAACATAATATAAACATGAGGATAATGATATAAAGAATCAATCAATGAGATAAAGGATAAATATTAAACATTTATAATATAATTTATCCGAGATTCAAGAATATCCCCATGTTATCAATCACTTAATAATCTCATAATCTAATATCATTAATATTATAACAATATTTTAATCACTTCTTAAATTTATAAACAATTTATCTCAATTGTTTACGCTTTACCATATAATGCATTTAATCATTCAAAAATGCCATACTCATAAGATATCATCACCAATTATCAAATCCCTTATAAAAAAATATGCATATACTCTATATAGGATTCTCTAGCCATAAAATCCTATTTTCAACTTTGTTACTTCACATAACATATTTAACTCATATGTTCGTAACTAAACTATTTTCATGAAAAATACCAAATCAGTCCCAAAATATTTCTTTTCTGGGATTTAGCATAATATAGTCCCATAATGAAAATATATTTTTCTCGAATTTTTAAAATTCATTTACTATTTTTCAAAAATCAATTTCTAATTAATTCCTTAAGAAATTTGCTACCTCAAGTTTAACTCCAAAATTTCCAAATCTTGGCAGGACCTTACACATGTTAATGTGAGCCTCCAGATTTAAATTTCATGGTCATCGGAGTTATAGAACTCCGGTTATATAGCGTTTTTGTCGGAAAAACCTAAATATTGAAATAGTCATAACTTACTCATTTTAAGTCGAAATGAGCTCGATTTTGGACAGGAGGTACTTTATACCATATACCTTCATGTCCCAAAAGGCCAGAATTTTTCTCATAATTTAAGTGGCCAAAACAGCCCTCTAAAATCATGGCAAAGCAATTTTTTCTGGTTTTGCAGCTTTGCACTCCTTTGCTAAAATCAGTCCACACAAAATCTACAACACCTTTTCCAGTAATTCCACTTGGATTAGTTAGGTAACTCATAGATCTAACTCTAGGACTTGACCACACTCAAAAATTCAAAATATAATAGGAGATATGGTCAATTGAATTTCATGTTACGTTTTTCACCAAAATCGATTTTCAACTCTTTGTGATTTCTAAGAAACTTTCATGTTTTCACATAATAACCAACATAACTCATCATAACACTTACTAATACTTCATATACCCATGATTTTCATTAGTCCAATGCTTTTATTATGACTTTCATCATAATCCTCGTAAAATGATCCTTTTAGTTGAAGAAATATTTGAGGGTTTAAGAAATGGATTTTTGTCTTTGAATTCATACAAAATTCGATTTCACGTTCTAGGGTAGGCTAGGAAGTCTTCAAGAATACGCCAAGAAATTTATTAATGATAGAAATATCATTCAAAACTATTACTCTCGTCCAAGACTTGGATAGTCGTCACATTAATACCAATGTGACTTCTATCCCTTAACACGGATAGCACCTCACAATGATACCTATCAACTTGCCATCTTCATCACGGCGTCGCCTCTGAAAGTCCGCTCGGGCATTGCATTCCACACAGGAAGTCAACAACGAAAGGATCGGGGCTCTTTACTTATGGCTTGATATAACGGTGATTAACTTTGGGGTTTGGTTACTTTGAATTAAGATAACAGTTTGGTTAGGAATATGAAAGCTAACAACCTTACAAAAAAAATAATGAGTAGTTAATCAATCGTTTTCAAAAATTACCTCAAAGGCAAGTATTTTTTAAAGAGATAAGATCGTGAAAGTGTTTATTTGAAACAACAAGATTAATAAACGATGGAGGTAACGAAGGTTTCTCCCAACGAAGTTTCAATAGATAAATCAAAGTCTAATTTTCCCGAGTCAAATTTAAACATTGAACACAACTAGGTAGAATAAAAGAGTGGGTAGAACTTGTATTGAATAAAGTATAGACTTACGTAATAATTTATAATTAATTTACCCGTAATAACTTCATTCGGGTTTCTCGACAAACGCTTCTCGCTTAAATTACTGAAGTTTGACTTTTACTATAGGTACATTCCACCCTTAAGTGCTTCTTCACATTCTGATCCATGATTTGAATCATTATTCTCGATCCATATCGAATTCGGGTTGACCGCTATGCACGAGGTAGATCCGAATTCGATGTTAAATTCTCCCAATTCTTGTCCAAAAAGCAAAGTCCATTTCATCTATTTTGGCTTTATTGGATCGGACGTCTTTTCTACACTATCAACGCGTTGTGCAATGACTTTTACCCATGCATCGCCTATTCTCCTTCGTTCGATTGTTTCTTCTTTTTCATGATCTTTGATTTTAAATTCTCGATTCCAACTTTAATATCTTACACCTCGCCAAAGCGTGATTTTGTTCGAGCATCACATATCGGGTAACCCAATTTTGAATTGTTGTATCCCTTTGTTCCACGACCGTTTGCCGTTCTTCAACCTGGTTCTTCTAGCTCACGAACACGATTTTGTAATTCTAAGTTTTGATCATAAACTTCTTCTAACCAATTCTCCTCAGGTTCCTCTTCTTCCTCTTCTTCCTCTTCTTCCTCACTCTCAGCTGCTACCTCTGCAACTTGCTCGGGTGAAACAATTAGTTCTTCATTCACTACGTGGATATCTCTAATTTGTTCCTCGTCTGACACTGCATTAACCTGATTAGTGATTAAAGGTGTCACAACGGTCACATTCACTCTATTGTGAATATTTTCAAATTGCCATTTCCAAACACCGCCACAACACAAGGGTTAATTAATATATCAAATATTATCCCTATACTCTGACCGACCAATTAAATAATAAATAAACTTAGGTAGATCATACTAGCGAAGGAATTCCCGCCTCTCCCTCCTAGTTCTTATCTCGCATCTTAGCCGGGGATCATATCCTAAGCTTTGATACCAACTTGTGGCGCCCCAAAATTAGGTATCGTCCACCCATCTTGGGTCGCCACTTACATGGTACATAAATTCAAATACAAACTTAATTATACATCCGTAGTAATATATACGACAATACATAAACCGAGAGTTCTAATAGGAATATTGTCATTTAGACAATATCTATACTCAAGGAGTCCTCAATACATTTATTGTTACACTATTTAACGAAATAGTGAGGAACTACTAATGCTATCTTCGGGACCATCACTCTTTTTCCCGACTCGTCTCAAATTTATATTCTCATTTCACGAAGAGAACAAAGAAAGAAAGGGTGAGCTCAACTAGTCCAAAGAAGAAATATTATAACTAAGATAATGCGAATAAATTATCAATAGTCTTGAAACAATGTTAAACCGATAAAATACAATAGACAACCGGTTTAATCTGCGGTGAATATGCAATCCATTAAAAGAGTCAAGTAAAAATAAAATCTACTATCTTTTATGATTTAAAGGTTTTCATCATTTATTATAAATTTGAGACTCGACTTTAATAAATATTCCACCACATCTAATCATCCCCGTACCACTTGGTCAAGAATTTTCATTAAATCATCAATGGTCATGACTATACCGAATAAACCCACGGTCATAATCATACCAAAAACTATTCATTAATGCTTTCTTTTATGCCATTTAGGACTTTTATCACACCATTTATAACGGTCATGATTATACCAAATGATCCTCGTCATAATCATACTAAGTCCATCTATGCACGTAAGCCAAAGATGACTTTCAACATAATATAAACATGAGGATGATGACAATGATATAAGAATTCAATAAAACAAGTTCAAGAATTATTTTATCCAGGAATTATTAACGTCCAAATTGTCAACATGATACTGTTTTGTAGAGTAAAATTCAAGAATACTGAGAAGAATATTTCCATGAAAGGATACTGGATGAAGCGCAAATATCAAGGATATTCTACTAATTTCATGGAGTATAGAAGTCAAAGTTTTAACCAACTGGGTATAATAAAGAATGGAATAACAAAAGAAATCACCATGCATGTGATAGACCCAGCACAGCGCGAGTTATTCCAATGTAATAATAATAACGGGAACCGAGTCGGTGAAATTCACACCAAGCGGGATGTTCCAAATGAATAATAAATGCGAATAATAAATGATGGAACCAGTCCGGCGTATAGCATGCAGACGAGGATATTCCAATGAAATAATAAAGGCGGAATAATAAAAATGGAACCGTGTGCGGTGTAAAACACACGCACGTGATATTCCAACGAGAATAATAATAAAAGCGGAACCGAGTCCCGGTAAAACACATGAGACAAGATGTTCCAACGAATAATAGAAGAATGTCACCAAGTATAGGGTAAACCACGTATCTGAGTTATTCCAACAGAATAATAAAGAAATGGAATAACGAAGTTCTCTTTTGAATACAAAAGAATAATATCCTCACCGTAAAAGACACTTTGGATATCAAAGTAGTGAAGTACCGAATACTCTTCTTCTTTCTCTCTATAGATTTTCTCTCTATAGCTTCTCTCTATAATTTCTCTCTAGAGTTTCATGAATTAAATAAAAAATAATGAAGGAATGAGCTTATTTATAGGAAAATAGAATGCATAGTAATTAATCCATGAACGGTCCAGTTGATTTACTTTAATCGACGGTCCATATTTAAAGCAAAATCTTTTAAATAAAATATCATATATTCTATTTATATAAAAATATTTAACTATGCAAACACTATGCAACACTATCACAAAAACAACACTATGCAACACTATGCGTAATAAAATATAATATATTCTATTTATAGAATAACTTTAATAAAGTATTACATTTTATATAAAAGATGTTTCGCTTTTATTACGTTAATAATACGAATAAAACAAAACGTCATTATCGCTATAATAATTCATATTATTAATCGACATAATAATGGAATCAAACCGGTGACTTCTCACATAAGCATCAATAATCAATACCGCAAGTTACTTATGCAACCACACGTGACATTGTATTTTTACTACTATGAGTAGTTCAACAATGTCAACGGTAAAACTTCCGCCGTTATTTCAATAAAATATTTTTGTCGTTTTCTCGATCCGATGATAATTACATTATGGGGTCCACCAATGATTGAGTAGTTATGCGAATATTCCTGCTAAAACCGAATATTCCCACCAATCGAATATAATATAACCACTTGCATACTTTGCAAAATTTATAAATACTACCCACAACTATAATATTATCTCAAATTCACACCATAACATTAAAAAATTATTTCGACAAAATTTAAATCTTTATTGATAAAATCTGGGGTCTCACATTTATAGTTTGCTTTTATTTTATTTGTGCATTCTCATTTGTAATCTAACATTAAGGGCACAACCTGTAACAAGATAAGGTGGGGATTTCATCACCCTTCATTGGCCCACAAACAACCCAACTTGCATTTTGCACAACCTTGCCCTAATAAAATCAAGTAGACGTTGGCCCCTAGGACTCTCGAGCTCAATTAGGACAAGAAACTCCAAGAGTAGTCTAAATTTTAAATTAATCAAACTACTGGTGTCTAGGCAAGTGGTTCAAAAGACAAACGCCTAAAGAATGTCTGGTTATTCAATTAGTCACCGTACCCATGGAGAGACTATCACCTTTCTTACACTTACCTGGCTAATGATGTGATTAATTTCGAATTTGGTGGACCTTAAGGTGTAACTTGGAACAGTTAGGAGCTGTCTAGATTTTTTTTAAGTTAATCGTAGAATTAAGATTTTTATTTTATTTTATTTTATCTTATTTATTTATATTTTTTGTGTGACTTTTGTGGTTAGTTGTCTATTTGTTTTGTGATTTGTGGAAAGATGGATTCTTATTAAAGTTGGAATAATAATTTTACTTGGAATCAAGAACCCTATGAAAGTTTTAATGCACACCAAGTAAATCAATTTTTTTCTTATGAAAATCCTTATCCAAGTTCATATCCATATCCATATTCCTACTCGCTTTCAGAACCTCAGTATCCACAATAATTATCAAATGAAAAAGAGGAAAGACTTAGTGCCTTAGAGAAAACTATAAAAGTTTTAATGAAAAATCAATTTAGCATGGAACAAGCTATATCTCGTCTAGAAATTCAAATAAGTCGATTAGTCACCATAAAAAAAGAACAAGAGGTGGGTGAATTTTCTAGTAACTCTAAGGTTAATTTGGAAAATCTTGATGGTTGTGGAAATGATGAGGAAAATAAAAAAATTGTATTCAATTCTACACAGTTTGAGTCAAACGAATTTGAGGAGTCTAAAAATTATGAGTTTATGCCTAAAATTGATCATTTTACATTGAATGAGTCATTTGAAAAAGTCTATAAGCCTAAAGTTCCATACCTTGAAAGACTTATTCCTAAAAAATCGCCTGGTGATTTTTTGGACCAACCCATTAAAGTAAACATAATCCAAGAGTTGTCAATGACCAAGAAATTGAAAAAGATCTAATTGATTTTTTCTTAAATCACCTTAACCAAAATTGGAATGAATCTGATTAATTGTTAATACATGAAACTAATTAAAAACCAGAATGAAGTTTATGTAGAACTCTGGACAAATAAACGGTTGTATATTAAGCTAAGCCAATGTTGGGTTGTTTTTTCATTTGGTACCATTTATAAAAGGGAACTAATATTTTCACATAAAAATTGATATTTTCACATTATCCCTCTCACATGGAATAGTGAGTGAGTCCCGCTTCCATGTGAAAGAGACTTATGTGAAAATATCATTTTAACATATGGAAATATCAGTTTCATTTATAAAACCTCTTGACTTTTTCATCCCATTTGATCTTATTGTCATTCTCAGTTGTATTTCTATCAGTGATTAAAGTCATAGAAATTTAGAGGAAAGAGAGTGGCCTCTGAGGGAAAGGGAGAGGGAAAAGAGGGGTGGGAGAGGAGTTGTGAAGTCATTTTTGTCGACTTAAACTCCCACATCAAAGAGAGTGACAAACCTAATATGACAACACAATGATATGAATCAACTTGTAAGACCTACATTATTCACGCAGCCATGTGATGAGCACAAAGCGAACTATTCTTTCGCCTTTTACTAAAGAATACCGTGTGCACGTCACGCACAGTGGCATACGCCTATTTTTGGAGGGGGTTTCCTCTAGGAAACTCTCCTTACAATCCAAGTTGTTTAATAATTTTGTAAATTTAGTATTATTAAATATAATTTTAGTTTCTTAATGTTCAGGATTATACTGTGCATTCAGTTGAATATGGTAAAATCTTGGATTCTTGTATGTTAATCTATAATTTCAAACAAAATGTTGGTGGTAAAAATAACATTTTTTTTGTTGTACTTGCTTTTATAGTGTGAAGGATAGCTTTGTTTAAAAACCAATGATGCAAAACAAAAGAAGAGCTATAAATACCATGATGTATAACGGAGGTGTGTAATTCAAGCACAACCAAACATAAGGTACAGTTTGATAGCATTTCGTGTAAGCAGATGGCACCTAAAGAAATAATCTGCAGTACAACTTCCAAACAGTTCCTTATGAAATACAAAAACTAGTCCAATTGAGTATTCTGTTTATATCAGAATGGTTAAAAAATGGCCTAGCCAGTGACTTAGGCTAACGAGCTCCCAAATCATATTAAATTAGTGGAGAAAACATAGAGATTAGTAGTATTAGTCAACTAGGTTTTGTCACGGCTCAAACAAGATATGCACTACAATGGTCAGGCAGTCTATTACTTTGTTGTGAAAAGACCATAAAAAACCAAAAGACAGAAACCAAGATTTGAAGTTAACAAATTTAATTTGCTGCTAGTCCTAGAATTGGAAGGGTGAGAACTATAAGTTTGATTGGAAGTTCAGTTAAGTAGTTCTCTAAGGACCTAATCACCCCAAAGTACAACAGTTGCAAAATAAGCAGATGTACTTTCCCTGACATACGCGCAAGGGCGAAATGAAGTCCATATCGAAAGAAGTAGAAACAAAGCTTTAGTACTTAGCCAACTTTGAGAGCAACAACAGTCACGACCTTACTTGAACAGGATCTGTTCTATAGGCTCGTACCTCTGTATCCTTGATTTCTAAGGAGACAGGTGACCAAGTCTGGTGGATGAATCCATGACTGTAGCACCAGAGCGTGATTAATAGCTCCATGGCCCTTTGGATCATTCGAGCAGTAGAGGATCGTTCTCAGTCAAGGCCTCTTGTCTGGGGTGGTCTTGCAGTTGTCTGACAGACTCCTACTCCCCCCTTTTTTGGTAACTTTTAATTTAAGTGTTGTATATTAAGCTTCTGCCCCGAGCTAAGCCCAAGTTGGTTTGCACCGCCGATTGATACCATTTTAAAATGTTGAAATGGTACCAATTGGTACCATTTTAAAATGTATATTAAGCTTCTCATAGCTGTTAAGGTTATGGAACAAATGTCAATTGAAGAAAAAAAATATAAAATATTTTTTATATTTTTCATAGTTAATCATGGTTGACATCATAGCTAATCATGTCAACCATGATTATTTAGCGATTAGTTCAGTAGTGATGACATTATAAAAAAATATTAACACTAAATTTGAAGATACTTTCATTTTACACTAATATAAAATATGTCGTTCCTTTTTGGAACAATTTATTTTAGCAAATGAGAATTTTAACGTGGAACATACGGACTACTTCACTAAAACTCAAGCATAGCTATTTTGTATTGTAGATCCCATGTTGCAGGACTTTGTGCCCGGGCTTGAACCCCTGAGGTTTAACAAGGATATACCTCAAACATAGCTATTCTGTATTGTATTCTGATTGTAGTTCATAATTCAGCTACTTTGTACTGCTACTTTATAATTTGCATGTCATTCTTGGGGAATGATCAATGCATTAATTGCTAAATCTATAATCAGTAATATGGACTACGTTTGTTTTAATTAAGTAGAGAGTTTGCATATTTATACCTCAACTGAGTTTGCATATCTATGATCAGTAAAGATCGAAGACGGCACGGGGAACTGATAAATTTTTTAAGTTTTAAAGGATATTTTTGACGGAATATCCGTCGAATTTATGTTATCCTCGACGGACTATCCGTCGAAGATAATATTCATTTCGTCGAAAAAAAAGTTGGCTGGAACATTGGCGCCAAAATACTGCTTACATTTCCGACAGAATTTCGTCGTAGTTATGTTAGTACTCTTGACGGAATTGATGTCGGCATAAAATTTCATCGAAATTAAATTACGTTTTCGTCGGAATTAATTCCGTCGGTCTTTGTTGATTTTCTTGTACTGTGTTAACAAAGACATCCAAACATATGAGATGACATAGTACCCAAAGACATCCAAACATATGAGATGACATAGTACCCAAACCAAAGTTCCTGGTGAATTGAGAAACCTTGTAGACGGAGAAGTCTGAAAAAACTTTGATGCTACACACCCATCCTTTGCAAAAGAAGATAGAAATGTAAGTCTAGGACTCCACCGATGGTTTCACTCCATTTGCCCTGTCAGCACACCACCCATTACTTGGCCTGTAATTCTTGTTTCTTATAACCTCTCACCTTTGATGTGTATGAAGGATGCATGTGTTTTTGTCGTTACTCATTCCTGGTCCTTAAAGCCCGAGTAAAGTCATCGATGTATACTTGAGACCGTTAATAGATAGTTGAAAATGTTGTGGGAGACGGGAGTTTACACCTATGATGCATCTTCTAAACATAATTTTCATATGAGAGTTGTAGCCATGTGATGAAACTAAATTTATTCATCAGCTTAGGAAACTGATAAATTTATAACAAAAAATGATATTTTCACATAAAAATCGTCGCTATACATCTATAGTGACACTTTCCATATGAAAATATCAAAAAGTGTTGTGGAGATATCAATTTTCCTTAACTTATAAAACCAAGCTTCTTTGGATCACATCGTAGGTTTCTACCAATTAAACACAAATTTCGAAGACATAAAGATAATGCTCATAGAGTCCAAAAAAAATGTGTTGCACCAATTCGATTATCTAGAGAAAAGGTAAAGGCATGGTTAGATCAATTGAAGCTTCCACCTCCCAGAATGGTCTTTAAGGAACATAGATTTGAAGGGTTTGGTGAATCCCATAATAGGACCAAACAAAGTATTTTCTTTGAGTTATCGTACTGGAGTACACTCATGCTCCGACACAACTTAGATGTGATGCACATTGTGAAAAATGTGTTTGATAATGTGTGACGATCCGGGTTTTCAGGAAATATTAAGATAAGAATTTAAGTTAATAAAATTCTTATTATGTGATAATTGTGATATAAAGTACGTGTGAAGTTGACGTGCTAAATATATTGAAATAAATTTATTACGTAAATAATTGCTGAAAGCAAATTATAATACAATGGATGTAAATTTTGTGCATATTAAAATAGTTTATGAAAATAAATTATTTTAATTAATTTATGAAATAAAATATTTTTATTTAATAAATAACTTTCATTTTATGGAAAAAATTTATGGATATTTTATTTTAATTTTTAAAGTGTGTTATGTATTTAATATTAAACGCGATACGTACGGAGGGGTATTAGAATTATATTATGCCAAATGAAGATAAATGGAAAATATGAAATGAGATCCAATATATAAAATATTTATATTGGTGTAAATTGAGTTCATGTTTGGATAAAATGGATGAATATATTAAATTATATATTTAATATAAAAATAAATTGTTTGAAGACAATTTACGGAGAGGAGGAAGATAAATTTAATTATACAATATAGATTGTTTTATTTAAATGAGTTATTTAAAATAATTCATGAATTAAATATTAATTATTTGAATTAGTGATTCGATACACAAAAAGTGTTAAATTAATTATGGATTTCATAATTAGTGGGATATTTTTTATACATAATTGTAATTGTATAATTATCTAATTTTGGATTAATAATGAGAATGTATGTAATTATATAATATAAAATAAACTATATATAATCTATATGGTGGAAATGCAGTATAAGGGATATAATGTATTAAACATGTATGCATATTTATACTGGATATGTTGAGAATTAAATAATGAAGTAAATCATGAGGGCTAGGTAGTGGGTTTGATGAGTCATGAAGGTGGAATTAGGAGGTGTCATTACTCTAAGTTAAGCAAATGTTTAGCAATAAGAGAGAGCTATGCTTCGTCTGACAACTAAATAAACTAGGAAGCATGTTAAAATTAAAATGAATACAGATTAAAAGAAACAAGGATTTAACATGGGTATTCTATGTCCTTAAGATGTTTATTGTCTCTTACCATTAAGGTTTGCTAAAGGCTACTAGCAATTCACTTCCAGGATATATGTAAGTCCTTTTTAATTTTCAGTGATTGCAACTCACTAAAAATCTCAATTTTTATGCTACTTTGTAAAGGTTTGATTTGCAGGAAGAAGATAGCAAGATTGTTCAGTTTTTAAAATTGATAAAAAATCAGTTTATAACAATTGTAGAACTCTTTGTATTCATAATAATTAAAGGTTCAATGAAAATCTGGTTCAAGATAAAAAGTTGACTCTTAGTTCTGGCGAGGCTCTAGCAATGATGGGCAAGCTCAAAGTGCATAGCGTAAATGCAACTTTACAACCCACACCCTATCCCCTGGGTTGCAAGCAGTGCTTCGCCCTACTTCATTGTGATTAACTTTAAGTCTTTCCTTTAGTACTATAACTGATTTAACTATTTTACACATACTTTTAAAGTATTAAATAGTTTTATTACTACTCAATGTGAGACGTAGAGAAAATAGTTTTCTTAAACAACAATGAACCTTTTCATATACTCCACTTTGGATACAATAAAAACACAATATATAATTCCTACTTGAATCATATATTACTCTCTATTAATCTCCTTGTAATAGACTATCAAATGCACTTTTAATTTAATATAAATTCAATCAATTAATGGGTCTAAATTAATCCCCAAATTGATCAAAACTCATGTAAGAAAAGGTGCAATTAACAAAATCATCTGTCCTCTTCATTCCCTACGTTCCATGTCTCTCTCCCTCTTTAATTGCTTAACTCTCCAAACTCCCATATTACCGAAATTACAAGGTTTCATCATGTTGATGTTAAAAACTCCACCAAAATTCAACAAGGAACTAAAAGCAATGGCAGGAGGGAGTATATAAGCTAACCATCAAAGTAAATTTCAGTACATTAAGCAATTGTAGCAAGGTAAGTTCAGGCTCTTTGTTTTATCAGCAAAATTGAGTGTTTTATATATAATTGATGGTATAGCTGCTGTGATAAAAATATGATTTAATAAGGAGGAGATATTGTGTTGTTGTGCGGAGTAATAAGGAAGGAAAATTTGGGTTTAGACAGGTTTCGAAAATGAATGCATGTGATGTTTGATAATATTCATCTTAGAACTGTTTGGTTTAAAAAGAGAGAATTGGGCAAGGCTATTATTAAGGTAAGTTATATATATATATATATATATATATATATATATTGAAGTAGTTTAAATAAATTGGGTAAGTTAAATTGAATTTAAAGACTGTTTTGGAGCAAGTGTTGATGTTGAGTTCAGTTGGAAAATTGACTAACAGGCCAGTTTTAAGGCCATGTCAAACGAGTCTCGAAGGTCTGTTTTGGATGGTTAGCATTTTTTAAAAATAGTTTGCCTTATCATATACAACATATCAAAAATTGGATTCTATTTGACATGTGGGTTGTAAACTGGAAATCTGCAAAGTAGGCTGCTGGGAGTGGGTTGTAGCTGAGCTGTAACAGGGATGGGAGCAGGCAGCAGGTGCGTGAGCGCGTTGCCGGTTGCTACACTGCAGTGCTTAGCCTGGCTCATGTGGGCTGCTTTGATCACTACAAAAAAAAGGTCATTGGCGACGACATCATTAGCGACGGCAGTATCCCCGTCGCCAATGACCTCACCCATACGGCGACGGGAAGGGCGACGGACAGTGCCGTCGCCAATGACATCATTGGCGACGGCATTGCCCGTCGGCAATGACCTGTTTTTTTTGTAGTGGATGCTAAATATGTTTGCAATGAAATAAATGACCAAAACTCATATAAATTTGTATATTACTTATAACTAGTGTATAATATCATCAATAAATCTAATAAATTAAGTAATATTAAAAATGAGTTATTTGTGTATGTAAATGCAAGTTTAAACTATATATATACTGGGCTATGTACAAAAATCCATCTATTTCAGTTTTCGAAATGAGTGGTCTCATTTCATATTCAAATTTCATTGCAAAGAAGATAACCACGGTACTTTTATCAATGGTATATAAAGTCTGCATTCTACTTGACTTATAATAGAATATTTAGTTTTTCTTAATTCATGAAGGAGATTGTTGTGAGTTATATGTTTGAGCTCCGTCATATAATGTGACTATTATGGGTGGGTAGTAAAGCAAAGTGTCTTACTACTGGTTCTTTTAATTTACCAGGTGCTGAGAGTAGGATTTGCACTTCCTACTCATTAACAACTATTGACTTGGGTTGTTCATTGAAAACAAGGCAGGCACGATATAACTGTTTCTACTTAGAAATATTTATACTATGGCTATTTTTAATAACAATTACATTATGTTAACCTCACTAGCTTCGGTAGGTAGTTGATTGGAAGTTGATTCCTCTCTCCCCAAGATACAAAGTATTCTTACAATGTGAAATTAATTTGTGGGATTCCAATTATGATGCATAATACAAATTAAAGATTAATGAATGAATCTAGCTATGTATAGGGGTGCTCAAAATTTTCTTCGGTTTTTTACCGAACCGGTTGATACTGGTACCGGCGGTACCGGTTTTTCGGTACTATTTTAACACTTTTCGGTATCGATAGCAGTAATGACTTTTTTGAAATCGGTAAAAACCGAAATACCGAAATTTAATAATATAATAATTAATAGTTAATGTTTTGTAGTTTTATATATTAAATAATTCTTTTATATATTAATAATTTCTATATAATAGTTGTTTTATTATTATTTTTTATATATATTAATAATGTTTTGTAGTTTTATTTTATATAATAATTATTATTAATAGTTAATAATTTTTAGTTTTAAAAAAATTGTTAATATATAAAAAAAATATTATTTAATTATTATTAATAATTATATATATTACCATGAGGTATAATCGAAAATCGAACCAAAAAATTCTGGAGATTTTGTATTTAAAACCGTCAAACCGAATAATTAGGTACCGATCTGATTTAGATTCCTGTTCTTGCTTTTTCGATAATTTGAGATCGGTCTTTAGTTAGGTATTTTCTTGATCTGGGTTCGATTTTTTTACCGATGAGCACCCCTAGCTATGTATTAGGTCTCGAATAAGTTTACTGAGCACGTTATAACCTAATGTGTTATACAAAGATGATTGAAGTTCGAATGAGGTTATGTGAAAGACGTTCGATGAGCGTAAAGTGATGAAGAAAAATATAGGTGCTATACGAGGCAATAACGCTTCGAGTGCACTGAAGTAAATCGAATCAGTAGCATTTTGTAACAAAGATAATTAAGTTTCTCAGTTTATTTTTGTGTTAACATGTCTTATGTTTACAAGATTGTGAATATTCTTAAATTGCTTTATGTGGCTTCGTGAATGTTTAAAGTCAATATATGATTAATGTGATTTGAGTTATGGAACTCAATTTATTTAAAGCAGGCAATATGTGAATAATGATAGGTTGAGAATATTTAAGGTATGATTTGAATATGAAACTATGTGCTACGTGATGCATGATAGATTATTGAATTTGCTGAGCTGTCGAGCTCAATCTTGCAAAAATAAATTTTTTGCAGGTTAACAATACAGAGCAATACTATCTGCTATCTGGATGATAAGGATTGAAGGATATACGAAGGAACACATTATCTTAAACTAGATATTGTATAGAATTATGTTGATAGTTTTGAATATGTGTAACTGGCAGTTATATACAGTTTGAAATGAATAAGGAATGTTTATTTTGAAATAAGAATGTATTATGGCGATTGTTTTAAATATAAGGGAATATATGTAACAAGAAGGTTCAGTATTAAGACTTGAGTTTTTATACATTTACTTTGATAGGATGAATCATGAAATAAATATGATTCTAAAATTTAGGGAATCGTAAAGGTTGCAATTCAGGGAACGAAAGAATGACAGAAATAAATGTTTTAAAAATTTTATTTAGTCTGCATTTTTCGGTTATTATCTCATCTTAGTATGACATAAAGCTGAATCAAGATAGTTGTTGGTGCACAAGCTCTGGCTTATGTTAGTCCTGAATTGGATTAAGTTGGTCTCGATTTTGGGGGCGTCACATAATGTCTTTAATACGATGATGGGTGTAAAGTCTAAGACTAATGACCGCATTAAAGGATGAAAGGATATGGAAGAAACAGGCATTCACAATGACTTGCATCATGTGCTGAGTAAAAATGGTATCAAGTTGATTATGCCAAAAGCAATCTTTACATTGAAGAAAGAGCAAGTAAGACAAGTTTGTGAGTGGGTGAAAGAATTAAAACTCCCTGATGGATATGTCTCTAAGACATATCCGTGTTGTAACCACAAAGATTGTAGATTTTATGAGTTAAAGAGTCATGATTGTCATATATTCATGCTAAGATTAATTTCAATTTCCTTCCGTGATTTATTGCCTCCTAAAATCTTAGATGTTTTGACTGAACTTCGTCATTTCTTTCGTAACTTATGCTCAACGGTACTACGAGAGAGTGGTATGGATGTACTTGTCAAGAAAATTATTTTGACAATTTGCAAGCTTGAAAAGATCTTTCCCCCTTCATTATTTGATTGTATAAGGCATTTACGTATTCATTTGGCTTATGAAGCAAAAATAGTTGGGCCAATGCAATACCGATGGATGTCCATTTGAGAGGTATTATTTTTCTTTGTTTTCATAATAATCAAAAGACTTATAATTTTATTCACTTCGTGCAAATAACATCGTGTGTTTAATTTTTTTTTTATAAAAAAATCAGATGTATGCACCGCTTAAAGAAAAAGGTTACTAATAAAGCTCACGTGGATGGTTCAATTGGAATGCATAAATCATTGAGGAGCTCGCAAACTTTTGCACTCTCTATTTTGAGGTTGACAAAGAAACAAAACATAATCGTGTTAGCCGCAATGAAGATATAGGAGTAGTAGATTGCGAAAACCTTTTTATCTTCAAAAATATTGATCATGTTATCACTGGGAGTACACAACGAGATTTAACTGATGAGGTGTATCAAGCTACAACATTATATACTCTTATGAATTGTATGGAGGTCAGACCATTCATCAAGTAAGTTAGGCATCTTATAATTTATGTATTAGAAATATACATATACATACATATACATATACATATATATACACAAATACACATACACATTTCAATTAACTACATTAAGATGGTAATGTATATGCAGGGAGTTTGATGAAAAACTTTTGGAATCTAATCCTAATATATCAAAAAAACAAAGGGTAGAGTTGCAGAACAAATATTTCATCAAGTGGTTTAATAAACGTGTAAGAACATATGATGCTTGTTATTGTATCAATGTAATATATGGTTGACACAATAAATTTATTCATATCATAATAATACAGTCTACGATATTTATAGGTACTCAATGATAACAACATCGATGAAAGTTTAAGAGGACTAGCTCGTGGCCATGGTAAAACAGTTAATGTTTATAAGGTATTCATTATCAATGGTTTTAGATTCCACACGAGTGATATATCAGCTAATAGAAACCCAAAGTGATGGTATTATGGTGAAATGTAATTGTTGTAATGACTCTGATGTAGATTATTACGGGCTCTTATTAGAGATTGTTGAATTGCAATACTTCACAAATTAAAAAATTGTAATGTTTAAATGCAACCGATTTGATACTCAAAAGGACAAGGGTTTACGCATGATTGAAAATGGATTGATACAAGTTAATATAAAGTCAAGGCTAAACTCATATGATCCTAAGGCTAAACTCATATGATCTATTCATCCTAACACTACAAGCCACACAAGTTTTCTTTGCTAAAGGCGTTACAAAGAAAGATCCCAATTGGTACACTATTATAAATACTAAAGCTCGTACAGATTATGGCATCCTTTAAAATACAAGAATTAACTGACGCTTACCAAGAGGATGATAATGGTTTTGTAATGACTAACCAAAACTGAGATGATTTATTTAATGTAGATCTACGTGTTGTGCGTGACCATGGGGAAGAAGTGGAATCGAATGATGAAAATGAGGAAATTGAAGAAGAAGAGCAATATGATACCGAAGAAGAAGATGACAATGAATACCAGATTAGATATATTTACTTTTTATTTCCACTTGTTCTTTATTGTAATTTATTTTATTAGAAATGACACTTTTTTTTATTAATCAGTTTTATTATATTAGCTTATTAGGTTAGTTGTTTATAATTTATGTTTGCTTATCTGGTATTTATATTTTTTTACTTATTAAGTTTTATATTCATACTTTAGTTGAATAACTTTCATTTTGTTACCCTATAACTTGATAACTTGAGAAGTACTAATAGGTTTCATGGAAAAAAGGTCCATATCAATGATGTCGTTAGTCATCCGACCAGGGTAAGATGCATCCATTGTTGTACATGTTGCATGATCGAATTAATTTATACTTCTTGATTGGCAACCTATATTTTAATTTAGCTTTGAATGACAGCCCATGTTTAAATTTAGCTCTTGTTACTCTTATCTTATATCATATGATTGTAGGCAAATATACTCAATGATTCGTAGACCCAATATAGGACGTCGAGGTGCTAGCACTTATTGCAAAGTATATGGTCATGACAAGCTGATTTCTCATTCAGCTTCTCAAGCAGTTGTTCATGTAGATCATGTCCTACCTCCTCCTCCTCCTCCTCCTCCTCCTCCTCATCATCATCATCATCAAAATCATCATGTGATTCCTCTACCTCTTGTTATTGAGCAACATTGTTCAAGAGGTGTAGCACATGATATGTCGTTTGAGTCTGATCCGGATAATATTGTTACTCTTACTGTAGCTGTTGCTAAACTTCGTCGTTTGAGAAGTGTAACCCGTGGAATTAAGGCTGAGAATGATCCAGAGTTATTACCACTGTGTTTGATTAGCGTTAATAGGTATTTCTTTTAATAATATCAATTAGCTCGAACACACATTATTAATTTTAACAATGTTTAATTGTGTTGATGTTCATTTTGTTTTTACAGTTTTGTTGTTGAAAAGGCTCAAAATAATTATGGGCCTATTTTGAAAAACCATATAAACAAGCCTTGGGTACTTTGGAAACAAGTGTCTGAAGATATTTTTGAAGGTTGTTGGGATTAGTTTTTTGTAATTACAATTTTTTATACTATATGATATTCTTCATGAGTTAAACTTCAATACTAAAAAGGCTTGAAATAAGTATATTCTTCATGAGTTAAACTTCAATACTAAAAAGGCTCGAAATAAGTATAGAACATTTCCCCCTTTAATGTACATTTTTTCTCTCCAACTTATGATATCAATTGTGTAAGAAAAAGTTAATTAGTTTTTGGCATTGTACATGTAGTTCATCCAGAGTTGGATGTAGCTCTAGTGCAGCCACCTAATGATGGTAGTTGTCTATATCCTATACACACCTTCTTATTAATGACCATTGGACTTTATTCTTTTATGAGACAGATAAATCTTCCTTATGTGTGACTTGTGATTTTTTAAAGATAAATCTTCCTTGTGTTAGATTATGTTTATCCTGAAATGTGAAATAAACACCAAGATGTCGTCGGCATGCTAACAAATTTATCATATTTTTATTATAATTTTATTGTTATACATTTAATATTTCTTTCTTTATTCTTTTCTTCATTACTTGTTTAGGCTCGCTTTCGGTTTTGTGAATGGGAAAATGAGAAAGTGAAAGAGATCGTTTGTAACCATTATAAAAAACTTTACTCAAAATGGTTGAGTAATTCAAGGCGCGAAGCTCATAAGAAGGTTGATACAAATGAGATGTGTGATGTCTTGAAATCATATAATCCCAGTTGGCTTTCACAACATGTTTTGTTAGAGATGATTGATATGACAAAGGAGCAAGCCTATAAATGAAAGAGTGCAGCGTCTAAGAAGAATGGAGCAAAGTTAACAGTATATCACACTAGTGGAATTCCGCCCCATTCCAAGCATAAGGTGGATTTGGCAGCAGCTAAGAAAAGAACTCCAACTTTGATGGAGGTATGGGATAGGACCCACAATAAGAAACAAGGTAATGGAGATTATATAAATGTCCTTGTTGGGGAGATTGTAATAAGTCCTTTTTTTCATCAATTTTCTTTTGAGTTACAACGAATTTTATTATTACTATTTCATTATTCTTTTTAATTCAAGAGGTCATGATAACTAAGTATATTGAATTATTATAATTATATTTTGCTGTTACTAACTTGTTTATGAAAACTTATTTAAGAGTTTATTATTGATATGATTTATCTACCAAGTAAAATATTTTTAAAAGGAGATGACATCAGTAAGTTCATACATCGGTGGTTTGTTAATTTGTAAATATTAGATGATTTTTGTTATACATTACAAAAGTTTTTAGCCGAATTATGATTGCGACGTATGTGTATATATGAAATATGTAACGCCCTCAAATTCGGGTCCCTTGAACCTCGGGTCTAGTGCTTACGATACTACTCATTCTACACCTGTGACTTACATCCACATATAAAATCTTACGGACATAAATGTAATTATAATATTATTATAGTATGTCTCTATCTAATCCCAGATTCTAATACATTTATATATCTCTCTCAAATAATATTACGACAATAATATAATATTATTACAACATTAATAATATTCAGGTTCTGCTCTAGCTGCAAAAAAAATTTGAATTTGCAAGAGTGAGTATTTAATTTCCCAACAAGTATAAGCTATTGTATAAATAACAATCTCATGAATAGAATAATATTTTTTCTGAAATCTTCAACAATTGAACAATAATTGTGAAATAACTTAAATAATCAAGAATAAAAAAATTTCTTTATTTTAAACATCTTTCATGAATAACATAATCTTAAAATCTACAGCAATTCAATTCTAGAACATTTCTTCTTTAGTTTTGCACATAACTCTTTATATTGGCATAACACATTCTTGAATATAACGTTTAACAAGGATGTTTAGAAGATATAAATTCCTTAAAGGAGGAAAGAGTTGAGTAGTTATGTAAAGGTTGTTTGAAGACCTAGTTTTGATTAGTAGAATGAGTTTAATAAAGCATGACGTTAAACTACTACAATGATTGTGGTATACGATGATCCTTAGAAAAAAAAATTGAAAGGATAATACTCAAAATATAATTGAGTTTAATAAAGGTTATGAAATAAAACCTACAAGAATTTGTTGAGGAAAAATGGATTAAATATGTAATATAACATCTACATGGAAATAGTATATTGAAATTATTGAACGAGAGAATTTCGGAAGAAGATGGGCATAGACCGAGTAAGGATGTTTCGGTAATTATGATTTCGGGGACAAAATTCTTATAAGAAGGGAAGAAAGTGACGACCCGAGAATTCAGATAGCCTTGAAATTAGGTTTTTCGATGAGAATATCTAATAAATAAAATTTTATTTATATTATTACGTGTTATGTGAATTAGATCAATTAATGACCTAGTTTACGTCTTACGTGTGTGATGGCTCCAAAATAGGTCTACACAACCCATTCTGAGTCGCTAAATACATGATACAGAATTCAAATACAAACTTCCTATATATAATTATTAACTGTTGTGTAAAATACGACAAAACATAAGTTGTGAGTTTCAATACAAATATTGTCTCATAGACAATATTCAAACTCAAATAAAGTCATCATTACAATTATTGTCACACTATTTTATAGAATAATGACGATTACTATAGCAACCATCTTGGACCATCACTCCATTCCTCGACTAGTCGATCTCAACTATATTCTCATTTCCCGAAGAGAACAATGAAAGAAAAGGGTGAGCTCAACTAGCCCACTAAAGAAAATTATGACTAAGATAATATAGAACAAATTATCTTTAGTCCTCAATAGGAAAAAAATCTGATATAATATAATATACAACAAATTTCAGACCAATATAACTGCAGCAGAAATAACAATCCATTAGAAGAGTCAAGTAGAGCATGATGTCTACTATCTTCTATGATTTAAAAGTTCATCATCAATATTTTAAACCTGTAACACCAATCAATAATTATTTCCAATCAACGAATTATCTATGCACTACGGGCCAAAGATAATCGTTTGTATCACCAGTGGTCATGATCATGTCAAACACCTGTCCATTTATGCACTGCGTACCAAAGAGGACTTTCATCACAAACCTTTATCTGTAATATTAAAGGTCATGATTATACCAATACACAATTCCTGGTCATAATCATATCAATCAACAGTCCATCTTTGCACTATGGGTCAAAGACAACTTTCAACACAATATAACCATGAGGATGATGATAATGATATAAAGAATGAATCAAGTGAGATCAAGGATAAATATTAAATATTTATAATTCAATTTATACAGAATTCAAGAATGTCCAAATTGTCAACATGATAACTAATTGTGGAGAAAAATTCAAGAATGATATTCATGTATCAAAAATAATTTGGACAAAAAAGAAACTAATTTTGTCGTGAATAGTACCCTGAATGAAAATATTAAAATTTAATAAGAAAGTTCAGAAAAATATTTTAGTGAAACGATACTAGATGAAGCGCAAAACTCAAGGATATTCTACTAATTTTAGGGATTTTCACAATTTTATAATAAGGTTATGGAAACAAACAATAATTTTATACCATAAATGGAGAAAAATATGAAAGAAAACAATATCCCTTGACGAGTACAAAAGAAATGATATCACATACGAGTATGAAAAAATATACGAAACTACAAATGGATTTTCACCCGTCATGCGGTAATCCGCGTAGACAGATCATTTTCACAATTTAATAAAGAATGAATTCAAAGGGTTATTCACCAGGCATGCGGTAGTCCGCGTAGACAGGTTATTCCCACAGATTAATAAGGAATATAATGACAACCCCTATGAGTAAGAAGAAAATAACATTCTTTACCTTAGTAGGAGACTAAATCTGACTGGTATAGCGGAGATATTCTTGAGGAAATCTTGCACTATTAACTACACTCAAAGTATTCTTATACTAGAAAGAAATACGCACAATATTATAGAATAAGAATTCTCTGATTCTGGTGTGATTTTCATTTCTTAACTAAGCAACCTATTTATAGGATAATTGCATGGCACTATTTAATCACGGATGAACAGTTGAATTCATGGGTGAAAATCTGATTTTTACTATTCACCACTGTGCAATAAAATATTCTAATAAAACAAAAACTTTATATATATATATATATATATATATATATATATTATAATATATTCATATTATATTCTAATAAAACAAATAACTTTATATATATTATAAAAAAATTCTATTTTATATAAAAAAATCTATTTTATTACTATTATAATAATAATAAAACAAAACTTACAACTTTCTACCGATGGTTTTGAAAAATGAGTAAGTGGAGGTCCATGTAATAAGCCAAACTTACAACAATTTCTTCATGACAAACCCCTCTATTTATATCAAAAATTGAATAAATATCTACCACAAATAACTTATCTTCAATAAACACATATTTAGTCTTTCAACAATTATTCATCATTAATATTATAACTCACAATATTGACAACCAGATCATTCTCAAGGAAGAGGGGGCTTTCCGATAAGAATTTCTCCTTAGTGGCGCACAATTAAATAACCTAACCACTTTCCTCATCAGAACTTTCTAGACATTGACAATAATGCAAATAATAATATGAATAATTGTGTCGTCTCAATTATTGATTTAATAATATAAAATATTGTGCAGATAATACTGTGACAATAATTAAATCAATAATATGAGATACTATGCAGTAACTACTGTAATAATTATTGAATGAAACTGAGTGACTTCTTACGTAAGCATCAATAATCAGAGATACTATGCAATACCTGGCGTACTTCTTGTGCAATAATAAGCTGCATACCCGCGAACACGACATCGCATTTTTATTAATGGGTATTTCAATATTTTAACAGTAAAAGTCTTGACGTTATTTTATGAAAAGGTTATTTTTGTCGCTTTCTATATCCGATAATTATTCAGTTGTGGGGTCCACCAATGATTGCGTCGCCGTACGAATATTCCCTGACCAAACGAATATTTTATGACTACTTGCTTACTTTGTAAATTTTACACATATCACCCATAACTACAGCATTATATCAAATCAACACCTTACTATTCAAAATAATAGTTAGAGAAAATTAAATTTTTATTCATAAAAGTTGGGGTCTTACAACTTGATTATGTATAAGTGTTAGGATTTTTTGGGACAACATAAATTTTTTCGAGAAAAACGCTAAAACATTGTTCATAAAATACAGAAATCACTAATAAACGTTCTTTATCAAAAATTTTGAATTACGTCTTAGCGTTTATTTAAGAAGAATAAATGAAATCTCTAATAAAAATATTCAAGAAAAAGTCGTAAAATTACTATTCACGCTAAAAACACCTTTTTATTTTTTCAAATTTTCAAAGAACGACATATCTTTTGTTCGGGAAATGGGGACAGAGTGCGTAATTTAAATTACGATCCATGAAAGTCAATTTTTTTTACTAACCGAAAAAGTTAGAAAATTTAATTACAAAATAAAATAACTAATTAAATTTAGTTGGACTAATTAAATTTAGTTGAATTAACTAAGCCTAGGGTTTGAATGGCTTGGTTAGGAAATAAAAAGGGCTTGGCTAGGTTAGGGTGGCACATTTAACTTTTGAGTCACCATTTACCATTCACACCTCATTACAATGCTTGATATTTGTTAACCTAACCACACCTAACTTAACTATGTTTAAATGTTAACCACCTATGGTTAAATGGTGGGAAAGTGAAAAAGTTAGCCACTTTTGTTGACCAAGACTTCTTGAGTTTAACTTTTCTATTTATATCGTATAATTTTTGTATTATACGCGTATTGTACTCCATATTATTTTCGTATTATACTTCGTATCATTCTCGTATTATACTAGAAAAATAATTTGCATTATACTCATATTATTCTTCGTATTATACAAATATTCTTTTTTTTAATCTTCTTAAATTCATTACATAGTAGAAAAACTGTGTTTATCGTTCTTCAAATTTTATTTGACATTCCGTATTTCCTTTTCATTTTAACATTAACGTGCCCTTCAAAAAATCAAAAAACTAAAAAATATTTTTTGGCGAATAATGTTTTCGGCGACGTTTTCCCAGATTATGGTTAAACAATCGAAAAAATGATAAAAAAAATTTCATTTTTATTTCGTTCAATTTCTGCATGTTTTTCGAGAAAATTTTTATTTTCTAATATGACTTTTCACGACATATTACTAGCAAATCTTAAAACAGAATGTCATTACGACATCCCAATCTTCCTAAAATACTTAGGTTATTCAAACACTTAGTGTAAGACCCCAACTTTTTGAATAAAAAATAAATTTTCTATAAATATCATTTTTGAATATTATGGAATGAATTTGATATAATGTTATAGTTGTGGGTAATATTTACAAATTTTGCAAAGTATGCAAGTTGTCATATTATATTCGATTGGTCGGGAAATATTCTTTTTGTTAGGGAATATCCGCATGACGGCGCAGATAATCATTGGTGGACCCCTAAATGTAATTATTATTTTGATTGAGAAAACGACAAAAATATTTTATAAAAATAACGGCGGAAGTTTTACCGCTAATACCTTTGAACTACTCGATAGTAAAAGTACAAAGATACGCCATGGTTGCATAAGAGCACACTAAGATTGATTATTGATGCTTACGTGAGAAGTCACTCAGTTTTGTTCAATTATTGCTACAGTAATTACTGCATAGTATCTCACGTTATTTAATTCAATTATTGTCAATATTTTATATATTATTAAATCAATAATTGAGATGACAAAGTTATTAATATTATTATTTGCAATATTAACGATGTCTAGAAGTTCTGTCAAGGAGAGGTTTGGTCACCTAATTGCACGCCAATAGGGAGAAATCTTTATTGGAAAGCCCCCTCTTCCTGGGAACGACCTGGTCGATTAATATTGTGAATTATAATAATGATGATATATGTTGTTAAAAATATTGAGGGGACTTTTATGAGGTCTTTGTTGTAAATTTTGCGTGTTATTTGGACCCCCACTTACTCAATTTTCAAAATAGTGTGTGTTATGAGTATGATAATATATATATATATATTACATATATATATGATGAAAGTGACATAAGGGGGTGGGGGAAAGATGTGGGTTACGGGGGGAGAGAAAACCAAAATGGTGTTTATATATAATATATATATATATATATATATATATATATATATATATAATATACGTGTGTTTTGGATTATATATATAGATGTATTATATTTCTTTTGTTTTGTTTTGACTGGATAATGGTTTGAATTTGGCATCCGTTTTTTTTTCAAAATTTCATCCGTGAATGCTGAATAATATTTTGTCAGTGAAATCATCGTTTCGGTGCATTACCTTGATCAAATAAAGACCTTTCAATTCTCCTATAAATAGAAGCTCATTCCTTCATTATTTTCTTACGAATTCAATGAAACTCTAGAGAGAGAAATTATAGAGAGAACGAAGAAGAGAAGTTTGCTACCTTTCTTTTTCTATATCCAGTTTCTTCTAAGGTAAGGGGTATTATTTCTTTTGTATTCATGAAGAGAACTTCTGTTATTCCATTCTTTATTATTCATTAAAATAACTCAGATATCGCTGCTACCCTATACTTGGTGAAATTCTTCCATTATTCCATTCTTTATTATTCGTTTATTATCCTGTCATGACGCTTTTACGTCTGGACTGGTTCCGCCTCTTTATTATTCTCATTGAATATCCTCGTCTGCATGCGCTTTTACGCCGGACCGGGTTCCATTACTTATTATTCTCGTTGAATAACTCTGTCTATGCGAAGTACCGCATGCATGGTGATTTATGTTGTTATTTCATTCTTTATTATTCTGTTGGAACATCCTGCCGCTGCTAATTTCACCGACACGTTCCGTTACATTATTATTCTATTGGAATAACTTTGTATATCGGCAATCTGCATGCATGGTGATTTCTTTTGTTATTCCATTCTTTATTATACTCGGTTGGTTAAAGTTTTGACTTCTATACTCCATGAAATTAGTGGAATATCCTCGATATTTGTGTGTTTCATCCAAAGATCTTTTCATGGAAATATTCTTCTGAGTATTCTTGAATTTTACTCTACAAAGAAGTATCATGTTGACAATTTGGACGTTATTGGTTCCTGGACAAATTAATTCGTGAACTTGTTTTATTAAATTCTTATATCATTGTCATCATCCTCATGTTTATATTATATTGAAAGTCATCTGTGGCCTGTAGTGCATAGATGGACTTGGTATGATTATGACTAGGGATTATTCGGTATAATCATGACCGTAATGTTACAAATGATGTGGTAAAAGTCCTCATTGGCCCGTAGTGCATTGATGGACAGATGTTGGCATGATCATGACCATTGATGAATACACGAATGTCCTCGGCCCGTAGTCATGGATAATTTGTGGTCGTGATACTAAAGAATATCCTCGGTAGTAGTCGCGAGGGTGATTCGATGATGTGGATTATTTATTGTCGAGTCCCAAATGATAAAAGTGATGAAAACCTTTTAAATCATAAAAGATAGTAAATTTTATTTTCTACTTGACTCTTTTAATGGATTGCTTGTTCACCGCAACTAAACTTGATGTCTATTATATTTTATCAGTTTAACATTGTTGAAGGCTAATGATATTTTATCCTGCATTATCTTAGTCATAATATTTCTTACTGGGCTAGTTGAGCTCACCCTTTCTTTCACTGTTCTCTTCAGGAAATGAGAATATAGCTGGGATAAGTCGGGGAACGGAGTGATGGTCCAGATGATAGTATTAGTAGTCCTCACTATTCTGTTAAATAGTGTGACAATAAATATAATGAGGACTTATTCTAAGAGTGGATATTGTCTAGAAGACAGTATTTGTATTAAAACTCACAGCTCTCTTGTTGTATATTAAAGATTGTATTTGTATTTTATACCATGTATTTGGCGACTCAGAATAGGTGATGTATACCTATTTTGGGGGCGTCACACTCAGGGTTTAACCCTTAGGTTTCATCGGATGAATAATGTCTATTTCATCTTTTTCTCGATTTTTTTTTATTTTCGTCTTCAAAAGTCTTACGCATTTATTCTTGCACATAACCAAAATCCTAATGTTTTATGATCATCATAGGTCATAAAACGATCTTTAAATACATAAAATAGAATATTATTAACAAAAACTTGTTTTATTAATTAATATTTCTTTAAACTTAATTTATAAGACTATCCGATTTCTCGGGTTGTCACATTATTCCCTCCTTATAGGGATTCCGACCCCGAAATCACTTCTACAAAACTACATCAATACCTAGATTCCTTCTTCTTATAACATTTATCAAAGATTTTATCTTCTTCTACATATATTCATTGAGTGTTAATCTTCATTCTTAACTCATCATTTCCTTTTTCTAAGGATCATCATCTGTTACAATCATCTTAAGTTAAACACCATGATTAACTATACTTCTAATTATTCGGGATATCACATTCCAACACCTCCACTCCTTCCCTCAATTTTTCTTTGACAAGATGATGGTGATGATGACACTCCAAATTCCAAAAGATCCTATCAATTATACTTGACAAGATTCCACATACAACTATATTTATTTATAAAGATTATACTTAGGATTGGACTAACTTTTTAAGTTATAAAAATGTCAATTGAGTCCTTTAAATGGTCAATTTGGAAGACTCAATTGAATCAAATTGGACACTTGAATGACTCAATTAAGATTTTTGCCCCTAAAAGGACCAAACTGAATAACTTAGAGGGACACTTTTGTAATTCGGCCTAATATTCACATCATCTTTACCATTGAAAAGAAGAAGGACCAATCAGGATTAAAAACTAAAAATTAACGTCCGCTACTATTACTAGTAGATGGTAAAAAGACACACTTAGCGTCAGCTACTAATCGTAGCGGACGTGAATAAGAATAAGGGTTTGGCTTGACCAATAAATGTTTATTAACCAGAGTTTAGATTTATTTACCAGATTTTTGAGTTTATTAATTAGAGTTTAGGGTTTATTAACTAGAGTTTAGGATTTATTAACTAAAGGTTATGTTAATAAACCCTAAATCTTAGTCGATAAATACTATACTAAACCTTAATTAATAAACCCTAAAAAAAATTTGGTAAGGCCAAACCCTTATTCTATTATTGTATCCGCTACTAATAGTAGAAAACGTCGATTTTCAGTTTCTAATCCGACTGTTCCTTTTTCTTTTCAATGGTAAAGATGGTGTATGCCTTATAAGAATTCATAATAAATAGATGTTATGAATCATTTCCCAATATATATATATATATATATATATATATATATATATATGAAATAATATTCCAAGTTCTCTATTATCGTGTGTTTTGTGAAATGATAGTAAAAATAATTTAGCAATATAATATGCCTTTATCAAAAATTTAATTTTGCATCTTAATTAGCTAGTCACTTAAGTACTTTAGTGTAGTTAAAGGGTTCATTTAGCACAAACGTATTGATTTTATAAATAATTGAATATAATATGTTTTTTTCTAGATGAACAATAGAGATCTAGAAGGAGGGTTGAATAAATCTTTAAAAGTTTTTGCTTATTTAAAGATCAGTTACTAGATAATTAATTTAGCACAACAGAATATTAGTTTAAAATTGTAAGACCCCAACTTTTATGAATAAAGATTTATTTTCTTTAAATATTATTTTTGAATAATAAGTTGTGGATTTGATATATATAATGTTATAGTTGTGGGTAATATTTATAAATTTTGCAAAGTAAGCAAGTTTTCATAAAATATTCGATTGGTTGGGGAATATTCATTTTATCAGGAAATATTCATACGACGACACAATTGGTGGACCCCACAACGGAATTATTGTCGGAGTTAGAAAATGACAGAAATAACTTTTTTATAAAAATAACGGCAAAAATTATACCGTTAAACTATTGAATTACCTCGGTAAAAAATGTACATGTACGCGTGGTTGTATAAGAGCGCACACTACCAGATTGTACAATATCTTTGATTATTGATGCTTACGTGAGAAGGCACTCAGTTTTATTCAATTATTGTCACAGTAATTGCTGCATAGTATCTCACGTTATTGATTCAATTATTGTCACAATAATTTATATTATTAAATCAATAATTGAGACAAAAAAGTTATTCATATTATTATTTGCATTATTGGTGATGTCTAGAAAGTTCTATCAAGGAAAGGAGTTTGGTCACCTAATTGCGCGCCAATAAGGATTAGTCCTTATCAGAAAGCCCCCTCCATCCTGGGAATGATCTGGTTGTTAATATTGTGAGTTATAATATTAATGATGAATGTTATTAAAAATGTGTTTAGTGAAGCCAAGTGAATTGAGATAAATAGAGGGAATTTTTATGAAGTATTTGTTGTAAATTTGACTAATTACATGTACCCCCACTTTCTCATTTTTCAAAATCGATGAGAGAAAGTTATCTCAATTTATATATATATATATTAGTTTTTTTTATGTAAAAGAGAATATATTATATTTTATTATGTATAGTACTGCATAGTGTTGCATAATACTGCATAGTGTTGCATAGTGCAGCATAGTAAAATCAAAATTTTTTCTTCAGATTGCGCCCGTGAAAATCATCCGTGATTCCCCCACTGTTCACCCGTGATTTTTTTTTTCCAAATAGTATCCTGCCATTCTCCTATAAATAAGATGATTAGTTTAGAATTGAAAATCACACCAGAATCAAAGAATTCTTCTTCTATAATATTGAGCGTATTTCTTTTGAGTTTAAGGAAACTTTGAGTGTAGAAAATAGTATAAGTTTTCTTCAAGATTATCCCCGCAATACTAGTCAGAATACTCTCCTTTTAAGTTAATGAGTATTATTTATTTCATATTCAGAAGAGATATTATTTTTCGTATTCGTAAGAATATTATTTTCGTTCAATATTCGTAAGGAATATTATTTTCGTTCAATATTCGCAAGGGATATTGTCTTTATTCAATATTCGTAAGGAATATTATTTTCGTTCAATATTTGTAAGGAATAATATTTTCTTCCATACTCTGTAGTATATAAGTAATATTATTTTGTTTCAGATTCCGAATTCTACACTCATTTTGTTAAGTATAGCTTCTATACTCCTTGAAAGTAGTAGAATGTCCTTGAAATTTTTGCTTCATCTAGTATCGTTTCACAAAGATATTTTTCTGAACATTCTTGTTAAATTTTAATCTTTTTATGCTGGAGTACTATTCACAGGGTATTATTCACGAAATACTATTCACGGGGTACTATTCACTTGGGTACTATTCACCTATTCACTCGGGGTACTATTCATGACAAAAATTAATTTCTTTTCTGTCCAAATTATTTTTACATGAATATTATTCTTGAATTTTACTCCACAAAGCAGTTATCATGTTGACAATTTGGACATTCTTAAACTCTGGATAAATTGAATTATACATCTTTAATATTTATCCTTGATCTCGTTTAATTGAATTCTTATATCATTATCATCATCCTCATGCTTATATTGTAATGAAAGTCATTTTTGGCCCGTAGTTCATAGACGGACTATTGATTGGTATGATTATGACCAAGAATTATGTATCGGTATAATCATGACACGTAATGTTACAAATGATATGGTAAAAGTCCTCATTGGCCCGTAGTGCATTGATGGACAGTTATTGGCATGATAATGAACATTGGTGATAATAACGAATATCATTGGCCCGTAGTGCATGGATAATTCGTGGATGTGATACTAATGAATATCCTTGGCCCGTAGTGCATGGATAATTCAGTGATGTGGATTATTTATTGAGCTGTGTTACAGCGATAAAATATTGATGATGAACTTTTAAATTATAGAAGATAATAGATATCATGTTCTACTTGACTCTTCTAATGGATTGTTTGTTCCGCTGCAATTAAGCTTGTTGTCTATTGTATTCTATCAATTTAACACTGTTGAAGGCTAACGATAATTTATTCTGCATTATCTTAGTCATAATATATGATGCCCCCAAAATAGGTATACATCACCTATTCTGAGTCGCCAAATACATGGTACAGAATACAAATACAATCTTAATTATACAACAAGAGAGATGTGAGTTTTAATACAAATACTGTCTTATAGACAATATCCACTCTCAGAATAAGTCCTCATTACATTTATTGTCACACTATTTAACAGAATAGTGAGGACTACTAGCTAATACTATCATCCGGACCATCACTCTGTTCCCCGACTCGTCCCAGCTATGTTCTCATTTCCTAAAGAGAACAGTGAAAGAAAGGGTGAGCTCAACTAGCCTAGTAAGAAATATTATGACTAAGATAATGCAGAATAAATTATCATTAGTCTTCAAAAATGTTAAACTGATAAAATACAATAGACATCAAGTTTAACTGCAGCGGATCAAGCAATCCATTAAAAGAGTCAAGTAGAGAATAAAATCTACTATCTTTTATGATTTAAAAGGTTTTTCATCACTTTTATCGCTGAGACTCAGCTTAATAATTAATCCACATCATCGAATCACCCCTGCACTATGGCCAAGGATATTCTTTAGTATCACGACCATAAATTATCCATGCACTACGGGCCAAGGACATTCGTGTATTTATCAATGGTCATGATCATGCCAACAACTGTCCATCAATGCACTACGGGCCAATGAGGACTTTTACCACATCATTTGTAACATTACGGTCATGATTACACCGAATAATCTCTGGTCATAATCATACCAAGTCCATCTATGCACTACAGGCCACAGATGACTTTAAAAAATATATATAAACATGTGGATGATGACAATGATATAAGAATTCAATAAAACAAGTTCACAAATTAATTTGTCCAGGAACCAATAACGTCCAAATTGTCAACATGATACTTCTTTGTAGAGTAAAATTCAAGAATGCTCGAAGAATATTTCCATGAAAAGATATCTTTGGATGAAGCGCAAATAAAGAAGGATATTCCACTAATTTCATGGAGTATAGAAGTCAAAACTTTAACCAACCGAGTATAATAAAGAATGGAATAACAAAAGAAATCACCATGCATGCGGTACTTTCGATGAGATGGAGTTATTCCAATAGAATACTAAGTAATGTAACCGTGTCAAAGTAAATTTGCAATCGGCGGGATATTCCAAAAGAATAATAAAGAATGAAATAACAACATAAATCACCATGCATGCGGTATTACGATGTATGGCAGTTATTCCAATGTAATATTAATAAAGATTTTAACCGTGTCCGGCGTGAAACGTGCGCATGTGATGTTCCAACAGTAATAATAATAAAGACGGAACCGTGTCCAGCGTAAAACGCATGAATAAGATGTTCTAACAGAATAATAATAAAGATTTTACCAGTCCGGCGTAAACGCATGCATACATGATATTCCAAATGTAATAATAATAAAGATTTTAACCAGTCCCAAGAAACGCATGTATAGATAGGATATTCCAATGTAATAATAAAGACGGAATAATAGAAGAATGTCACCAAGTATAGGGTAGTCCGTGATATACGAGGTTATTCTAATGTAATACTAAATAAAGAATGGAATAATAGAAGTTCTCTTCATGAATACAAAAGTAATAATACCCCTTACCGTAAAAGAAACTGGATATAGGAAAAGAAAGTTAGCAGACTTCTCTTCTTCTTTCTCTCTATAATTTTCTCTCTCTAGAGCTTCAGTGAATTCGTAAGAAAATAATGAAGGAATGAGCTTCTATTTATAGAAGAATGGACTGCATAGTAACTGAGATAATCATATCCTTCCTAGGAAAGGAAAAGTAATAAAACAAAAATTATATAATCTAATCCTTCCTAGGAAAGGAAAAGTAATAAAACAAAACTTATATAATATAATCTAATAAAACGAATAACTTTATAAAAGTATTCTATTTTATATAAAGCTTTTTTGTTTTATTACGTTAATAATACTAATAAAACAAAACCGAGTGACTTATCACATAAGCATCAATAATCAATATCGCGCGCTACTACTTATGCAACCATGCGTATTCTCGTATTTTTTACTACTGAAAGTACTTCAATAGTATTAATTCAGAAAACTTTCGTAGTTATTTTCATAAAAATATTTTTGTCATTTTCTCGATCCGACAATAATTTACATTGTGGGGTCCACCAATGATTGTATTGAGTCGTTTGGATATTCCCCGACAAAATAATATTTCCACCAATCTAATATAATATGACAACTTGCATACTTTGCAAAATTTGTAAATATTACCCACAACTATAACATTATATTAAATTCATTCCATAATATTCAAAAAGATAATTATAGAAAATTCATTTTATTCAAAAGTTGGGGTCTTACAACCTCCCTTCTTATGAAATTTCACCCTCGAAATTAGAATACGTACTGGTATATCGAAGAGGTAAGGATACCTTGATTTTATTTGATTCTAACTCCTGTGTCATTTCCTCAACATCGTGGTTTCTCCACAAAACTTTGACTTGAGGAATAACCTTGGAAGCGTAGAATATGTTCCTTCTTATCAAGATTTGAACAGAACCTCTTCATACGTTAAATCTTCCGCTATTTCATCCGAGCTTCTAACTCAATAATGTGGTTCGAGTCTTCCACATATTTACGTAACATGGATATGTGAAAATGTTATGAACACGAGACATACTTGGCGGTAAAAGCGAGTCTATAGGCCACGCCTCCTACTCGATCGAGGATTAAAATGGGCCAATGAATCGAGGATTGAGCTTTCCTCTCTTTCAAATCTCGTAACTCCTTTCCATAGAGCAACACGTAATAACACACGATCTCCTATATCGAATTCCACGTCCTTTCGATGAAGATCGGCATAACTCTTTTCATCGATCTTGTGAGGTTTTTATACGTTGTCGGATCGTTTGAATCTTTTCCGTAGTCATACGTACCAACTCTGGACCCAACAACGTTGCTTCACCCACCTCATCCTAAAGAAAACCGGAGAACGACACTTTCTTCCATACAACGCCCTCGATGGGAGCCATGCCAATGCTTGTTTGATAACTATTGTTGTAGGAAAACTCCACCAACGGTAAGAACTTGTCCCAACTTCCCTTGAAGTCAAGGACACATAGTCTTAATAAATCTTCCAGAGTTTGAATAGTCCTATCTGATTGTCCATCCGTCTGCGAGGATGATATACTTGAACTAAAAATAAAACCGTGCCCATAGCTTTTTGCAAACTAACCCAAAATCGTGAAGTGAATCTTGGGTCTTGATCAGAAACTATGGATACTGGCATGCCATGCAGTCTTACAATCTCGTTTATGTACATACGAGCAAGACGTTCAAGTGTATAAGTTTCTCGTATTGGTAAAAAATGAGCAGACTTGGTCAATCTATCAACAATGACCCAAATTGCATCTATGCCTTGACAAAGCTTGGGAAGATCAGTAACGAAATCCATGGTAATGTGCTCCCACTTCCATTCTAGAATTTCAAGTGGTTGCAATGGACCTTTTGGTACTTGATGCTCCACCTTGACTCGTTGACAAGTTAGACACCTTGAGATAAACAACGCTATCTTTCTCTTCATATTGCTCCACCAAAATGTTTGACGAAGATCACGATACATTTTGGTACTCCCAGGATGGATTACAAATGGTGTGTTGTGCGCCTCCATCATGATTTTATACTTTAACTCAGGATCGTTAGGAACACAAAGTCTGGAGTTGACTCGAAGTATTCCTTCTTCATCGATTCTTGCTTCCGGCATAGCACCTTATTGTACTTTCTTCCTCATATGCATCAGCTCCAGGTCTGTAGCTTGAGCAGCTTTAACTCTATCGATTAAAGTCGGTTTTACTCGTATATTTGCCATCATCACATGGATCCCTGGAGTCTTTAACTCTATCTCCATCCTTTGCAAGTCACACAAAATGGGCCTTTGCTTTGACAATATCGCACTCGTACCCACATATGATCTTCTACTCAATGTGTCAGCTACCACGTTCTCTTTTCCAGGATGGTATTGGATGGTATGATCATAATCTTTCAACAGTTCAAGCCAACGTCGTTGTCGCATGTTGAGTTCCTTTTGAGTGAAGAAATATTTGAGGCTTTTATGATCCATAAAGATCTCCACTTTCTCCCCATACAAGTAATGCCTCCAAATCTTTAGTGCGAAGACAACAGCTGCCAACTCTAGATCATGAGTAGGATAATTCCTCTCATATTCTTTGAGTTGTCGTGAGGCATAGGCTATGACTTTCCCATGTTGCATGAGAACACATCCTAACCCTTTTCCCGAAGTATCACTGTAGATGACAAATCCCTCCAAACCAAATGGTATTGTCAGAACAGGTGCTGAAATGAGTCTTCTTTTGAGTTCTTGAAAACTCTTCTCACATTCCTCGCTCCAACCAAACTTTGTATCTTTCCAAGTTAGCTGAGTTAATGGAGTAGCGATTCGAGAAAACCCTTATACGAATCTCCGATAATAACCAAATAAAGCAGAAAAGCTACGTGCTTGATCATTTGATTTAGGTTACTCCCAACTTTGAATAGCTTCAATCTTTGCTGGGTCAACAGATATTCTATGATTTGATACTACGTGCCCAAGGAATGCTACTTCCTCAAGCCAGAACTCGCATTTCTTCAACTTGGCATAAAGCTTATATTCACGAAGCTTTTGGAGTATCAGCCTCAAGTGTTGCTCATGATCTTCACTGCTTTTGGAATAAATAAGGATGTCATCAATAAAGATGACCACAAAGTTATCCAAATATTCCTTGAATACTCGATTCATCATATCCATGAAGGCAGCAGGAGCATTAGTCAATCCAAAAGACATGACTAGGAATTCATAATGCCCGTACCGAGTTCTGAAAGCCGTCTTCGGAATGTCATCAGTTCTAATCTTCAATTGGTGATATCCGGAACGAAGATCAATCTTTGAAAAGAATTTGGCGTCTTACAACTGGTCAAATAGATCATCAATACGTGTGGCAATGGGTACCTATTTTTGATGGTGACATGATTCAACTCCCGATAATCAATACAAAGTCGCATACTCTCATCTTTCTTCTTCATGAATAGGACAGGAGCACCCCAAGGAGAAGTACTAGGACGAATAAAGCCAATGTCTAATAATTCCTGCAGTTGGGTCTTTAACTCCTGAAGTTCAATAGGAGCCATTCGATATGGGGCTTTGGAAATGGGTTTTGTATCGGGGTTCAAGGTCGATACAAAAAAATTCAATTTCACGCCTCTGAGGGTAGGCCAGAAGTTCTTCGAGAATACGTCAAGAAATTCATTAACAATAGAAATATCATTCAAAACTGACGTATTTTTGTTTAGATCCGAGACATGAGCTAAGAAAGCTTGACATCCGTTTTTCAATAAACGAATAGCTTTATGGCTTGAGATGACAGTGATTGATTTTAATGGTTTGGTTGCTTAAATTCACATAATAGGTTGATTAGGAATATGAAAGCTAACAACCTTACGAAAATAGTCAATTTTTGCATGATGAGTAGTTAACCAATCAATTCCTAGAATCACATCAAATGCAAGTATTTTCAAAGAAATAAGATCGACAGGTAATGTGAGGGTACCGATTTGAACTAAACAAGACTTATAAACAGTGGATGTAATGAAGGTTTCTCCCAATGTATTTTCAACAGATAAGTCAAAGTCCAATTTCTCTGGAGTCAAATTTAAACGTTGAGCGCAAGTAGGAGAAATAAAAGAATGGGTAGAACCCCAGTATCAAATAAGGTATATACTTATTTAGAGTTTATGATAAGCTTACCCGTGATGACCTCGTTCAGTTTCCTTGCTTTACGGGAGGTCACGACAAACGCTCTCCTTGAACTACCGATTTTGTCTTATGCAGGACGACCTTTGATGCCTCCATCCCAAATTGGACTTGTCTTGATTGCGCACGACAAAATCGGGCCAGGTGACCTTCTCTTCCACAATTGTAACATGCTTTGGAGGGCATCGCGCAATTTAGACTGATGTGTCCCTCCCCTCCACATTTGAAGCATATGATAGGTGGTCATTCTCCTTCCTTCACAACGGGTGCGGGTGCTGACGTCTTTCCTTCATTGTTGAATTTCCTTTTCTTAAAATGTCCATTCTTATTGTTTTGGCCATGATTACCAATCGAGTGGTTACCATTTACGGCATGTTGATTCCTCCACGCTTATTGTCACCGCTCATGATCGCTTTTTCACCGGTATTATCATTTTGTCTTTACCGCTTCTCTTTTGGTTGGGTTGACTCATTATCGCGCTCCAATAATCGAGCCCTATTAACAACAATCTGAATACAAACACAGTTTATGAGAGATAAGATATTGACGTATCTCAGGTTTCAAACCTCTTAAAAACATTCACGTCATTCTCTCTTCATTATCAATCAAATAGGACGCAAACCGGGACAACTCGATAAACTTGGCTTCGTATTGCGATACGGTCATATTATTTTGTTCCAACTTGATGAACTCTACCTCTTTCATGTGACGAATACTTTCAGGAAAGTACTTGTCGTTGAATAGTTCTTAGAACTTCTCCCAAGACATCTTCAGTGCGGCAGGTTGAGTACACTTTACAGATTCCCACCAGTAATCTGCCTCTGCCCGCAACATGAAGGTGGCAAAAGGAACCTTTTGCTCCTCGGAGCATCCCAATACATCAAATATCTTGTTGATCTGCTTAATCCACGTCTCCGCCTTAAGTGGTTTTGGCTCTCCAAAAAACTCCGGTGGTCCCAATTCCTTGAACTGCTTAGCGGTGACCGTCCGAGAGTTGCTAGTATTTCCTCCTATATTTTGGATAGGAGCCGTTCTTGCCGGATGTTGCATGATTTGTATAAAGCCTCTGAATATTCCATCGTTCATCATTTGGTCATTGTTGTTGTTTGTTTGAGAAATGTCGCCTTCCTGATGCACATTATCCCGGTTATTGATCTGTGGAGACTCAACGGTCTCCTGTGCTCCATTGATATTCTCAACATTCTCAGATGTCATTTTCAAATACTGCCACAAAACAAGTGTGAGAACCCAAATTTTATGAATAAATATTTAATTTTCTCGAAATAATTTTTTTTTAATATTATGGTGTGGATTTGATATAATTTTATAGTTGTGGGTAATATTTATAAATTTTGCAAAGTATGCAAGTTGTCATATTATATTCGTTTGGTCGGGGAATATTCATTTTGTCAGGGAATATCCATACGACGGTACAATCATTGGTGGACCCCGCAATGAAATTATTTTCGGATTGAGAAAACAACAAAAATATTTTTATGAAAATAACGGCGGAAGTTTTACCGTTAATACTGTTGAACTACTCGGTAGTAAAAGTACAGTAATACGCGTGGTTGCATAGTAGCACACGGTATTGAGTATTGATGTTTACGTGAGAAGTCACTCAGTTTTATTCAATTATTGCTACAGTAGTTGCTGTATAGTATCTCACGTTATTTGATTCAATTATTGTTGATTGTTATATATATATATATATATATTATATATATAAGTTTTGTTTTATTAGTATTATTAACGTAATAAAACCGAAAAACTTTTTATATAAAATGAATACTTTTATAAAGTTATTCATTTTATTAGACAATAATTAGAATATATTATATTTTATTAAGCATAGTGTTGCATAGTGCACGCATAATGTTGCATAGTATTTTGCATAGTAAAATCTTTTTATATAAAACAGAAAACTTTTATAAAGTTATTCATTTTATTAGATTATAAATAGAATATATTATATTTTATTTAAAAGATTTTGCTTTAATTATGGACCGTCCGGATTAAAGTAAATCAATCTGGACCGTTCACGAGTTAGTTACTATGCAGTCCATTCTTCTATAAATAGAAGCTCATTCCTTCATTATTTTCTTACGAATTCACTGAAACTATAGAGAGAGAAATTATAGAGAGAAAGAAGAAAAATATTATGCTACTTCACTACTCCGATATCAAGTTTCTTTTTCGGTAAGGGATATTATTTGATGTACCCGTAAGGGGTATTATTTCTTTTGTATTCATGAAGAGAACTTCTATTATTCCATTCTTTATTATTCCATTGGAATAACTTTGTATCTGCGCCTACCCTTTACTTGGTGAAATTCTTACGGTATTCCATTCTTTATTATTACATTGGAATAACTTTTGTATACGCTGCTACCCTATACTTGGTGAAATTCTTACATTATTCCATTATTTATTATTTTGTTGGAATATCACATGCATGCGTTTTACTGGGACACGTTCCATCTTTATTATTATGTTGGAATATCACATGCATGCGTTTCTGCCTGACCGTGGTTCCGTCTTTATTATTCTGTTGGTATAACTTGTCTATGCGAAGTACCGCATGCATGGTGATTTCTGTTGTTAATCCATTCTTTATTATTTTGTTAGAACATCCTGTCGGTGCTATGGATTCTCTTCGGCCAAGGGTGCAAAGATGAATTATTTTATGGCATGATCAGGACCGTTGATGAAAACACAATTATCTTTGGCCCGTAGTGCATGGATAATTCGTGGTCGTGATACTAAATAATATCCTTGGCCTGTAGTGCAGGGATGAATTGATGATGTGGATTATTTATTAAGATGAGTCCTAGCAATAAAAGTGATGAAAAACTTTTTAAATCATATAAGATAGTAGATTCTATTCTCTACTTGACTCTTTTAATGGATTGCTTGTTCCGCTACAGTTAAACTTGATGTCTATTGTATTTTATCAGTTTAACATTGTTGAAGACTAATGATAATTTATTCTGCATTATCTTAGTCATAATATTTCTTATTGGGCTAGTTGAGCTCACCCTTTCTTTCGCTGTTCTCTTCAGGAAATGAGAACATAGCCGGGACTAGTCGAAGAATGGAGTGACGGTCCAGATGATAGTATTAGTAGTCCTCGCTATTCTGTTAAATAGTGTGACAATAAATGTAATGAGGACATATTCTAAGAGTGGATATTGTCTAGAAGACAATATTTGTATATTAAACTCACAGCTCTCTTGTTGTATATTAAAGATTGTATTTGAATTTTGTACCATATATTTGGCGACTCAAGATGGGTGATGTATACCTATTTTGGGGGCGTCACAACAAGGGTTAAATAACATATCACATATTATCCCTACACTCTGACCGACCAATTAAATACCAAATAAACTTAGGTAAGTCATACTAGCGAAAGAATTCCTCGTCTCTCCCCTCCTAGTTCTTATCTCACATCTCAGCCAGGGATCATATCCCTAAGATTTGATACCAACTGTGACGCCCCCAAAATAGGTATACATCACCTATTCCGAGTCGCCAAATACATGGTACAGAATACAAATACAATCTTAATTATACAACAAGAGAGTCATGAGTTTTAATACAAATCATCTTTTCTGACAATATCAACTCTCAGAATAAGTCCTCATTACATTTATTGTCACACTATTTAACAGAATAGTGAGGACTACTAGCTAATACTTACATCCGAACCATCACTTCGTTCCCCGACTAGTCCCAGCTACGTTCTCATTTCCTGAAGAGAATAGTGAAAGAAAGGGTGAGCTCAACTAGCCCAGTAAGAAATATTATGACTAAGATAATGCAGAATAAATTATCATTAGTCTTCAAAAATGTTAAACTGATAAAATACAATAGACATCAAGTTTAACTGCAGCGGATCAAGCAATCCATTAAAAGAGTCAAGTAGAGAATAAAATCTACTATCTTTTATGATTTAAAAGATTTTTCATCACTTTTATCGCTAAGACTCAGCTTAATAAATAATTCACATCATCGAATCACCCCTGCACTATGGCCAAGGATATTCTTTAGTATCACGACCACAAATTATCCATGCACTACGGGCCAAGGACATTCGTGTATTTATCAATGGTCATGATCATGCCAACAACTGTCCATCAATGCACTACGGGCCAATGAGGACTTTTACCACATCATTTGTAACATTACGATCATGATTACACCGAATAATCCCTGGTCATAATCATACCAAGTCCATCTATCCACTACAGGCCACAGATGACTTTCAAAAAAAAAATATAAACATGAGGATGATGACAATGATATAAGAATTCAATAAAAAAATTTCACGAATTAATTTGTCCAGGAACCAATAACGTCCAAATTGTTAACATGATACTTCTTTGTAGAGTAAAATTCAAGAATGCTCAGAAGAATATTTCCATGAAAAGATACTGGATGAAGCGCAAATAGCAAGGATATTCCACTAATTTCATGGAGTATAGAAGTCAAAACTTTAACCAACCGGGTATAATAAAGAATGGAATAACAAAAGAAATCACTATGCATGCGATTGTGAGATAGAAAAGTTATTCCATAGAATACTAAGTAATGGAACCGGTCGGTAAAGTTAATTACGCACCGACGGGATGTTCCAACAGAATAATAAAGAATGGAATAACATGAGAAATCACCATGCATGCGGTACTTGACAGACAAAGTTATTCAATGAATATTAATAAAGATTTTAACCGGTCTAGCGTAAAAAACGCAGCATGTGATGTTCCAATAGAATAATAATAAAGATTTAAACCAGTCCGGCAGAAAAGCATATGCATGGATGTTCCAACAGAATAATAATAAAGATGGAACCAGGTCCGGCGTAAAATGCACAGACAAGATATTCCAACAAAATAATAAAGACGGAATAATAGAAGAATGTCACCAAGTATAGGGTAGTCCGCATATACAGGTTATTCCAACAGAATACTAAATAAAGAATGGAATAACAGAAGTTCTCTTCAAGAATACAAAAGAAATAATACCCCTTACTGTAAAAGAAACTGGATATAGGAAAAGAAAGTTAGCAAACTTCTCTTCTTCTTTCTCTCTATAATTTTCTCTCACTAGAGCTTCAGTGAATTCGTAAGAAAATAATGAAGGAATGAGCTTCTATTTATAGAAGAATGGACTGCATAGTAACTGAGATAATCATATCATTCCTAGGAAAGGAAAAGTAATAAAATAAAAATTATATAATCTAATCCTTCCTAGGAAAGGAAAAGTAATAAAACAAAACTTATATAATATAATCTAATAAAACGAATAACTTTATAAAAGTATTCTGTTTTATATAAAAAGCTTTTCCGTTTATTACGTTAATAATACTAATAAAACAAAAGCGGGTGACTTATCACATAAGCATCACTAATCAATCTGGTGTCTTACTATGCAACCACGCCATTCATTGTACTTTTACTACCGTAGTAGTTCAACAAAGATAATCAGTAAAACTTTCGTAGTTATTTTCATAAAAATATTTTTGTCATTTTCTCAATCCGAATGATAATTCTATTGTGGGGTCCACCAATGATTGTCTTTGTTATGCGGATATTCCCCGACAAAAAGAATATTTCCCGACCAATCGAATATAATATGACAACTTGCATACTTTGAAAAATTTATAAATATTACCCACAACTATAACATTATATTAAATTCATTCCATAATATTCAAAAATGATAATTATAGAAAATTTATTTTTATTCAAAAAGTTGGAGTCTTACATAATATTCTTTATTGAGCTAGTTGAACTCACCCTTTCCTTTCATTGTTTTCTTCAGGAAATGAGAATATAGTTGGGACTAGTCGGGGAATGGAGTGACGGTCTAGATGGTTGCTATAGTAGTCCTCACTATTCTGTGAAATAGTGGGATAATAATGAGGACTTCAGTTGAGTTTGGATATTGTCTATGAGACAATATTCGTGTTAAAACTCTCAGTTTACGTTTGTCGTATTGTATAAATTAAGTTTGTATTTGAATTATGTACCATGTATTTGGCAACTCAAAATGGGTTGTGTATACCTATTTTGGTGGCGTCGCAAAAATACCCTTAAAGAAATATTCTCAATTCTAAATTTAATACTTGTGGATATGTTAGTCACTATCAGATATAACAGTTAATGACATAATATAAAGACTTAAAGTAAATGATACAAGATGTTTAAGTGGCTTAGAATACAAATAACTCCTAGTCCACTCTGCTACTTCAACAAGTAGAAAATAAATTAAGCATAAGGTCACAAAGACCATATCAATAAGATCTATTACAAGTGAATCACTTAGATTCCTTCGAGTCACTTAGTCTCGATAAGGTCACTTAGACCTCTTCAAGTCACTTAGACTTGGTTGAATTTCACTAAGACAATCGAATCACAATGAATGATAGTTATTTTAGGTGTTGCTAAGCTTTGCAATTGGCTTTACTTCTTTCTAGTACTTAGTAGCTTGAACAAGTGTTTCTGTATCGAGATTGATATAGTTTGGCAGAGTTTCAGTTTTAATCTTGATAATTCGTACTTGAATTTGAATCTTCGTACTATTTTATAGACTTCTGAAAATTATCCCATTGGAAAGTTCCCGTTCGTGCATTGCTCTGCTCCAGGATGTTCTCTGATGTTGACTTATAGGGTAAGTTCTAGACATGTTTCAGGCCCTGACAAGTCCCATTAAACTGTAGTTTCACCTACCACATGTGAGTGGTGTCACATCTTCAATCTAGCGGTTTAGAAATACCACTATCTGATCTTTACATTTTTTTTTGAAGGTGGTGATAAAGAATCTTGAAATCTTTACTCTGCAATGCTCTGCATTTTTCAATCCTATGACAGTTTTAACACGCTCTACGAACTTTGTCAATCGTAGATTCTGATGAGGAACATGGAGTCTGAGCTTTACGTTCTGCTCTACGATTTGGGTTCTACGATCTGCTCTACGAATGATGAGCACTCTACGATGCTTGAGCAGACTCTACAAACTACTCTTTACTCTGTGAACACTTTTTTACTTTACAATTCGGGAAACAACTCTACGAACTTTCTGAAGACTCTGTTATCTCATTGCAGCTTTACGATCACTCAACTGATGCTCTACGAACAGCTAACTGATTATCTGCGAACAATTAACTGATGCTCTACGAACATCTAGATTACTCTGCGAACTGAATTAACATTACGAACACGCAGAGTAACATTATGATCGTTTAATAATACTATATGATTGATTTGATCCTATCACTTATACATTAAATTAACTCAAAGTATCAACCTAACAAGTTTCATCCTTCTATTTCTAAGTCCTTATACAAATATATCTTAGATAAGGACTTTAAAAAACTACTGAACAATTATACATTATTATAATTACATCATCAAATTTAACATGCATATCCTAAAAATTCCTAACAAACTAGATCAAGGTTAATGTGATATAATTGAGTATGATATTTCAATAAATATAATATCTCTTGATTGACCTATTTCCACAACTAGGCATTTGCATAGCAAGTAATTAGTCTTTACTTTGGCCATGCACACGCATATATATATATATATATATATATATATATATATATATATATATATATATATATTGCTATGGATACTTATAGCTAGGTCATACACCATCTATACCATTAAAAATAAGAATGGACGATCATGATTAGAATAAGGATTTGACTTAATTTATTCTAGGGTTTAGTGTTTATTAACAGGGTTTAAATTTTATTAACCAGAGTTTACGGTTTATTAATGTGGGCCCAAGTGCAAATTAGGGTTCGCATAACCTAATTGAATTAAATGTACAAATTAGGGTTCATACTATAAAAAGAATTAAATGAACGACATAAATGACGTATGAAAATGAATAAACAAGACCTCAATTAATGAACGGAGCATTAAATGAGAAAAAGGAAAAAAAACCTAGTGTTTTGGCACCCCAAGGGTTCGGCCACCCTAGGGTTCAACCACTCCAAGATGGCTCCTCCTTAAAGAAAAGATAAATCAATCTCTTTCCTGACTGGATTTGGTTGGAACTATTGGAACGAAAAAAGGAAAATGGACAAAAGATGAACAAAATAAAGCCAAAGTACCTCCTAGGGTTCGCCCTTAGAGTTTGGCCCCCAAGGGCGCGCGCTACCTCATTTTCTCGATTTGCGTGCCAAAAGGGTTTTGATCGATACAATGACAGAGCAATGAGCCCAAAATATAAAAAGAAACTAAATCTTGTGAAACTTCAAGAAATGATTAGCCTTGGAATCTCCATGAAAAGAAGAACTTCTTACACGACCAAGAATTATGAGAAAAGGATGAAAATCGACCAAGAAAGGTTGAAACGAAAGAAAAAAACCGAAGGAAGCTCAAACCTAGGGTTTGTCCACCCTAGGGTTTGGCCCCCTAGGGCACGAACTCCCGTGTCCTGTGCTATTTCTTTCAAGATTTTTCGACGACGAGATTCTCAGATAAAGAATGAAGAACAGGAAAAGATGGTTTGAGCAACAAGAGATTTGAAGCATGAGATCGAGGAGGAGCCTCCATCATTCCCAAGACAGAAAGCTTAAAAAGAGCAGGACGATCTGGGCATTACTCTGATGACTAAGGGCATTTTTGGAATTTTCATGAAGTCATGTGCCTGACATGTGACCACTTTTCAGGAAACTCTATAAATATTCATTCTATTCTATGAAGAAGGAACTTTTGGAAAATTGAAGACGAAGGGATTCTCTCTCAACCTTAAACACTCAAGATAGCCCTCTGGATCCTTGATACCCTAAAAAGGCTCTTGAATCTTAAGAGTCTTGCCACGTGTCATTGGAGTAATTGCTCACATGTTCTTCTCCCCTCTTTAATTCATCAATCAATTCCGTACTTTTCATAGATTTATTTCCTCCTCTGCTAATACGAAACCCTAAACCTAGCAAGGTATGATTTTGTTGCCCACAATTAAATAGAGTTTATGGTTTATTAACTAGGGATTAATAAGGTTAATAAACCCTAAAACCAATTAAAAAAGGAGTTAATAAACCCAAACCCTAGTTAATAAATACTAAATCCTAGAATAAAGCCAAACTCTTATTCTGATTAGTGTTCGCTAGCGGATAATATGTGTTTTTTTTACCGTTCGCTACTAATAGTAACGGACATCAATTTTTAGTTTCCAATCCTAACCGTTCCTTCTTTTTTCAATTGTATAAATAGTGTATGCCCTATACGAATTCATAACAAATACATGTTATGAATCATTCTCATGTATATATATATATATATATATATGTATATAAGCAATTCTTCCTGGTCTTATATATATGAAAGAGTAGGAAGGTCATGAGGTGCCTGCAATGGAGCAATATATGGACAAGTCAATGATGTGAATTATCAAGTAATCGAACAATTTTTCTCAGTGGCCATTAGGCCTATTTTGAAAGTGATTAACAAACGCAAGTCATATTTGCTAGAAAGGATTCAGAGATGAATTACTCAACTTTGATAGAGTCAATTTGAATCTTAATCCCAAATAGTAATTAGTACAAAATGGGCAGTTCATTTGAGCATGTTATAGAAATAAGTTACATTTACAATGCAAAATGATATAACATTTGATAGAATCATGATTCCCACATAGGGCGGGTGTATCTTAACACCCTCTCTCTCCCTATTTGAGAATGATGTGTTTGTGACTTTGTGAATGTTTGTTTGTGTGAGAAAAAAGGAGAGGGAGGGTAAATAAGATGATTTGTTTTTATGGTGCAAATGGAACACGACCAACCATAGTATTGAAACATGTACTTATACTACAAGAAAATGGACTATCAGCGACCACCGTATACAGTCGCCGATATGAGAATTAGCCACCATATTTGGCGACCCTTACTGAATTTAGTCACTAAATAATAATCGCGACCGCAAACAGTCGTTGATCTGTCGTTGGTATTATTTTTCCGCCCAAAAATTCGCGCAATATATTGGCGAGGAAGTTTGTAGCGACCAATAAATATTAGCAACCGCATGCAGTAGCTACTAAGTCCACTTCATTAAAAAACAGCGACTGAAAGCGGTCGTAGAAAAAGTTCGTTGATCCCTTAATACTAGAGAACCGAACAGATCGAGTTCAATTAAACAAAAGAAGGAAAAGAAAAAGAAAGAAGGAAGGAAGTAGAAGAAGAAGAAGAACAAGAAGAAGAAGAACAGAGGGAGATCAGAGGGAGATCGAAGTTAGTTCAGAGAGGGAGAAGAGTGGGAGAAAATAGGGAGAAGAGAGTGGGAGAACGAAGCCGAGAATAGAGAAGGGAGAAGCCCGCCGCCCGCCGGTGCCTGAACAGTCTCTGCCCACCTCCGCCTGAACGGCCGCCGCCCACCGCCCACCGCCCAAGTCTTTTGCAAAGAGGTAATATTTTTTATGGATTTATATGTATTTTGCACAGTACTATTGAGAAATCAATGTGCTTGAGTGATTGGTAATTATTTATTTTGTTGGTATTAATGTGACTTGTATAATTTTCAATTTTAGCTACTAGGTTGCATTAGTATTGTATATATGTTTATATATATGGGTGTTTGATTGGGTTATATTTGTTCTGTTAATTTTGTGATCAAATTTCAGAGTATGAAATCATTGAAATTTCAGAGAATATTTGTAATTTGAAGAAGATGAGTAATTATATATGTAGCATTACTGGGAGAAGAAGTGAATGATTAAATTATTAATTATTTTAATTTAGCATTACTTCAGACTGGTTTATCTTATGATAGGGGATTAATAGTCCTATAGATTATTTTTTATTTTGTTTTAGTCATATTATATTCCGAATTTGTATATTTCTCTTAGGTTATGTGTTGGGTGCCTACAAATGGCCATATATGTAGTACCTCGTGCATGTAGATAGTTCATATTATAGGGGATACTATGGCTAAATTTTTGAGTTGGTCGAGTAACTGAAAAGAGGCGTATATTTATATAATACCTACGTATATACAAAAAAATGATGTAGACTTGTCTCAATGCATATGCAGGCCATGCATGATGTAATATTGATTCATATTGATTCCCTAGAAATCTATTATCTTTAGGGTGGTGCGCAGATGTTTCATTTAAAATATGTAAGATGACATAGGATCATACTTCATTCTAATTTGAGATCCACAATAATATATCATGCCTTTAAATATTTGGTCTCATGCTATGTAAATTTGTTTTGGTATATATGTATCCTCATTCTATTCCCGAAGTAGCATTTATAATGCACACTAATGTTATATATGTACATATACATGTATATGTATTTATAAGCATCATAAATGGCATTGGGCTGAATTGTAAATCTCTAACAAGGGGAATACAATAATTCTTTTCTGCAGTAGGTATCGTGGTATCATGGACCTCTAATTAGACCATAGGTGGATGAGTCGAAGAAAGTTAGGTGCCCAGATAGGTGCTTCAGCTGAATTTAGAGCTGGTTGCCAAGTGTTTTTGGATTATATGTATAGTAACCTGGTGTAGGGTTTCGGCACATAAAACGCAGCGGAAATAGAATAATTCAAAGCAATTTCCGAAACCCAAAAACAGGATCCATGAGAAACAGAAATTAATCCAGTGGTTTAGAAATTATACCGATTATTTTGGTTGAATCGATGCGGTCAAATCTCCAACGCAATTCAAACAGATCATGACTCTACGATATCCATCACGAACGCTCCGCACGAATCGTCCTACGATCTGCAGAAGAAGGAATTGCGGTACTAGCCACCAAAAGGAATGGATTTTCTATTTTTCTCTAGTCTCTCTCTAAGAGCGGCTAGGGTTTTTGTTTTGATTAACCTACCTAATATGCTGATATATCATATATATAGCAATAAAACGGAATTAATCAAAACCCTAATCTAATTAAAATAAAATGAATATATATATATATATAAATCATCCTTTTAATTTAAATTCACGATTTAAATACAATCAATCATATTGATATATTTAAATCCTTACAATTTAAATTAATTCCCTTTTGATAACGTTACTATGTGTGTGACCTTATAGGTTATTATTACGTTGGCAATAATTTTAAAATTATATTATAAAATTATAAAAAAGTGGCTGCATCTAGTAATGCATCATCGCTACCCAAGTAATAATAAGATCGATGATTCGATCTGAACCTTTTACGTGACCAATGTTTCATGTAATTTAATCCTTTTAACCTTAATATCCTAGATTAAACTCGAGTAATGGAATGTGTCATACTCTTCATAATTTAATCTGAGTTTTCTTGATCAATGAGTAGACTATATGAAACAAATCACTATTTGAGCATGGCCATGCATTTCATAGTCCTACTCAATCAAGAGGCATATGGATATCATCCCTAATATATAGGAAGGTTAAATTCCATCTAGATCACTCATATTCCTCACACGATTCATGATGTACCCAATAATCACCTTTATAGTCCACCCTATTAAAGGTGACATTTGATGATATCAAAGTACATAAATTCTCGTAGTAGTAATATAGTGATTTCGTGCCGAAGGACCATTACATCATTGTCACTATGAGAATTGCTAATGACACTTACTTCGCATAATGCTCCACATAGAATTCTCATGGTGGGTCCATCCCAATACATCGTTCTCTAATATGTACCTATGCATTGACTTAATATCTTATATATTTATGACCAATGAGATTTGGTCATCAGTCAATCCACATACTAGTCTCAATGCATCACTGTTGTCCCATCAACAATGATACTCGACTAGGGACATTTAAGAACAATGATACTAATTATAATTATATAATCTCATGTTCAAGTCACATACTTGAAACTATATAATTTGTATCACTATTCTAAGGATTTTTATTATGTTAACATCTATATAACGCAGTAAATAAAACCATAATAAAATCATTCATTTATTCAATCAAATATAATATCAAAACGTTAAGCAATTATATCAAATAATTGGCCTCTAGGGCATAAACTCTAACACCTGGAATGTGTGAATGGTCAGAATAAGATAAGATGCCCTTGTTTTGAAGTGTAAGAATGTAAATTACATGGACAGAGACATTGTCAATATAAGACCCCAACTTTTTGATTAAAGATGAATTTTCTATAATTATCATTTTTGAATATTTTGGAATGGATTTGATATAATGTTATAGTTGTGGGTAATATTTACAAATTTTGTAAAGTATGCAAGTTGTCATATTATATTCGATTGGTCGGGAAATATTTTTTTTGTCAGGGAATATCCGTACGACGGTACAATCATTGGTGGACCCCATAACAAAATTATTGTAGAATTGAGAAAACAACAAAAATATTTTATTGAAAATAACGGCGGAAGTTTTACTGTTAATACTGTTGAACTACTCGATAGTAAAAGTACAGTAATACGTGTGGTTGCATAGTAGCACACGGTATTGATTATTGATGCTTATGTGATAAGTCACTCAGTTTTGTTTTATTAGTATTATTAATGTAATAAAACAGAAAAACGTTTTATATAAAATAGAATACTTTTATAAAGTTATTCGTTTTATTAGGCTATTAGTAAAATCTTTTTATATAAAATGAAATACTTTTATAAAGTTATTCGTTTTATTAGACAATAATTAGATTATATTATATTTTATTATGCATAGTGTTGCATAGTGTTTTGCATAGTAATATCTTTTATATAAAAATGCAAAAAACTTTTATAAAGTTATTCGTTTTATTAGATTATAAATAGAATATATTATATTTTATTTAAAAGATTTTGCTTTAATTATGGATTTGTCCGGTTAAAGTAAATCAATCTGGACCGTTTCATGAGTTAGTTACTTATCACGATCTATTCTTCTATAAATAGAAGCTCATTCCTTCATTATTTTCTTACAATTCACTTTGAAACTCTGAGAGAGAGAAAGAAAATTATTCTGCTACTTCCTTTACTCAGATATCAAGTTTCTTTTTACGATAAAGGGTATTATTCCTTTTGTATTCATGAAGAGAACTTACATTATTCCATTATTTATTATTACATTTGAATATCCTATCATGCGTTTTACTTGGGACTGAGTTCCGTCTTTATTATTACATTGGAACATCCCATACATGTGTTTTTCTGTGGGACTGGTTTAGTTATTTAGTATTCATTTGGAATAACTTTTGTCTATATCTGAAGTACCACATGCATGGTGAATTACATTATTATTCCATTCTTTATTATTCTGTTGGAACATCCTCATGCATGCGTTTCTGTGGGACTGGTTCCGTTATTTAGTATTCTGTTGGAATAACTTTTACTATCTGCAATCTGCGCATGCCCGGTGATTTCATTGTTATTCCATTCCTTATTATTCTGCTGGAACATCCAGCCGGTGCGCTGTAATTTACTTTGACTGGTTTTATTACTTATTATTATGTTGGAATAACTTTTATACATCTATAAATACCGCATGCATGGTGATTTCTTTTGTTATTCCATTCTTTATTATACTCAGTTGGTTAAAGTTTTGACTTCTATACTCCATGAAATTAGTGGAATATCCTTGCTATTTGCGCTTCATCTAGTATCTTTTCATGGAAATATTCTTCTGAGCATTCTTGAATTTTACTCTATAAAGAAGTATCATGTTGACAATTTGAACGTTATTGGTTCCTGGATAAATTAGTTTGTGAACTTGTTTTATTGAATTCTTATATCATTGTCATCATCCTCATGTTTATATTATGTTGAAAGTCATCAGTGGCTTGTAGTGCATAGATGGACTTGGTATGATTATGACCAGGGATTATTCGGCCACCTTGTACAAATATCATACAAGTCCGAATACTAATATATTTGTAACGGAACCAGGTCAGACATAATACGCACCGACAGGATATTCCAATAGAATAATAAAGAATGGAATAACAACAGAAATCACCATGCATGCGGTACGTCGCATGAAAAAGTTATTCAACGATGTATTAAATAACAAAACCGGTCCCCGTAAAATGCTTGTGACGAGATATTCCAATAGAATAATAAAGATGGAACAGTCGGCGTAAAGCGCATATGCATGTGATATTCCAACGAAAATAAATAACAAAATAATAAACCGGTAATAAAAGAATTTCACCAAGTATAGGTGTACATGCAACGAAGTTATTCCATAATAATAAAGAATGGAATAAAGGCTTCATGAATACAAAAGAAATAATACCCCTTACCTCAAGAACTCGGATATAGTAAAGGTAGCGTACTTCTTCTTCTTTCTAATTTTCAGTTTCAAAGAATTCGTAATAAATAATGGAATAACGAAGTTCTATTTATGTAAGAATGAATCGACCCATAAATAACTCACTTACCTAAGCATTGATTTATTTAATCGGAAAAAATAATTAAAGCAAAATCTTTAAATAAAATATAATATATTCTATTTATAATCTAATAAAACTAATAACTTTATAAAAGTTTTCTGATATAAAAAGATTTTACTATGCAAAATACTATGCAACACTATGCAGCACTATGCAACACTATACAACATTATGCATAATAAAATATAATATAATCTAATTATTGTTTAATAAAACGAATAACTTTATAAAAGTATTCGCTTTTATATAAAAAAGATTTACTATTAGTCTAATAAAACGAATAACTTTATAAAAGTATTCTATTTATATATAAAGTTTTTCCGCTTTTATTACGATAAATAATACTAATAAAACAAAACCGAGTGACTTATCACATAAAGATCAATAATCAATACCGGTTACTACGTAAATACGCCAGACATCGTATTATTACTACTACCGAGTAGTTCAACAAGATAATTGTGAAACTTCCGCCGTTATTTTCAATAAAATATTTTTATCGCTTTCTCAATCAAAATAATTACCAGGGGGTCCACCAATGATTGTATCATAAATTTTATATTCCCCGACAAAAATAATATTTCCCAACCAATCGAATAATATGACAACTTGCATACTTTGCAAATTTGTAAATATTACCACAACTATAACATTATATTAAATTCATTCCATAATATAAAAATGATAATTATAGAAAATTCATCTTTATTCAAAAAGTTGAGTCTCTTAGAAACCTCCCTTCTTATGAAATTTTGCCTCAAAATTAGGGTGCGTTACACGGTATATTGAAGAGGTAAGGATACCTTGACTTCATTTCAGATTCTAACTCCCAAGACATTTCCTCAACATCGTAGTTTCTCCAAAAAACTTTGACTTGAGGTATAACATTGGAGCGTAGAATATGTTCCTTCTTATCCAAGATTTGAACAGGAACTTTTTCATACGTTAAATCTTCCGCTATTTCGTTCGGTTCTAACTCAATAACGTGGTTCAGGTCTTCCACATATTTACGTAACATAGATATGTGACAAACGTTATGAACACGAGACATACTTGGCGGTAAAGCGAGTCTATAGGCCACAGTTTCTACTCGATCGATGATTAAAAATGGGCCAATGAATCGAGGATTGAGCTTTTCTCTCTTTCCAAATCTTGTAACTCCTTTCCATGGAGCAACACGTAACAACACATGATCTCCAATATCGAATTCCACGTCCTTTCGATGAAGATCAACATAACTCTTTTGTCGATCTTGTGAGATTTTTATACGTTGTCGGATCGTTTGAATCTTTTCCGTAGTCATACGTACCAACTCCGGTCCCAACAATGTTGCTTCATCCACCTCATCCCAGCATATTGGAGAATGACACTTTCTTCCATACAACACCTCGAATGGAGCCATGCCAATACTTGCTTGATAACTGTTGTTGTAGGAAAACTCCACCAATGGTAAGAACTTATCCCAACTTCCCTTGAAGTCAAGGAGACAGAGACTTAATAAATCTTCTAGAGTTTGAATAGTCCTCTCTAATTGTTCGTCCATCTGAGGATGATATGCTGAACTAAATCGTAATCCGTGCCCATAGCTTTTTGCAAACTAACCCAAAATTGTGAAGTGAATCTTGGGTCTCGATCAGAAACTATGGATACTGGCATACCATGCGATCTTACAATCTCATTTATGTATATCTGAGCAAGGCGTTCAAGTGTATAAGTTTCTCGTATTGGTAAGAAATGAGCAGACTTGGTCAATCTATCAACAATGACCCAAATTGCATCTATGCCTTGAGAAACCTTGGGAAGACCAGTAACGAAATCCATGGTAATGTGCTCTCACTTCTATTCTGGAATTTCTAGTGGTTGCAATGGACCTTTTGGTACCTGATGCTTCGCCTTAACTCGTTGACACGTTAGATATCTTGAGATAATCAACGCTATCTCTCTCTTCATATTGCTCCACCAGAATGTATGACGAAGATCACGATACATTTTGGAACTCCCAAGATGGATTGCAAACAGTGTGTTGTGCGCCTCCATCATGATTTTATACTTTAACTCAGGATCATTAAGAACACAAACTCTGGAGTTGACTCGAAGTATTCCTTCATCGTCGATTCTTGCTTCCGACATAGCACCTTCTTGCACTTTCTTCCTCATACGCATCAGTTCCAGGTCTGTTGTTTGAGCAGCTTTCACTTTATCAGTTAAAGTCGGTTCTACTCGTATGTTCGCCATCATCACATGGGTCCCTATAGTCTTTAACTCTATCTCCATCCTTTGTAAGTCACACAATAGGCCTTTGCGTTGACAATATCGCTTTTCGTGCCGCATATGATCTTACTACTCAATCAATCGTCCTACTACCACATTCGCTTTTCGAGGATGGTATTGGATGGTATGATCATAATCTTTCAACAGTTCAAGCCAACGTCGTTGTCGCATGTTGAGTTCCTTTTGAGTGAAGAAATATTTGAGGCTTTTATGATCCATAAAGATCTCCACTTTCTCCCCATATAAGTAATGCCTCCAAATCTTTAGTGCGAAGACAACAACTACCAACTCTAGATCATGAGTAGGATAATTCCTCTCATATTCTTTGAGTTTTCGTGAGGCATAGGCTATAACTTTCCCATTTTGCATGAGAACACATCCTAACCCTTTGCCCGAAGCATCACTGTAGATGACAAATCCCTCCGAACAAGATGGTATTATCAGAACAGGTGCTGAAATGAGTCTTCTCTTGAGTTCTTGAAAACTCTTCTCACATTCCTCGCTCTAACCGAACTTTGTATATTTCCGAGTCAGCTGAGTTAATGGAGTAGCGATTCGAGAAAACCCTTCTACGAATCTCCGATAATAACCAGCTAAGCCGAAAAAGCTATGTACTTCGGTCACTAATTTAGGTTGTTCCCAGCTTTGAATAGCTTCAATCTTTGCTGGGTCAACAGATATTCCATGACTTGATACCACGTTCCCAAGGAATGTTACTTCCTCAAGCTAGAACTCGCATTTCTTCAACTTGGCATAAAGCTTATATTCATGAAGCTTTTGGAGTATCAGCCTCAAGTGTTGCTCATGATCTTCATGGCTTTTGGAATAAATAAGGATGTCATCAATAAAGATGACCACAAAGTGATCCAAATATTCCTTGAATACTCGATTCATCATATCCATGAAGGCAGCAGGATCATTAGTCAATCCAAAAGACATGACTAGGAATTCATAATGCCCGTACCGAGTTCTGAAAGCCATCTTTGGAATGTCATCAGTTCTAATCTTCAATTAGTGATATCCAGAATGAAGATCAATCTTTGAAAAGAATTTGGCTCCTTGCAACTGGTCAAACGGGTCATCAATACGTGGCAATGGGTACCTATTTTTGATGGTGACATGATTTAACTCCCGATAATCAATACAAAGTCGCATACCCCTGTCTTTCTTTTCGAGAATAGAAACAGAGCACCCCAAGGAGAAGTACTAGGGCGAATAAAGCCAATGTCTAACAATTCCTACTGATTGGGTCTTTAACTCACGAAGTTCAATAGGAGCCATTCGATATGGGGCTTTGGAAATGGGTTTTGTACCGGGTTCAAGGTCGATACAAAATTCAATTTCACACTCCGGGGGTAGGCCAGGAAGTTATTCAGGGAATACGTCAGGAAATTCATTAACAATGGAAATATCATTCAAAATTGACGTATTTTTGTTTAGATCCGTGACATGAGCAAAGAAAGCTTGACATCTGTTTTTTAATAAACGAATAGCTTTATGGCTTGAGATGACAGTGATTGATTTTAATGGTTTGGTTGCTTAAATTCGCATAATAGGTTGGTTAGGAATATGAAAGCTAACAACGTTATGAAAATAATCAATTTTTGCATGATGAGTAGTTAACCAATCAATTCCTAGAATCACATCAAATGCAAGTATTTTCAAAGAAATAAGATCGACGAGTAACGTCAAGGGTGCCGATTTGAACTAAATAAGACTTATAAGCGATGGATGTAATGAAGGTTTCTCCCAACGGAGTTTCAACAGATAAGTCAAAGTCCAATTTCTCCGAGTCAAATTTAAGCGTTGGCGCAAGTAGGAGAAATAAAAGAATGGGTAGAACCGGTATCAAATAAGGTATAGACTTATTTAGAGTTTATGATAAGCTTACCCGTGATGACCTCGTTCGGGTTCCTTGCTTTCTGGGAGGTCACGACAAACGCTCTTCCTTGAACTACCGGTTTTGTCTTGTCTGGGACAGCCTTTGATGCCTCCATCCCTGCTGGACTTGTCTTTGGTGCATGACAGGATCGGGCCAGGTGACCTTCTCTTCCACAATTGTAACATGCTTTGGATGACATCGCGCAGTTTGGACTGATGTGACCCTCTCCTCCACATTTGAAGCATATGATAGGTGGTCGTTCTCCTTCCTTAACGACAGGTGCTGATGCTGACGTCTTTCCATCATTGTTGAATCTCATCTTCTTGAAATGTCCATTCTTATTATTTTGGCCATGATTACCACCGAAGTGGTTACCATTTCTGGCATGTTGATTCCCTCCACGCTTATTGTCAACGCTTCGATAACTGTTCTCACTGGTATTATCATTTTGCTGGCTGCTCTCTTTTGGTTTGGTTGACTCATTATCACGCTCCAATAACTAAGCCTTATTAACAACATCTGAATACAAACATAGTTTATGAGAGATACGATATTGACGCATCTCAGGTTTCAAACCTCTTAAAAACATTCACGTCATTCTCTCCTCATTATCAACCAAATGGGACGCTCACCGGGACAACTCGGCAAACTTGGCTTCGTACTGCGATACGGTCATATTGTTTTGTTCCAGCTTAATGAACTCTACCTCTTTCATGTGACGAATACTTTTGGGAAAGTACTTGTCGTTGAATAGTTCTTGGAACTTCTCCCAAGATGGGAGCTGTCGTTTACACTCCTAAATTAACCTCATTTTCACTTTACAAATTTAAACAATTAGCACAGTAGTAAGCAAGGATCGATCCCACAGAGAGTGATTTGTTTTATATTTATCCTATGATTTCTAATGAAAATGGGATTTTGAATTAATTAATTAAATTAACAAGAATAAACTAATAAGAATAAACAATGAATAAAAAGCTTGATTCTTGATTCGGTATCACACTTTTTACAATAATAGATTAATCAAGTGTAACATTATTTACCCTTGATGAAACTAATAGCCTAGGTAACAACAAGCTACTACACAGAAACTCCCCTTAGATTGTCACTTTCGATGAAACAAGCTCTTCACAAGATTCTAACAATTATATAACCTAGAATAAGCTCTCTAGATTTAATATAATAGCTTGACATTAAGAACTAGGAAATTAGACTATTCAAGCAACAAACACATAAGCTCGGATTGTTTAACTTGTCTTCGATAATCATAGCAATACTCAAAAGCTTGTCCACAATCGGATATTACTAATTACTACTTGTGATTAGAAACAATATCAATTACACGTAATATTATTCCTTGATCTAGCATATGATATTTGTTAACCAACTCGATCTGCGAAAATCAAATCGGTTAAGCCAAATAGCATTCAAAATTAAATTAGATTATCAAGAATGAATTTCATGTGAGGAGGAATAAATAATGAATACTCAATTAACCATTAATTATAAATAAGGTTCAACATCCCTTAGAATGAATAAAAGAACTTAGCTCATGTCTTGAATCCTCGATGTTGTAGATGAGAGAATGTAGTAGATGATTGAATCCATAAAACCACGACTCTCATCCTCTATTTATAGTGCTAGAGAAAGTCCTAAATCCTATAGGAAGTAGAAATCCAAATCCTAAAAGGAATTACAAATCATAACTAGTTTCCATAAAGAAATAGAATCTAATTTGGAAATAAATCTTAGGCTAAAGGAAATCCTAAAGCTTATAGAAATACCAATCCAATTCCATGTAGAAGTGTGCCAAAATCTGCATTTAGAAACTTTCCAAAAATCCAAGATTTCCCAATTTTCCCGCTCAAATTCGTTGGGGCGAATTTATATTTCCTGCTGCGACGTCCTTTGGTAAAACTACCATAACTTTTGATCCTGGAGAAGTTACGGGGCCTGCTACCTATCAAAACGAAGATATCGACGAGATCTACAACTTTCATGCTTTGAGAATTGACAGATTCTGGCTGCATCAAGGTCGAAATCAGGCTCCAAGTGACTGCTGTGTAAATTGCAACTTCCAAACTTTGAGGTTCAACGTCCGTTTAGTAAAAAGATCATAACTTTTTCATATGAACTCCGATTGGGACGGTTCAAAATGTTCTGGAAAGCTAAAGAAAAGCTCTACAATAAAATTCAAGTCCCAAGCCTAGACCATGCATCCAACTTAATGCTAAAAACCCTGCAATTTTCTCTTTTTCCTCATTTCAGCTCCAATTCTTCCTGAAATCATTACCTTAATAAGCTTATATACACATGAAACATGCAATAAAACTAAATATAATAGAATCAAAATAAATGAATAGTATGTACTCATCAAATTCTCCCACACTTAGCCTTTTACACGTCCTCGTGTAAACCAAAAGTTTGATTTCCAGAAAAATTCTATTCAACCATTATGTCAAAAGATTTCAAGATACAAATCATGACTATCAACACTAAATTTGCAAAAATCTAATCAACGTCTTATCAATCAACTCACAATTACCAACCTTACCATTTCACCAATGAATTTCATTAAATCAAACTATAACCACATAAGTAACTTTCCCAAAATCATCATACTTACGTAACTTAGTTACCATGGAGCAAAACCGTGCACTGTTGACTCCTGACCAAGAACAAATTTTTCTTACTTTTTAAGTTTTTTCATAGAACCTTCTTTTTAGCACAGATGAATGTATTTTCATGCTTCTTTTTTTCGTATACTTTTTTTTTCTTGACATGTGCAATGTCTCCTTTTCATAGGCTTTTCGGAGTTACCCATTAGCGAACTTTCCACCAGCGACTCCCCAAACCGGATGATCTTAGGGCGCTAGGTGTAGAGACACCACTAAAACTTACTTATTCAAGTAACAAAGGCCACAAAAGTCGACTAGTCAAAATTGCTTTTATCCATCGCACTTTTCGGTGAGTGAATCTGGATGCTTCCAGAAGCTTAGATTCCCGTTATTTCACCTGATGGACATTGAAACATATTTTTAATTTTTTTTCTTTTTTTTTTCTTTTTTTTCATTCATCATTATTTCACATGGTTCTGCAACAACATAAGCAAGTTAAACAGTTCTAAGTCATGAAATCAGTGCACATAGACAACTCCACAAATAACTTAGCCAAATAAACATGCTTCTCATATTTAAGTACTCATTTATCACAAATTCAATTCAAATCAGTTACTATGGATCATGGCTTAGTCTTCATCATTCATTAACCAACTAAGCATTAAATAGATTTTGAAATGTAGCATTAATTTTCAATCTTTGACTTTAATCTTTTAACACATAGCCAGATAGAATCATGAAATCAAAATTTTCAAAAGCATTAATTTTTTTTTAAATTCCCCATCAAAATCGGATCAATATTCCTAAATAAAATAAAAACCTAAATCTTCCCCCTACACTCAAACCTTACATTGTCCCCAATATAAGAAAATCATGTAAAGAAGAAAATACTACTAGCTAACATGCAATAAAAAAAAAACTAAAAGTAAAGGGATAGAAAAATCAAATTTAGAATATTGGGTTGCCTCCCAAGCAGCTGCCCTTGTTTATTGTCATTGGCTTGACATCATCCTTCTCATCCTATGTAATTGGACTTGTGTACTTCAAGTGGACTGGTAACAATTTTAATTCTTCATTAGGAGCATCTTTGGATCTGATTTTGCTCCATTCCGACCCTCAAATCCTCCTTATATTTGCTTGCTCGAGAGATTCTGCACTATAAAGTCAACAACATCAATAGAAAAATAGAATTAACATTACCAAGATACCTCTTAACTTTATATATGTTGAGCCCGGACATGTTAAATGTCCCGATTCCATGTGTAAGGTCCCATGGTGTTTATCATTGTGTGTTGTTCTTTGATGCAAGGAAATTATCATCATCTATGTCCTCCTTATAAAAATCTGCAGGAATTATTAATTCTTCCATCTCTGCCTCTTGTTCATCCTTTTCAGACTGTGAATACCTGATTTCTTCAAATTTAGCAGTAGTCTTGAGCACATCCAAATGGTTTCCACTCGTGAACTCCTTATCATCTTTAAGTTCTTGTTCCCTATTCGCCATTTCTTCAAGGAATTTTTCATTAGACTTTGTATACCACGTTGCATTCTTTCCAACTTTACAATTCCTTGTTAGAACTTGGGGAAAAGGTAGTTGCGGTTCATAAATTGAAAGAGGTGGAAATTTGTGCTTGAGTACATCACTGCTGCCTATTTCACTATTGTTGGATTTGCTTTGTATTAAATTTTCTTGCTGTTGATCCTCTGCACCACATGTCAATGTTATGGCACTTACATTTTCAACAGTTTGTGAAAGTGACCTTCCTCTTTGTGGTTGCAAGTTGACCAACTTGGTCCCTCGAGATCTTGAGCAAGTTCTTGTCTCCTACTTTGGAATTGTTGTGTCGACACATGAATCGTTGTGTTTGGTTCATGAATGCATTAAACATATCCTCAATAGATGTCCCGAATTGGCGGTACTTCTTGATTTTCGTGTGTGTGCGAGGTTGAGCTTCTTTGAATACCTTGCGTATTCTTTGCGACCATTTGTCGAACCAAAGCGATTAAATCAAATCTGCTTGCTCCAAGTCTCTCGTCTTACCCCATTGACCCTTTGTAGTGTGTGATCTATCTTAGTTCCATACTGCTGTGAGTTAGCTGCCATATTTGCAATTAAAGTCTTTGCCGCTTCTAGAGTCTTGTCTACCAGTGCTCCTCCACTTGCTGCATCAATCATGCTTTTTTCCATTGGTAGCAACCCCTCGTAAAATCTTGGATCAAGTAATGTTCATCAATTCCATGAGGTGGGCAATTTGGAACACAACTTCTTGAACCTCTCCCAATACTCATAGAGATTCTCTCCATTGAATCGCACTGATTCCACATATCTCCTTTCTTATATCGGTAACTCTTGATGCAGGAAAATACCTCTCCAAGAATAACCTTTGCATATCAGTCCATGATCGTATTGATCCAGAAGGTAGATAGTATAACCAATCTTTAGCCAAATCTGCTAATGAGAATGGAAAAAGTCTAAGCTTGATCTGCTCTCTGCTGCAACTCCTTGTGCTTTCATCGTGGAACACACCACATGGAAACTCCTTTAGATGCTTATATGGATTTTCACCGTAAGACCACGAAAAGTAGGCAAAAGATGAATTAGTCTAGAGTTAAGTTCAAAAGCAACATCTAAAATAGGATACTCAATACAAAATGATGATTGATCAAGATCGAGAGTATCCAGTTCTTTTAAAGTCCTATTTTTGTTTGGCACCACCATCTTTTCTCTCTTAGTGATGGACAAGAGTTTCTTCTATATCTGCAGTTTTCTCTATCTCTTGAACAAAATTTAAGTCAATAGAGTGAGAGGATTAAGTTATAAAATAAAAACAAAAACAAAATAATAAATAATAAAAATAAACGAAAACAAAGAATAAACAAAACAAATAACACTCCCCGGCAACGGCGCCAAAATTTGGGGTACATCGTTTACACTCCTAAATTAACCTCATTTTCACTTTACAAATTTAAACAATTAGCACAGTAGTAAGCAAGGATCGATCCCACAGAGAGTGATTTGTTTTATATTTATCCTATGATTTCTAATGAAAAGGGGATTTTGAATTAATTAATTAAATTAACAAGAATAAACTAATAAGAATAAACAATGAATAAAAAGCTTGATTCTTGATTCGATATCACCTTTTTACAATAATAGATTAATCAAGTGTAACATTATTTACCCTTGATGAAAACTAATAGCCCTAGGTAACAACAAGCTCTGCTACTACAAAAACTCCCCTTAGATTGTCACTTTCGATGAAACAAGCTCTTCACAAGATTCTAACAATTATATAACCTAGAATAAGCTCTCTAGATTTAATATAATAGCAACATTAAGAACTAGGAAATTAGACTATTCCAAGCAACAAACACATAAGCTCGGATTGTTTAACTTGTCTTCTGATAATCATAGCAATACTCAAAAGCTTGTCCACAATCAGATATTACTAATTACTACTTGTGATTAGAAACAATATCAATTACACGTAATATTATTCCTTAATCTAGCATATGATATTTGTTAACCAACTCAATCCTGCAGAAATCAAATCAGTTAAGCCAAATAGCATTCAGAAATTAAATTAGATTATCAAGAATAAAATTCATGTGAGAAGGAATAAATAATGAATACTCAATTAACCATTAATTATAAATAAGGTCCAACATCCCTTAGAACTGAATAAAAAGAACTTAGCTCATGTCTTCAATCCTCTAATGTTGTAGATGAGAGAATGTAGTAGATGATTGAATCCATAAAACCCTGACTCTCATCCTCTATTTATAGTGCTAGAGAAAGTCCTAAATCCTATAGGAAGTAGAAATCCAAATCCTAAAAGGAATTACAAATCATAACTAGTTTCCATAAAGAAATAGAATCTAATTTGGAAATAAATCTTAGTCTAAAGGAAATCCTAAAGCTAATAGAAATATCAATCCAATTCCTTGTAGAAGTCTGCCAAAATCTGCATTTAGAGACTTTCCAAAAATCCAAGATTTCCCAATTTTTCCGCTCAAATTCGCTGGGGCGAATTTATATTTCCTGCTGCGACGTCCTTTGGTAAAACTAACATAACTTTTGATCCTTGAGGAGTTACGAGGCCTGCTACCTATCAAAACGAATATATCGACGAGATCTACAACTTTTGTGCTTTGAGAATTGACAGATTCTGGCTGCATCAATGTCGAAATCAGGCTCCAAGTGACTGTTGTGTAAATTGCAACTTCCAAACTTTGAGGTTCAACGTCCGTTTAGTAAAAAGTTCATAACTTTTTCATATGAACTCCGATTGGGATGGTTCAAAATGTTCCGGAAAGCTAAAGAAGAGCTATACAATAAAATTCAAGTCCTAAGCCTAGACCATGCATCCAACTTAATGCTAAAAATCCTGCAATTTTCTCTTTTTCCTCATTTCAGCTCCAATTCTTCCTGAAATCATTAAACACCTTAATAAGCTTATATACACATGAAACATGCAATAAAACTAAATATAATGGAATCAAAATAACTTAATAATATGCACTTATCACACGACATCTTGGTCACGAGGTTGAGTCTGCTTTCTGATTCCCACTAGTAATGTCGCCTCTTGCATGAACTTGAAGGTGGCAAAAGGAACCTTTTGCTCCTCGGAGCATCCCAATACATCAAATATCTTGTTGATCTGCTTAATCCACGTCTCCGCCTTAAGTGATTTTGGCTCTCCAAAAAACTCCGGTGGTCCCAGTTCCTTGAACTGCTTAGCGGTGACCGTCCGAGAGTTGCCAGTGTTTCCACCTGCATTTTGTACAGGAGCCGCTCTTGCCTGATGTTGCATGAATTGCATAAAGCCTCTGAACATTCCATCGTTCATCATTTGGTTAGTGTTGTTGTTTGCCTGAGGAATGTCGTCTTCCTGATGCACATTGTCTTGATTATTGATCTGTGGAGACTCAACGGTCTCCTGCGGTCCATTGATATTCTCAAAATTCTCGGATGCCATTTTCAAATACTGCCACAAAACAAGGGTTAATTAACATATCACATATTATCCCTATAGTCTGACCGACCAATTAAATACCAAATAAACTTAGGTAGGTCATACTAGCGAAGCAATTCCCTGTCTCTCCCCTCCTAGTTCTTGTCTCACATCTTAGCCAGGGATCATATCCCTAAGCTTTGATACCAACTGTGACGCCCCCAAAATAGGTATACATCACCTATTCTGAGTCGTCAAATACATGGTACAGAATATAAATATAATCTTAATTATACAACAAGAGAGCTGTGAGTTTTAAGACAAATACTGTCTTCTAGACAATATCAACTTTCAGAATAAGTCATCATTATATTTATTTTCACACTATTTAACAGAATAGTGAGGACTACTAGCTAATACTATCATCCGAACCATCACTCCGTTCTCCCAGGCTTCGTCCCATTTCGTTCTCATTTCACAAGAGAACACGGTGAAAGAAAGGGTGAGCTCAACTAGCCCGAGAAGAATTATTATGACTAAGATAATGCGAATAAATTATCATTAGCCTTAAACAAAGTTAAACGATACTGATATAACAAACATCAAGTTTAACTGCAAATGAACAAGCAATCCATTAAAAGAGTCAAGTAGAGAATAAAATCTACTATCTTTTATGATTTAAAAGGTTTTTCATCACTTTTATCGGCGAGACTCGACAATAAATAATCCACATCATCGAATCACCCCCGCATTATGGCGAGGATGTTCTTTAGTATCACGACCACAAATTATCCATGCACTACGGGCCAAGGACATTCGTGTATTCATCAATGGTCATGATCATGCCAACAACTGTCCATCAATGCACTACGGGCCAATGAGGACCTTTACCACATCATTTGTAACATTACGGTCATGATTATACCGAATAATCCCGGGTCATAATCATACCAAGTCCATCTATGCACTACAGGCCACAAATGATTTTCAACATAATATAAACATGAGGATGATGACAATGATATAAGAATTTAATAAAACAAGTTCACGAATTAATTTATCCAGGAACCAATAATGTCCAAATTGTCAACATGATACTTCTTTGTAGAGTAAAATTCAAGAATGCTCAGAAGAATATTTCCATGAAAAGATACTGGATGAAGAGCAAATTTCAAGGATATTCCACTAATTTCATGGAGTATAGAAGTCAAAACTTTAACCAACTGAGTATAATAAAGACTGGAATAACAAAAGAAATCGAATCGAGCGTGTCGTAATGGAATAAGACGGGTTATTCGAAGTGCCGCATGACAGGTTATTCCAATGTAATAATAAGTAATAGAACTAGGTCGGTAGCGTGTCTACTTGCCAAGCGGGATATCCAATAGAATAATAAAGAATGAAATAACAACGAAATCACCATGCATGCGATATATCGCATGATGAGTTATTCAATGAATATTAAATAACGAAACCCGGTCCCACAGTAAAAGCATACGAGATAGGATATTCAACGAGAATAATAAAGACGGAACCAGTCCCAAGTAAAAGCATGACATGATATTCAATGTAATAATAAAGATTTGGAATAATAGAAGACTTTCACCAGTATATAGGGTAGCAGTGTGTATACGAGTTATTCCAATGAGAATAATAAAGAATGGAATAACGAAGTTCTCTTCATGAATACAAAAAGAAATAATACCCCTTACCTTAAGAAACCGGATATAGGAAAATAAAGGTAGCAGACTTCTCTTCTTCTTTCTCTATAATTTTCTCTCTAGAGTTTTCGGTGAATTCGTGAAATAATGAAGGAACGAGCTTCTATTTATAGAAGAATGGATCATATAATAACTAACTTCATGATCGGTCCAGTTGTTTTATTTTAAACAGACGATTACATAATTAAAGCAAAATCTTTTAAATAAAATATAATATATTCTATTTATAATCTAATAAAACGAATAACTTTATAAAAGTTTTTCATTTTATATAAAAAAGATTTTACTATGCAAAACACTATCTTGACACTATCGCGAGGCACTATGCAACACTATGCATAATAAAATATAATATAATCTAATTATTGTCTAATAAAATGAATAACTTTATAAAAGTATTACATTTTATATAAAAAGATTTACTTATTAGCCTAATAAAGCGAATAACTTTATCAAAGTATTTTGTTTTATATTAAAAGTTTTTCCGTTTTCTTACGTTAATAATACTAATAAAACAAAACCGCGGTGACTTATCACATAAGCATCAATAATTAATCTGAGTGTACTACTATGCAACCACGCCATTCTTCGTATTTCTTTTACTACCGAGTAGTTCAACAAGATAATAACTTGGTAAAACTTCATAGTTATTTTTAAAAAAATATTTTTGTCGTTTTCTCAATCCGAAAATAATTCTGTTGTGGGGTCCACTAATGATTGTACCGTCGTACGGATATTCCCTGATAAAAAGAATATTTTTCGACCAATTGAATAATATGACAACTTGCATACTTTGCAAAATTTATAAATATTACCCACAACTATAACATTATATTAAATTCATTCCATAATTTAAAAATGATAATTATAGAAAATTCATCTGTATTCAAGAAGTTGGGATCTTACACGTACACAATCCGAGCAGCAGTACCCATCGTATGAATGAAATGGTTAATGATATTGTAGGGCCAAATTTTGATTGGGAATAAGGTAGAGAGAAACCTATGAATTCGAATGCCAAAGCGTTCTTTAAGTTGTTAGATGAGGGTAGCGAGCCGTTATGGCATGGTTGCACCAAGTACACTACATTGTCTGTAGTGGCGACACATCAAGACTGATCACAACATGAGTCATTAGTGTTTTGAGTCACTTTTGAAGGCCATTAAGAGTATGTTGTCTGAGGGTGAAAAATTGCCTGAAAACAACTACTATTGTAAGAAAATGGTGAACAAGTTGGGTCTTGGATACCAAAAGATCGATGCATGTCTGAACAATTGCATGTTATTTTATAAGGAAAATGAACATGAAACAAGGTGCACGTTTTGCAGTTATGATCAGTTTAGGCCTAATAAAGAGGGTGTGACAACAAAAAATATACCTTTTAAGATTTTAAGGTATTTTCCAAGTACACATCGGCTAAAAAGATTGTACATATTTTCCAGAATAGCTGAACATATGACTTGGCATGAGAAATCTAAAGCTAAAGATGGGGAACTAAACCATACCATAGATGGGCAGGCTTGGAAGGATTTCTACTTAGAACATCCTAGGTTTGCATTGGAACCCAGGAATGTGAGGCTTGGATTGTCCACTGCCGGTTTCAACCTGTTCGACCACTCTACTATTCTGTACTCATGCTGGCATGTGATTATTACTCCGTACAACTTGTCTCCTTAGATGTGTATGAAACAACCATACTTGTTTCTTTCACTTGATATTCCTGGTCCCAAGAATCCTGGAAAGAACCTAGATGTTTACTTGAGACCTCTGATAGACGAGTTGAAGGTATTGTGGGAGGATGGAGTACAGACTTGGGATGTTTTCACAAAAATAAATTTCAACCTTAGGGATGCGGTTATGTGGACTATAAGCGACTTCCCTGCTTATGGTATGTTAGCTGGATGGAGTACACACGGGAAGTTGGCTTGTCCGTATTTTATGGAGCGTACAAAGTTTTTCAGTCTATAAAAAGGTAGAAAGCCTTCTTGGTTTGACTGTCATCGTCGTTTCTTGCCGGTAGATCACCCATTTCGAAGAAACAGATAACACTTTAGGAAAGGGAAAGTAAACAATTATATGCCTGCACTGCGATTGTCGGGGATGGAGATGCATGACCGTGTGATTAGATTGCCATCTATCCCGTTCGGAAAGACTATTGCCTCAAACACAATCGATGGGTTTAGCGAGTCTCATAATTGGGTTAGCAAAAGCATCTTTTGGGAACTGCCTTATTGGTTTACAAATTTAATTCGGTATAATCTAGATGTGATGCATATTGAGAAGAATGTGTTCGACAATGTGTTTAACATCATGATGAGTGTTACGGGAAAGACAAAAGATAATGATAAAGCAGGGTTTGGACATGAAAGATATATATAAGCATCCTGGATTAGAACTTTATGAATCTGCAATTCGTAAGATTTTCAAACCGCATGCATGGTACACATTGTCCATAAAGCAGGTTGAAGATGTGTGCACATGGATTAAGTCTCTCAAACTACCATATGTATATGCGTCAAACATTGACTGTCATGTGTTCATGGAGAGACTCATACCTATAGCATTTCGGGATATGCTTGATAAACTAATATGGGATGCTTTGACTGATCTTAGTTATTTTTTTCAGAGACTTGTGTTCCAAAATATTAAATGAGAAGGACATATTTGTACTTGAGAAGAACATCATTAAGATCACGTGTAAGCTTGAAAAAAATATTCTCGCCTGGTTTTTTTGACTCCATGGAGCATTTGCAAATCCATCTTCCCTATCAAGCTCGTGTTGGGGGTCCAGTTCAATATAGATGGATGTACCATTTCGAGAGGGTGATGGGAAACCTTATGAGGAAGGTGAAAAATAGTGCTTATGTCGCGGGGTCGATATGTGAGGCATACAGTTTCGATGAGATATTTAAGTTTGTCTTAGACTATTTTCCTGACGAAGTCTTGACAAAGGCCAATCGAGTCCCGAGACATGATGATGGTGGTAATGTTGAACTAAATGGTTGGCTTTCTATATTGGTCTATCGGGTCGCGCTTATGGAAAAGGGAAGCGCATATTCCTCTCTGAGCAAGATTTACATGTTGCACATACTTACATTCTTTTCAATTGTGAGGAGATTGACGAATTTGTGAGGTACACATTGAAAATTTCAATTGTATTAGGGATAACTATATTGTGACGCCCCCAAAATAGGTATACATTGTAAGACCCCAACTTTTTGAATAAAGATGAATTTTCTATAATTATCATTTTTATATTATGGAATGAATTTAATATAATGTTATAGTTGTGGGTAATCTTTACAAATTTTGCAAAGTAAGTAAGTTGTCATATTATTCGATTGGTCGGGAAATATTCTTTTTATCAGGGAATATCCGGACGACGGTACAATCATTGGTGGACCCCACAACATAATTATTTTCGGATTAAAAAATGACAAAAATATTTTATTAAAAATAACGGCGGAAGTTTTCACAGTTAATCTTGTTGAACTACTCGAGAGTAAAGTACGATGTCTACGCGTGGTTGCATAGTAGCACACGGTATTGATTATTGATGCTTACGTGAGAAGTCACTCAGTTTTGCTTATTTTATGGACCCCCATTTACCCATTTTTCAAAATAATCGGTAGAAAGTTATCTTAATTTTGTTTTATATATATATATATATATATATATACGTGTTAGTCAAAATGGGTGGGGAAAGGTGGGGGGGGGGGGAATCAAATTGTCACATGGAGTATTATTTCATTATTTTATGTTAGGGGTTTGAAAAAAATGGCAGAAGAAATAAAAGGAGTTTATGGGGTTTCACCCGTGATATGTTTTTTCTGCACAGGTTATATAATATATATATATATATAATATTATATTTTATTTAAAAGTTTTTGTTTTATTAGAATATTTTATAGTAAACCAATCTGGACCGTCCGTTTAAAGTAATTCAATGTGGACCGTTCATGAATTAATTACTATGCAGTCCATTCTTCTATAAATAGAAGCTCATTCCTTCATTATTTCTTACAAATTCACTAAAACTCTAGAGAGAGAAAATTATAGAGAGAAAGAAGAAGAGAAGTCTGCTACCTTTCTTTTCCTATATCCAGTTTCTTAAGGTAAGGGGTATTATTTCTTTTGTATTCATGAAGAGAACTTCTGTTATTCCATTCTTTATTATTCTATTGGAATAACCTGTATACGCGAGCTACCCTATACTTAGTGAAATTCTTCTATTATTCCAGTCTTTATTATTCTGTTGGAATATCCTGTCTGTGCGTTTTACGCCGGACCTGGTTCTGTCTTTATTATTCTGTTGGAATATCCTGTATATGCATTTTACGCAGGACCTGGTTCCGTCTTTATTATTCTGTTGGAATATCCTATCTGTGCGTTTTACGCCGGACCTGGTTCCGTTATTTAGTATTCCCATTGGAATAACTTTTACACATGCTGAAGTACCTCATGCATGGTGATTTACATTGTTATTCCATTCTTTATTATTCTGTTGGAACATCACATCGGTCTTAATTTTCGCTTTGACCTATTTCCGCTACTTATTATTACATTGGAATAACATATATGCTAAGTATCTGCGTATGCATGGTGATTTCTTTTTTATTCCATTCTTTATTATACTCGGTTGGTTAAAGTTTTGACTTCTATACTCCATGAAATTAGTGGAATATCCTTGATATTTGCGCTTCATCCAGTATCTTTTCATGGAAATATTCTTCTAAGCATTCTTGTATTTTACTCTACAAAGAAGTATCATGTTGACAATTTGGACAAATTAATTCATGAACTTGTTTTATTGAATTCTTATATCATTATCATCATCCTCATGTTTATATTATGTTGAAAGTCATCATCATGGCACATGGTGCATAGATGGACTTGGTATGATTATGACCAGGGATTATTCGGTATAATCATGACCGTAATATTACAAATGATGTGGTAAAGGTCCTCATTGGCCCGTAGTGCATTGATGGACAGTTGTTGGCATGATCATGTCCATTGAGGAATACACGAATGTCCTTGGCCCGTAGTGCATGGATAATTTGTGGTCGTGATACTAAAGAATATCCTTGGCCGTAGTTGCGCGGGGGTGATTCGATGATGTGGATTATTTATTAATAAGTCTCAGCGATAAAAGTGATGAAAAACCTTTTAAATCATAAAAGATAGTAGATTTTATTCTCTACTTGACTCTTTTAATGGATTGCTTGTTCACCGCAGCTTAAACTTTATGTTTGTTATATTGTATCAGTTTAACACTTTTTAAGGCTAATGATAATTTATTCGCATTATCTTAGTCATAATATTTCTTCTTTGGGATAGTTGAGCTCACCCTTTCTTTCACTTTTTCTCTCGAGAAATGAGAACGTAGTTGGGACGAGTCGAGGAACGGAGTGATGGTCCGGATGATAGTATTAGCTTGTAGTCCTCACTATTCTCATTAAAATAGTGTGAAAATAAATGTAATGAGGACTTATTCTGAGAGTGGATATTGTCTGAGAAGACGATTTGTATTAAAACTCACAACTCTCTTGTTGTATAATTAAGATTGTATTTGTATTCTGTACCATGTATTTGGCGACTCAGAATAGGTGATGTATACCTATTTTGGGGGCATCACAGGTTAGTATCAAAGCTTGGGATATGATCCTGGCTAAGATGTGAGACAAGAACTAGGAGGGGAGAGACGGGGAATTCCTTTGCTAGTATGACCTACCTAAGTTTATTTGGTATTTAATTGGCCGGTCAGAATATAGGGATAATATGTGATATGTTAATTAACCCTTGTTTTGTGGCAGTATTTGAAAATGGCATCCGAGAATGTTGAGAATATCAATGGACCGCAGGAGATCGTTGAGTCTCCACAGATCAATAATCAAGACAATGTGCATCAGGAAGACGACATTCCTCAGGCAAACAACAACACTAACCAAATGATGAACGATGGAATGTTCAGAGGCTTTATGCAATTTATGCAACATCAGGCAAGAGCGGCTCCTGTACAAAATGCAGGTGGAAACACTGGCAACTCTCGGACGGTCACCGCTAAGCGATTCGAGGAACTGGGACCACCGGAGTTTTTGGAGAGCCAAAATCACTTAAGGCGGAGACGTGGATTAAGCAGATCAACAAGATATTTGATGTATTGGGATGCTCCGAGGAACAAAAGGTTCCTTTCGCCACCTTCATGTTATTGTGCGCAGAGGCAGTCATCGGTGGGAATCAGAAGCGTACTCAACTCCGCCGCATCCGAAGATTTCTTGGGAGAAGTTCCAAGAACTATTCAACGACAAGTACTTTCACGAAAGTATTCGTCACATGAAAGAGGTAGAGTTCATTAAGTCGGAACAAAACAATATGGCCGTATCGCGTCTGAAAGCCAAGTTTGCGAGTTGTCCGGGTTTGCGTCCCATTTGGTTGATAATGAGGAGAGAATGACGCGAATGTTTTAAGAGGGTTTGAAACACGAGCGCGATCATCGAAGCATTAACAATAAGCGTGGGGGAATCAACATGCGAAAATGGTAACCACTTGGTGGTAATCATGGCCAAAATAATAAGAATGAACATTTCAAGAAGAGAGATTCAATAATGATGGAAAGACATCAAAGATCAAGACTTTGTCATTAAGGAAGGAGAACGACCACCTATTATATGCTTTAAATGTGGAGGAGAGGTCACATCGGTCAAAGCGTGCGATGCCATCCAAAGCATATTACAATTGTGGAAGAAGGTCACTGGCCCGATTCATGCGTGCACCAAAGATAAAGTCCACCGGGATGGAGGCCTCAAAAGCCATCCTGCACAAGACAAAGCCCCGTAGTTCAAGGAGGCGTTTGTCGTGACCTCCCAGAAAGCAAGGAATCCGAACGAGGTCATCACGGGTAAACTTATCATAAACTCTAGCGAAACCTATACCTTATTTGATACCGGTTCTACCCATTCTTTTATTTCTCCTACTTGCACTCAACGTTTAAATTTGACTCCGAAAAAATTGGACTTTGACTTATCTGTTGAAACTCCGTTGGGAGAAACCTTCATTACATCCACTGTTTATAAGTCTTGTTTAGTTCAAATCGGCACCCGCACATTACCTGTCGATCTTATTTCTTTAAACTTACTTGCATTTGATGTGATTCTAGGAATTGATTGGTTAACTACTCATCATGCAAAAATTGATTATTTTCGTAACGTTGTTAGCTTTCATATTCCTAACCAACCTATTATGTGAATTCAAGCAACCAAACCATTAAAATCAATCACTGTCATCTCAAGCCATAAAGCTATTCGTTTATTGAAAAACGGATGCCAAGCTTTCTTAGCTCATGTCACGGATCTAAACAAAAATACGTCAGTTTTGAATGATATTTCCATTGTTAATGAATTTCTGGACGTATTCCCCGAAGAACTTCTGGCCTACCCCCCCTGGCGTGAAATTGAATTTTGTATCGACCTTGAACCCTAAGACAAAACCCATTTCCAAAGCCCCATATCGAATGGCTCCTATTGAACTTCGGAGTTAAAGACCCAACTATAGGAATTGTTAGACATTGGCTTTATTCGTCCTAGTACTTCTCCTTGGGGTGCTCCTGTTCTATTCGTGAAAAAGAAAGACGGGAGTATGCGACTTTGTATTGATTATCGGGAGTTAAATCATGTCACCATCAAAAATAGGTACCCATTGCCACGTATTGATGACCTGTTTGACCAGTTGCAAGGAGCCAATTTCTTTTTAAAGATTGATCTTCGTTCCGGATATCACTAATTGACGATTAGAACTGATGACATTCCAAAGACATCTTTCAGAACTCGGTACGGGCATTATGAATTCCTAGTCATGTCTTTTGGATTGACTAATGCTCCTGCTGCCTTCATGGATATGATGAACCAAGTATTCAAGGAATATTTGGATCACTTTGTGGTAGTCTTTATTGATGACATCCTTATTTATTCCAAAAGCCGTGAAAATCATGAGCAACACTTGAGGCTGATACTCCAAAAGCTTCGTGAATATAAGCTTTATGCCAAGTTGAAGAAATGCGAGTTCTGGCTTGAGGAAGTAGCATTCCTTGGGCACGTGGTATCAAGTCATGGAATATCATTGACCCAAAGAAAGATTGAAGCTATTCAAAGTCGGGAGCAACCAAAATCGATGGATCAAGTATCGTAGCTTTCTCGGCTTAGCTGGTTATTATCAGAGATTCGTAGAAGGGTTTTCTCAAATCGCTACTCCATTAACTCAGCTGACTTGGAAAGATACAAAGTTCGGTTGGAGCGAGGAATGTGAGAAAAGTTTTCAAGAACTCAAGAGAAGACTCATTTCAGCACCTTTTCTGACAATACCATCTGGTTCGGAGGGATTTGTCATCTATAGTGATGCTTCGGGCAAAGGATTAGGATGTGTTCTCATGCAACATTGGAAAGTCATAGCCTATGCCTCACGACAACTCAAAGAATATGAGAGGAATTATCCTACTCATGATCTAGAGTTGGCAGCTGTTGTCTTCGCACTAAAGATTTGGAGGCATTACTTGTATGGGGAGAAAGTGGAGATCTTTACGGATCATAAAAGCCTCAAATATTTCTTCACTCAAAAGGAACTCAACATGCGACAACGACGTTGGCTTGAACTGTTGAAAGATTATGATCATACCATCCAATACCATCTTGGAAAAGCGAACGTGGTAGCTGACGCATTGAGTAGAAGATCATATGCGGGTACGAGTGCGATATTATCATCGCAAAGGCCCATTTTGTGTGACTTGAAAAGGATGGAGATAGAGTTAAAGACTACAGGGACCCATGTGATGATGGCGAATATACGAGTAGAACCGACTTTAATTGATAAAGTGAAAGCTGCTCAAACTATAGACCTGGAACTGATGCGTATGAGGAAGAAAGTACAAGAAGGTGCTATGCCGGAAACAAGAATCGATGATGAAGGAATACTTCGAGTCAACTCCAGACTTTGTGTTCCTAACTGTGACGCCCCCAAAATTAGGTATACGTCACCCATCTTGGGTCGCCACTTACATGGTACATAAATTCAAATACAAACTTAATTATACATCTGTCGTGTAACATACGACAATACATAAACTGAGAGTTCTAATAGGAATATTGTCATTTAGACAATATCCATACTCAAGGAGTCCTCATTACTTTTATTGTCACACTATTTCACGCAGAATAGTGAGGACTACTAATGCTATCTTCGGGACCATCACTCTTTTCCCAGACTTGTCCCAAATTTATATTCTCATTTCCTGAAGAGAACGAAGAAAAGAAAGGGTGAGCTCAACTAGCCCAAAGAAGAAATATTATGACTAAGATAATGCGAATAAATTATCATTAGCCTTCAACAAAGGTTAAAGCGATAAAATATAATAAACATCAAGTTTAACTGCGGCAATGAACAAGCAATCCATTAAAAGAGTCAAGTAGAAAATAAAATCTACTATCTTTTATGATTTAAAAGGTTTTTCATCATCATTATAGTTTGAGACTCGACTTTAATAAATAATCCACATCATCGAATCACCCACACTTTTACTGACCAAGGATATTCTTCAAATTATCAATGGTCATGACTATACCGAATCACCCCGGTCATAATCATACCAAAAACTATCCATCAACGCATTACAGAATACTTTGGACTTTTATCACATCATTTATAACAAGCCATGATTATACTGAATGATCCCCGGTCATAATCATACTAAGTTCATCTATACACGTAAGCCATAATATAACATGAGGATGATGATAATGACATAATAATTCAATAAAACAAGTTCAAGAATTATTTTATCCGTGAATTAAGTAACGTCCAAATTGTCAACAAGATATCTTGTTTTGTAGAGTAAAATTCAAGAATGATCGGAAGAATATTTCCATGAAAAGATATCTTTGGATGAAACGTAAATATCAAGAATATTCTACTAATTTCATGGAGTATAGAAGTCAAAGTTTTAACCAACCGGGTATAATAAAGAATGGAATAACAAAGGAAATCACCATGCATGCGGTATTTCGATGTAGCAGGTTATTCCAACGAGAATAATAATAACGGAACCGTGTCGTGTGAAATTCACAAGCGAGGATGATCCAATGAAATAATAAATGTTGAATAATAATAAACAATGGAACCAGGTCCTGTAAAACACACAAAACAGGATATTCCAACGGAATAATAAATGCGAAATAATAAACAATGGAACCAGTCCTGTAAAAACACAGACGAGATATTCCAACGTAATAATAAAAATGGAATAACATAAGAAGATCACCAAGTATAGGGGATTCCATTATACAAGTTATTCCAATGTAATAAATAAGAATGGAATAATATAAGGATTTCATCAAGTATAGGTATGCCACAGTATCAAAGGTTATGTATAGGGTATATGCGACTTTTTACAAAAGTTATTCCAATGTAATAATAATAATGAATGGAATAACGAAGTTCTCTTCATGAATAAGAAAGAATAACACCCTTACTGCAGTACAACAAATAATATCCCTTACCGTAAAAGACCTTTGGATATCAAAGTAGTGAAGTACCGAATACTCTTCTTCTTTCTCTCTATAGATTTTCTCTCTATAGCTTCTCTCTCTATAATTTCTCTCTCTAGAGTTTCAAAGGAATTAAGTAAGAAAATAATGAAGGAATGAGCTTCTATTTATAGAAAATAGAATGCATAGTAATTAATCCATGAAACTGGTGCAGATTGATTTACTTTAATCGGCGGTCCATATTTAAAGCAAAATCTTTTAAATAAAATATCATATATTCTATTTATATAAAAACATTTTACTATGCAAACACTATGCAACACTATGCAAAACACTATGCAAAACACTATGCAACACTATGCATAATAAAATATAATATATTCTATTTATAGAATAACTTTAATAAAGTATTCTATTTTATATAAAAGATGTTTCATTTTATTACGTTAATAATACAAATAAAACAAAACGTCATTATCGCTACAATAATTCATATTAATAATCGATAATAATTGAGTCAAACCGAATGGACTTCTTACATAAATATCAATAATCAATACTGGTGTTGCTACTATGCAACAACGCCAGACATCGTATTTTTACTTTACTACTAGAGTAGTTCAACAGCTTTTAACGGTAAAAACCTCCGTCGTTATTTTCATAAAATATTTTGTTCGGTGAATAGTAACTCATGAATAGTAATTAAATGAATAGTAACTCGTGAATAGTACTCTGACACAAAAAGTGTCCCAAATACTCGAGTGAACAATACTAGAGTGAATAGTAATTTTGGTGAATAGTAACCCGTGAATAGTAACTCGTGAATAGTAACTCTGACACAAAAAGTGTCCCAAATACTAGAGTGAACAATACTAGAGTGAATAGTAATTTCGGTGAATAGTAACCCGTAAATAGTAACTCGTGAATAGTAACTCGGTATTTTTTATACAACTTGTCTACTTTGAAAAATTTTCAAATATGACCCTTAACTTTAAACTTTTATCAATTTAACTATTCACCAAAATAGAAAAATTGAATACTTTTATTTCATAAAATTTGGGGTCTCACAATCTCCCTCCTTATGGAATTTCGCCCCTCAAAATTAGGGTATGCGACACAGTATGATAAAGAGGTGAAGATACCTTGAATACCTTTATCGTTGAAAACATTAAATTCATCTTTGTAATCCGCCAAAGATATTCATTAACAATTCATCTTTTACTTCAGGCCAAAGATATACAATCAGAAAACCAATAATCTTTGAGACTCGACAATAGTATCACGACCACGAATTATCCATGCACTACTGGCCAGGGATATTCGTGTTTTTAATTACGGTCATGATTATACCGAATAATCCCTGGTCATAATCATACCAAGTCCATCAATGTACTACGGCCAAAGATGACTTTTACCACATCCATGAATTAATATTTCATTGCTGAGACTCAGCTCAATAATTAATCCACATCATCGAATCATCCCTGCACTACAGGCCAAGGATATTCTTTATTATCACGACCACGAATTATCCATGCACTACGTGCCAAAGATAATCGTGTATTCATTAGTATCATGACCACAAATTATCCATGCACTACGGCCAAAGATAATCGTGTATTCATTAGTATCACGACCACAAATTATCCATGCACTACGGCCAAAGATAATCGTGTATTCATTAGTATCACGATCACAAATTATCCATGCACTACGGCCAAAGATAATCGTGTATTCATTAGTATCACGACCACAAATTATCCATACATTACGGCCAAAGATAATCGTGTATTCATTAGTATCACGACCACAAATTGTCCATGCACTACGGCCAAAGATAATTGTGTATTCATTAGTATCACGACCACAAATTATCCATGCACTACTACCCAAAGATAATTTGTGTTTTCAATTACGGTTATGATTATACCGAACAATCCTCAGTCATAATCATACCAAGTCCATCTATGCACTACAAATACATGAGATGACTTTCAACATAATATAAACATGAGGATAATGATATAAAGAATCAATCAAATGAGATAAAGGATAAATATTAAACATTTATAATATTATTTATCCGAGTTCAAGAATATCCCCATGTTATCAATCACTTAATAATCTCATAATCTAATATCATTAATATTATAACAATATTTTAATCACTTCTTAAATTTATAAACAATTTATCTCAATTATTTACGCTTTACCATATAATGCATTTAATCATTCAAAAATGCCATACTCATAAGATATCATCACCAATTATCAAATCCTCATCAAAAATATATGATATATACTCTATATAGATTCTATAGCCATAAAAGTCCTATTTTCAACTTTGTTACTTCACATAACATATTTAACTCATATGTTCAGAATAACTAAACTATTTTCATGAAAAATACCAAATCAGTCCCAAAATATTTCTTTTCTTGGATTTAGTATAATATAGTCCCATAATGAAAATATATTTTCTCGAATTTTTAAAATTCATTTACTATTTTTCAAAAATCAATTTCTAATTAATTCTTTAAGAAATTAGCTACCTCAAGTTTAACTCAAAAAATTCCCAAATCTTGGCAGAATCTTACACATGTTAACGTGAGCTTCCAGTTTAAATTTCATGGTCATCGGAGTTATAGAACTCCGGTTATAGCGTTTTTCGTCGGAAAAATCTAAATATTGAAATAGTCATAACTTGCTCATTTTAAGTCAGAATGAGCTCATTTTTGGACAGGAGGTACTTTATATCATATACTTTCATGTCCCAAAAGGCCAGAATTTTTCTCATAATTTAAGTGGCTGAAACAACCCCTCTCAAATCATGGCAGCAGCTTTTTCAGTTTTTGCAGCTTTGCACTCCTTTGCTAAAATCAGTCCACACAAAAATCTACAACACCTTTTCCAGTAATTCCACTTGGATTAGTTAGGTAACTCATATATCTAATTCTAGGACTTGACCACACTCAAAAATTCAAAATATAATAGGAGATATGGTCAATTGAATTTCATGTTACGTTTTTCACCAAAATCTGGTTTTTAACTCCTTGTGATTTTTAAGAAACTTTTATGTTTTCACATATTAACCAACATAACTCATCATAAAACTTACTAATACCACGTATACCCTTGATTTTCATTAGTCCAATGCTTTTATTATGACTTTCATCATAAACCACGTAAAATGTTCATTTTAGTTGAAGAAATATTTGAGGGTTTAAGAAATGGGTTTTGTACTGGGGTCAATACGAAATTCGATTTCATGCTCTAAGTAGGCTAAGAAGTCTTCAAGAATACGCCAGGAAATTTATTAATAATAGAAATATAATTCAAAACTGTGACTCTCATCCAAGACTTGGATAGTACGTCACATTGATACCAACTGTGACTTCTATCCCTTAACCTAGATAGCACCTCACAATGATACCTATAAACTTGCCATCTTCATTCACGATGTCGCCTCTGAAAAGTCCGCTTCTTGATTGCATTTCACACAAGGAAGTCAACAACGAAAGGTTCGGGGCTCTTTACTTATGGCTTGATATGACAATAATTGACTTTAGTAGTTTGGTTACTTGAATTACACATGCAAAGTTGGTTATGAATATAAAAGCTAACAACCTTACGAAAAACATGATGAGTAGTTAACCAATTGATTCCTAAAATCACATCAAAGGCAAGTATTTTCAAAAGATAAGATCGACAGTAACGTGAAAGTGTTTATTTGAATCAAACAAGTTTTAAAATAGTAGCGCGTAACGAAGGCTCCTACTAACGAAGTTTCAACCAATAAGTCAAAGTTTAACTTCTCCGAGTCAAATTTAAACGTTGAACACAAGCAAGAGAGATAAAATAATGGGTAGAACCCAGATATCTTATAAGGTATAGACTTCACAATTTATAATTAACTAACCCGTGCTAACTTCGTTCGGTTTACTCGCTTTTTGAGAAGTCATGAAAAATGCACTTCCTAAAACCAACGACTTTGTTTTGTCCATATCCACCTTTGGTGCCACCGTCCCAGCTAGACTTGACGTTGGTGCACAACAAAATTGGGCTAAATGACCTTCTCTTCTTGTAATTTCCACTTCTATTATCTTTGCCATGATTACCACCGAAGTGGTTACCATTCTTGGCATGATAATTTCCCCACGATGGTTATCATTATTCTGATAGCCGTTGCCACCAGTATGATTATTATCGTGTTGTTGGTCGTTACCTTTTGTTTGAAATTTGAATCAACACTCTCATGTGCTTCATTGCTTATCTCAAATTTTCGGATGTCATTCTCAAACACCGTCACAAAACAAGGGTTAATTAACATATCACATATTATCCCTATACTCGTGAGCCAATTAAATACCAAATAAATTTAGGTAGGTCATACTAGCGAAGAATTCCCGCCTCTCCCTCCTAGTTCTTATCTCACATCTCAGCCAGGGATCATATCCCTAAGCTCTGATACCAACTGTGACGCCCCCAAAATTAGGTATACGTCACCCATCTTGGGTCGCCACTTACATGGTACATAAATTCAAATACAAACTTAATTATACATCCGTAGGTAAACATACGACAATACATAAACTGAGAGTTCTAATAGGAATATTGTCATTTAGACAATATCCATACTCAAGGAGTCCTCATTACTTTTATTGTCACACTATTTCACAGAATAGTGAGGACTACTAATGCTATCTTTGGGACCATCACTCTTTTCCCCGACTTATCCCATACTATATTCTCATTTCCCGAAGAGAACGGTGAAAAGAAATGGTGAGCTCAACTAGCCCAATGAAGAAATATTATGACTAAGATAATGCGAGAATAAATTATCATTAGCCTTCAACAATGTTAAACCGATAAAATATAATAAACATCAAGTTTAAGCTGCGCAAACAAAGCAATCCATTAAAAGAGTCAAGTAGAAAATAAAATCTACTATCTTTTATGATTTAAAAGGTTTTTCATCACTATTATAAATGAGACTCACTTTTTAATAAATAATCCACATCATCGAATCACCCTCTGCACTTTTCTGACGAGGATATTCTTCAAATTATCAATGGTCATGACTATACTTAGAATCACCCACAGGTCATAATCATACCAAAAACTATCCATCAACGCATTACGAATGCCACCGAGGACTTTTATCACATCATTTATAACAAGCCATGATTATACGAATGATCCTCGGTCATAATCATACTAAGTTCATCTATACACGTAAGCCATAATATAACATGAGGGTGATGATAATGACATAATAATTCAATAAAACAAGTTCAAGAATTATTTTATCCGAGAATTAATAACGTCCAAATTGTCAACAAGATCTTTGTTTTGTAGAGTAAAATTCAAGAATGATCGAAAGAATATTTCCATGAAAAGATCTTTGGATGAAACGCAAATATCAAGAATATTCTACTAATTTCATGGAGTATAGAAGTCAAAGTTTTAACCAACTGGGTATAATAAAGAATGGAATAACAAAGGAAATCACCATGCATGCGGTGCTTAGCATGTATGCGAGTTATTCAATGTAATAATAATAACGGAACCGGTCGTGGTGAAATTCACATTCAAACAAGATGATCCAACGTAATAATAAATGTTGAATAATAATAAACAATGGAACCGGTCCGGTGTAAACACACGATGTGATATTCCAAAGAATAATAAATGCGAGAATAATAAACAATGGAACCAGTCCGGTGTAAAACACACGACGAGATATTCCAATGAATAATAAAAAATGGAATAACATAAGAAGATCACCAAGTATAGGGGATTCAGCAGATATCTGAGTTATTCCAATGAATAAATAAGAATGGAATAATATAAGGATTTCATCAAGTATAGGGTATACGGCGTGATACAGGTTATGTATAGGGTATGCTGACTTTTTACGAGTTATTCAATGAAATAATAATGAATGGAATAATGAAGTTCTCTTCATGAATAAGAAAGAATAACACCCCTTACGAATTACAACAAATAATATCCCTTACCGTAAAAGACACTTTGGATATCAAAGTAGTGAAGTACCGAGAATACTCTTCTTCTTTCTCTCTATAGATTTTCTCTCTATAAACTTCTCTCTATAATTTCTCTCTCTGAGTTTCAAAGAATTCGTAAGAAAATAATGAAGGAATGAGCTTATATTTATAGGAAAATAGAATGCATAGTAATTAATCCATGAATCAGTCTAGATTGATTTACTTTAATCGACGGTCCATATTTAAAGCAAAATCTTTTAAATAAAATATAATATATTCTATTTATATAAAAACATTTTACTATGCAAACACTATGCAACACTATGCAAAACACTATGCAACACTATGCATAATAAAATATAATATATTCTATTTATAGAATAACTTTAATAAAGTATTCTGTTTTATATAAAAAGATGTTTCTGTTTTATTACGTTAATAATACGAATAAAACAAAACGTCATTATCGCTACAATAATTCATATTAATAATCGACAATAATTGAGTCAAACTGACCGACTTCTTACATAAATATCAATAATCAATACCGTGTCTTACTATGTAACAACGCGTATTCTTTGTTTCTTTTACTACCAGTAGTTCAATGGTTTTAACAGTAAAACCTCCGTCGTTATTTTCATAAAATATTTTGTTCGGTGAATAGTAACTCATGAATAGTAATTTGAATGAATAGTAACTCGTGAATAGTACTCGACACAAAAAAGTGTCCCAAATACTCGAGTGAACAATACTAGAGTGAATAGTAATTTTGGTGAATAGTAACTCGTGAATAGTAACTCGTGAATAGTAACTCCAACACAAAAAAGTCCCCCAAATACTAGAGTGAACAATACTAGAGTGAATAGTAATTTTGGTGAATAGTAACTTAGTAAATAGTAACTCGTGAATAATAACCAAGGGTATTTTATGACAACTTGTCTACTTTGAAAAATTTTCAAATATGACCCTTAACTTTAAACTTTTATCAATTTAACTATTCACCAAAATAGAAAAATTGAATACTTTTATTTCATAAAATTTGGGGTCTCACACTAACGATCCTGAGTTAAAGTATAAAATTATGATGGAGGCGCACAACACACCGTTTGCAATCCATCCTGGGAGTACCAAAATGTATCGTGATCTTCGTCATACATTCTGGTGGAGCAATTTGAAGAGAGAGAGAGAGAGAGCGCTGTTTATCTCAAGGTGTCTAACGTGTCAACGAGTTAAGGCGGAGCATCAAGTACCAAAAGGTCCATTGCAACCACTAGAAATTCCAAAATGGAAGTTGGAGCACATTACCATGGATTTTGTTACTGGTCTTCCCAAGCTTTCTCAAGGCATAAATGCAATTTGGGTCATTGTTGATAGATTGACCAAGTCTGCTCATTTCTTACCAATACAAGAAACTTATACACTTGAACATCTTGCTCGTATGTACATAAACGAGATTGTAAGACTGCATGGTATGCCAGTATCCATAGTTTCTGATCGAGACCCAAGATTCATTTCACGATTTTGGGTTAGTTTGCAAAAAGCTATGGGAGCGCAATTTACGATTTAGTTCGACATATCATCCTCGAGACGGACGGACAATCGAGAGGACAATTCAAACTCGGAAGATTTATTAAGAATCATGTCCCTTGACTTCAAGGAAGTTGGGATAAGTTCTTACCATTGGTGGAGTTTTCCTACAACAATAGTTATCAAACAAGTATTGGCATGGCTCCATTCGAGGCGTTGTATGGAAGAAAGTGTCGTTCTCCAGTATGCTGGGATGAGGTGGGTGAAGCAACATTGTTGGGACCAGAGTTGGTACGTATGACTACGAAAAAGATTCAAACGATCTGAAAACGTATAAAAACCTCACAAGATCGACAAAAGAGTTATGCTGATCTTCATCGAAAAGACGTGGAATTCGATATTGGAGATCATGTGTTGTTACGTGTTGCTCCATGGAAAGGAGTTACAAGATTTAGAAAGAGAGAAAAGCTCAATCCTCGATTCATTGGCCCATTTTTAATCCTCGATCGAGTAGGAACTGTGGCCTATAGACTCGCTTTACCGCCAAGTATGTCTCATGTTCATAACATTTTTCACATATCCATGTTACGTAAATATGTGGAAGAGCCGAACCACATTATTGAGTTAAAACCAGACAAAATAGCGGAAGATTTAACGTATGAAGAAATTCCTGTTCAAATCTTGGATAAGAAGGAACATATTCTACGCTCCAAGGTTATACCTCAAGTCAAAATTTTGTGGAGAAACCACGATGTTGAGGAAATGACCTGGGAGTTAGAATCTGAAATGAAGTCAAGGTATCCTTACCTCTTCGATATACCAGGTACGTACCCTAATTTCGAGGGCAAAATTTTATAAGGGGAGGTTGTAAGACCCCAACTTTTTGAATAAAGATGAATTTTCTATAATTATCATTTTTATATTATGGAATGAATTTAATATAATGTTATAGTTGTGGGTAATATTTACAAATTTTTCAAAGTATGCAAGTTGTCATATTATTTGATTGGTCGGGAAATATTCTTTTTGTCATGGAAATATCCGTACGACGGTACAATCATTGGTGGACCCCACAACAAAATTATTTTCGGATTGAGAAAACGACAAAAATATTTTATTAAAAATAACGGCGGAAGTTTTACCGTTAATACTATTGAACTACTCGGTAGTAAAAGTATAGTAATATGTGTGGTTGCATAGTAGCACACGGTATTGATTATTGATGCTTACGTGAGAAGTCACTCAGTTTTGCTTATTTTATAGACCCCCATTTACCCATTTTTCAAAATAATCGGTAGAAAGTTATCTTAATTTTGTTTTATATATATATATATATATATATATATATATATATATATATATATATATATATATATATATATGTTAGTCAAAATGGGTGGGGGAAGGTGGGGGAATCAAATTGTCACGTGGAGTATTATTTCATTATTGTATGTTAGTGGGTTTGAAAAAAATGGCAGAAGAAATAGAAGGAGTTCACGGGGTTTCACCCGTGATATGTTTTTTCTGCACACGTTATATAATATATATATATATATATAATATATTATATTTTATTTAAAAGTTTTTGTTTTATTAGAATATTTTATAGTAAACCAATACTGACCGTCTGTTTAAAGTAAATCAATCTAGGCAGATTTCATGAATTAGTTACTTATGGTCCATTCTTCTATAAATAGAAGCTCATTCCTTCATTATTTCTTACGAATTCTTCAATGAAACTCTAGATAGAGAAAATTATAGAGAGAAAAAAGAAGAAGTAGAAGTACCTTTTCTTTCCTATATCCAGTTTCTTAAGGTAAGGGGTATTATTTCTTTTGTATTCATGAAGAGAACTTACATTATTCCATTCTTTATTATTACATTGGAATAACTCAGATATCTGCTTACCCTATACTTGGTGAAATTCTTCTATTATTCCAGTCTTTATTATTACATTGGAATATCCTCATCACATGCGTTTTACGCCTGGGACTGGTTCCGCTTTATTATTATTCTCCGTTGAAATATCCTCATCTGGCATTTTACTGCCGACTGGTTCCGTTATTTAGTATTCATTGGAATAACTTTTTACATGCGCCAATCTGCGTATGCATGGTGATTTTTGTTGTTATTTCATTCTTTATTATTTTGTTGAACATCCCATTGGTCTTGAATTTACTTTGACCTATTTCAGATTACTTATTATTACGTTTGGAATAACTTTGTCTATGTGAAGTACCGCATGCATGGTGATTTCTTTTGTTATTCCATTCTTTATTATACTCAGTTGGTTAAAGTTTTGACTTCTATACTTCATGAAATTAGTGGAATATCCTATATTTGCGCTTCATTCAGTATCTTTTCATGGAAATATTCTTCTGAGCATTCTTGAATTTTACTCTACAAAGAAGTATCATGTTGACAATTTGGACAAATTAATTCGTGAACTTGTTTTATTGAATTCTTATATCATTGTCATCATCCTCATGTTTATATTATGTTGAAAGTCATATGTGGCCTGTAGTGCATAGATGGACTTGGTATGATTTGACCAGGGATTATTCGGTATAATCATGACCGTAATGTTACAAATGATGTGGTAAAGGTCCTAATTGGCCCGTAGTGCATTGATGGATAGTTGTTGGCATGATCATGACCATTGATGAATACACGAATGTCTTTGGCCCGTAGTGTATGGATAATTTGTGGTCGTGATACTAAAGAATATCCTTGGCCGTAGTGCAGGGGTAATTCGATGATGTGGATTATTTATTAAGCTGAGTCTCAGCGATAAAAGTGATGAAAAACCTTTTAAATCATAAAAGATGGTGATTTTATTCTTCTACTGACTCCTTTAATGGATTGCTTATTCCACTGCAGATTAAACTTGATGTTTGTTATATTGTATCGGTTAACATGTTTATATTAATGATAATTTATTCTCGCATTATCTTAGTTATAATATTTCTTCTTGGGCTAGTTGAGCTCACCCTTTCTTTCACTGTTCTCTTCAGGAAATAAGAACGTAGTTGGGACGAGTCGGGGAACGGAGTGATGGTCCGGATGATAGTATTAGCTAGTAGTCCTCACTATTATGTTAAATAGTGTGAAAATAAATGTAATGAGGACTTATTCTGAGAGTGGATATTGTCTAGAAGACAGTATTTCTATTAAAACCCACAGCTCTCTTGTTGTATAATTAAGATTGTATTTGTATTCTATACCATGTATTTGGCGACTCAGAATAGGTGATGTAAACCTATTTTAGGGGCGTCACATACATGACCCATTTTGAATTGTCAATAACATGGTACAGAAACAACTACAACTTTATTAATACAACATAACAATTGTGAGTTTAAATACAAATATTGCCATCTAGACAATATTCACATCCAAATAAGTCCTCATTACAATTATTGGTATATTATTTTAAAAAAATGGTGAGGACTACTAAAACAACTTCCTAGAACCTTCATTCCATACCCCGACTAGTACTCGCTACATTCTCGCCTCCTGAGAAGAAAAATGGAACAAAAAGGAAAAGGGTGAGCTCAACTAGCCCAGTAAAGAACATTATGACTAAGATAATATAGAACAAATTATCGTTAGTCTTCAACAGGGAAAAATCTAAGAGAATATAATAGACAACAAGTTTTAGATCAATATTCGTAGGGGAAATAATAATTCATAGAAGAGTTACGTAGAGAATGAAATCTACTATTATCTATGAATTTAAAAGTTCATCATCAATATTTTATCCCTGTAATATCAATCAATATTCATCTTGAATCAATATTCATCTTTGCACTACAGGCCAAAGATATTCATTAGTCGGTCATGTTCATCTCAACACCTGTACATCTTTGCACTACGGGCCAAAGATATTCATTATAAAATCTTTAATCTTTGCACTACAGGCCAAAGATATTCAGTTATATCATCATTTAGGACTGAGGATGATGAAAAATATTTTAAAGAAAATGAATCCAGTGAAACAAAAGAATAAATATTAAGGATTCGTATTTCAGTTTATTCATGTCCAAAAATACCCCATAAATAATCATAGTGGAGTAAAATTCAAGAATGATCAAAACATGTAAACAATCAAAGCTAGTATCCATAATAGATATTTTGGACAAAAAACAAAAATTTAATTTTTCTGTGAATAGTGTCGTATTCGTGAATAGTGCCATATACGTGAATAGTGACGTATACATGAATAGTAATCCCGACACAAAAAGTTCCAAATTTGATTAAAAGTTCAGATCAATACTTCGGTATAATGATATTGAAAGAAATATCATATATGAAGAAAATAACATCCCTTACTTCGAAAGAATAATACTTCTGGTTGAACTACTGGATATAGTGCTGAAAGGAACTTGCACCGTATAACAACACTCAAAGTATAAAAATACTCACAAGAATACGCTCGATAATATAGAGAGAGAAAACTTTGATTTCTGGTGTGATTTTCAATTCTAACCTAAGCACCCTATTTATAGGAAAATGCTTAGAACACCAAAGCAGAAAATTTAATAAAATAATAATATATAAATTTAAATTTCCTACCCCACTTTTTTTTTTGTCAAACACCATCCAAACAAGTAGCCTACCTTACAAAAAATGTTTTTTGTGAAAAAATCACTTAAAACTCCAAAAAAAAAATAATCAATTAATTCGGAACTTCAATAATTCATTTTAAATAGCCCTTTTGTCAGAAAAATTTGAACCTCATATCCTTTTTATAGGAAATTCCATTATCTACAACTTTGCAGAAGAAAGTTTTTCCAAATTCTAAACAGAAATTGACCGAAATTCACAAACGGGCGATTTTACAGATTATAATCAAATTTCAGTCAAGAAATGGGGTCCACCGACATGTTTAATATGTTTTTAACATTTATTACAACAAAAATACTCTTCCTCCTCATATACTCATATATCCCACATTCATTGTAAAAATATCACCATTATTATATTATTAAAATATAATAATATATTTAAATGAATTATTTTATCAAAAAAAGATAAAATATTAATTTTCAACAATTGTCACATTAAAAATTTCTCCATCTATATCCACATAAAATCAATATTTTCCTCATCATATAAATCAATAACTAATTATTCATAAATAATATTACAGAATCACAATACTAATAACTAAGCGGTTCCTGGAAAGAGGGGCTTTCCAAGGGATCTCTCTTATTGGCGCACAATTAGATGATCAAACCTCTCCTTAGCGTAACTTTCTAGACATTGCCAATAATGTTATCTAATAATATTATTCAGATAATATGAATTATTGCTCCGATAATGGAAAATACTGTGTAGTGACAATTATTGAAACAACAGTAATATAAAATATCAACACAACAATTATTGAATTAATAAAATATTGAACAGTAACTACTATAACAATTATTGAGTAGTGCCTTCTTACGTAAGAATCAATAATTGGTGCAATACCGTGTGCTACTATGTTTTAACCACAGAGTATTTTAACAGTATTAACGGTAACAACCACGCCGTTATTTATAAACAACTTATACTTGTCGTTTTCGTCATCCAATCGCTTTTCGTTATGGGGTCCACACAAGGCTGCGCCGTCGTACGAATATTCTCCGACACTAAGAATATTCCACGACCAAACGAATATTTTATAACCACTTGTTTATTTGATATATTTGCATATTTTATCCATAACTATCCACATTAATCAAATCAACCCTTACTATTTCAAAATAAAAAATGGAGAAAATTCAATTTTATTTATAATAAGTTGGGGTCTTACAATATCTTAACCTGCAATGACATACATTCTAATATTTTAATGTCTACAAAATTTTATAGGTCATATGATGACGAGTTAAAAGCGAATCAGCCCGGCATTATTGATAAAGTTGTTCAAATCAGTCGTGATAAAAACTTTTAAAGGTGGCTAAGGGAAAAAGTAATTTAAATATATTAAGCATTAATTTATACTTTATTAATTTATGACTTCATTTAATTTAATAGAGTTTTTGTAACTCTTACTGAGGGAATGATTCTGGATAATGTACAAGTCCTAGTTATGGGCCCAGACATGGACCAATTCAGCCGTAATGGTTACAAGATCAATGGTTGTGAATTTTATATAAAGGCATATGCTCGTGGTAAAAGATTAACGAACACTGGAGTGTGTGTCTAAGGAGATTGTTACAAAGATCTTGGTCATGCCTTTTATAGGGAGTTGGAGGAAATCATAGAGTTATCATACAAGGGCACTTACGAGGGTCACATTAACTTGTTCAAGTGTCGTTGGTTTGATATAGAAAAAGGGATACGTGTCGATCGACATGGAATCGTGGATATTGACCTCCATAGGTCCACGTACGCCAACGAACCATTTGTGTTGCCAACTCAAACAGTACAAGTATACTACATTCCTAGTCCTGTTAGGAAAAGGGATAGACCGCCTGCAGACTGGAAAGTTGTAATTCATACTCCCGTGCACAGTCGTGTATAATTAATAGACGGGGAGTTCTACCAAGAGGAGATGCTTCATAGACCTACACCAATAAATGTGGAGGACGACACTAAAGTAATACAGTTAGAGGGTGGATATGAACCTAATGAATTAGATCCTAAGTCAGTACGTGTGCCAGATGACATTGATACTGAGGAAGAAGAGTTAATGACTGACACTGACACTGAATCTGAAGAAGATGATGGTTATGAATCTCCAAACCGTATACAAGATGATTCTGACTAAAAAATAGAATGTATGTTTAGTATTACTTGTAGTACATCTAATTATACATATATACATGTTTTTCATATCATTGTCGTGGTTATGTATATTTCATTTAACTTGTACATATATACTTGTAAATTATGTATCTTTCATTTATTGTTGTGTTGTAGTTAACTATTTCATACTATTACATGTAATTATTATCATTTTATTTGTATATGTACTCGAATATATCACCGTATTAACATCATGAAATTTTTTTTTACAAATGACTTCTGAACCAGCTGCAAGAAAGCGCAGCTTGGGTAGGGGTTCTAATCACGTGCCGAAGGCCCCGACAAATCTGGATGATCAGATTCTTATACATATTCGTCCTCATTTGGACAACATGTATGTTAAACATTTATATATCACCATTTTATATTTCAATTGTTTAAGATATATACTAATGTAACTTGCTTAAAATATTATAATCAAATGTTAGTATTTAATGTAAATTGTTGTATATTGTAGTGACTTTGTGATGACAAAATTGTGAAGTGCATTTCACAATTATGCTTACAGAACTGGCCTACGCAAGTGATTACGTGGGCGAGCACACCTAGCACACACAAGGATGTTGTTTGGGCTGAATTTCAGGTATACATTTTTGTTAATGATGATCACAATATAATTAATAAATTTTTATTGATCAGTAGTGTTGGATTATGTTAATATCATTGTTTTAATATTATTAATGCTTGTTTTATTTGCAGAAGAGATATAGATGGGATGACGCACATCCATCTGTTATTCAAACACTATTCTGGCAAAAGTGCGTCGTCCAAACCAAAGACAATCTAAATAATGAAAGACAAAAAGTCCTTCATAATGCAGAGATTGACCATCCAGGACAGGGTGAGGAGTACATGCATGAGCATAACCCCTGGTGGTGTACACAGAACATATGGGCTGGTATGTGTGCCTTGATGAGAGCCGAGGTTGGGTCGAGAGATTAAGACGCCTCCACGAATGGATCCTCACTTGTACTACAAAGAAAAAGCGCAAAAAGGACCTATAAGGGCGGCAGTATATCACAGGTGCATTACATTATTGTCAGGGTACGTATTGAGTATAAAGTTTCAGTTTTAGTTTTAGTACATCACACATGTTTACTTATTAATATATGAGCATATTAATTTTGTATGAGGCATCGTCTCAGGGTCAGCCCATCCATTGGTTGGATGTATATGTGGCCACCCGCGATGGTTTGCCTGAGGCTATCCAGATAGTTGTATACTTTGACATGTTTATAAATTTTAACGTCATTATAAAGCATTTTATATTTATTATTAACTATTTAATTTCTAACCTGTTGAAAGGATACTTATAAGAACCTACTGAATGAGAGTTATCCTAAAGGCACCCCGCAGCCACCGATTGATCAAGAATTGTGGGAGAGGGCGTCGGTTGTGAAGAAGAACTATGTCAAAGGCTAAGGACAACGACGACGACCGACTCTCAGTGGCCTGGGCGGCTCTCTTAGTCGGTCTACTCGATCCTCCCGTCATTTTCGACGACGCATTTGCAGTCCTGGCCGATCGTGTGTGAGAGCAATATGTTAGGATCGGACTCTTCTGCTCCCTACTTGGCGTGCATCTACAGTCTGCCTCCTGAGGAGTTAGCAGATAGAGCAGCACAGCATTAGGATGAGCCCGAGGTAATCTTATGTACTTTAACTTTATGTACTACTTTGCATGTTTTAACTTTACATTCAATAATACATGGTTTATTCTTTTGTTACAACCCCATCTAGACGATATTGATCTGCGAAGGCATTTGTATTCCTTCTTTGTCTTGTTAATTGACATTTGAGTATACATTAATTTTACCCACTGAATAATTAAATTCATGTTTATACTGTACATTATGACATTTATATATAAATTTTACTCGGACGGTACTTGTTTATATATATGAGCACGATATGTGGATGTTTATATTATTGTATTAGTTTTATTAGATTTTGTGTGTGTGTGTGTGTGTATATATATATATATATATATATATATATATATATATATATATCCATATATATATCGATGGATATATCAATGGATTTGTATGGATATTGGTTTATATATATATATATATTGGTATATATATATATATATATATATATATATATTGATGTGTGTTGGGATATAAAACAGATAAAAAAAATTGGGAAATCAACAAAACAGCCAATTTTTTTTAAAAAAATTTAATAATTAGCAACCGCATGCAGTCGCTAATACTTTTCAGCGACCGCATACGACTCGATGGTGTCAGCGACCACTTCAATCGCTATTTTTGGTCGCTAACACTTGGACGTCACCTCTGACACCTGACTCACGGTGACTCAGTTCCGCGACGCCATCGGTTGCTATTATGCGGTCGCTGAGAAGACGGTCGCTAATAATGGTCGCTGATGTCCGCTCAGCGACCATATTACGTGCGACCTACATTAGCAACCGCTTTTGGTCGCTGATGGCTATTGGCAACCGTACGCGATCGCTGTAAGGCAATCGCAGAAGAGCCTTTTTCTTGTAGTGTTAGCCCATATATACCCACCTATAACTATAATGGCAACTACAAGAAATACAAAAATAATTGAAGACTGCCTCTTTTCTGGTGCACCCGTTTTCTTTAATGATGATGATGATTTGCAGTTGTTGGAATATATAAACCAATCTGTATATAACTATTTGTATTATTTACTTTTACGATGATCTTGCCTTTCTTTGGTTTTTTTAATAGTTTGTTTGATGATTTGACCAACTGGATCAATTATCCACTTGTTGAAATGGAAAAAAAGAAGCTAAAAGGGAACTCCTTTTGGAGCATGTCACTTGGGAACTTTTCTATTTTCGTTCCTGCTAGACTTAGAATAGAATTTGTATAACAGAAGTCATCTGAAATAGAATTCTCCGTTGTGACAATGCAGCTCATTTTTATAGACTGTCCTGTATTGCCCATTTGCCCATTTGAATTGCCAAGAATCATGAAATAGTAGTCTTCTATGATTTGCAGCTTATCTTTCATCAACACATCTCATTATGATTGTCAAATGGCAATATTTGTACTACACATTCAGCAAATCCACAAATCTGATTGATTTAAAATAATTGAATGAATGAATGAATTTAATAATTCTGTCAAGTGATGTGCAAATTATGTTAGTGTTACACATATATACAAGAAACACTCCACAAAGAATATTTCAACAAAAAATAAACTAAAAGTATGATCAGAATAGTTTGCTGCCAAACTCCTCAGTGTCCTGCCCCTTAGCCGCAAGATCACTTAGCTCCGAAAGGCTCCTTCCCAGCTGCAAAGCCACCTTCATCTCAAACAACTCTCCATTTTCTCGTCTTTCGACATTTTCTTCCTTCAAATTTGATTCAATAGTCTCCTCCATTAGCCTAAAAAAACCCGCATTGCCCCGGTACAACTCAACCACCATCCCAACCTGCCCACCATGCTCCATTGTGTTCACCACACTTGCCAAAGCACCTGCAGCCACTGCGAGCGCCGCTGCCCAAGAACCATGACAATTAGACCCAACAAAAGCACTCCCAATAGCTGCTAGGCCGGTTAACAAAGGCCCAGATATCGCCAACACTTTGTTAACTTTCAAGGCCTTTTGACCCAACCTCAAATAATCAGTCTTATCATTTTTTCCCAAAACCCCAACAATTTCCCTCATTTTCTCCTCCAAATTCTCACTCCATCCATTCCCACTTCTTCCACCACCAACCCCATTCGCCTGTCTACGTCTCAATGGAGCCCACCACACCGCGGGCTCCACTGTAGACGGGAATTTCTGAAGCATAGCGCCAAGCAGGGGAAGTGGGAAAGCCATGTCAAGAGCCAACACTTTCTCCATTGCCTCCTCCACGTCACTCATTGTGGGACAACCAATAGCTATCAATGTTTGGATTTGAGAATGAAACTGTTTAAACAATCTGGTAGCGTTTCTTTGCTCTTCAGCCAATTGGGATGGTTGAATTTTGTTCATAATTATTAACATTCCCATGACACCTAAGTACATTAAACTAGAACTTAGCTTTAGTCCCAAAACCGGAGACCCAACAGCACTTGTAGCTGCAATACCAGCAATTGTTGCTGCAGCAAGTGTAATTGCATTTATGGATGTTAAAAGAAGACTATTCCAGTTATTTCTCTGCTCGCATATATTCGTATGCATCTCGATTCTATCCGCAACAGCCTCCATTATCGCGTAGAGCTTCGCCATCACCATTGGATCATCAGATACGTTAGTATCCGGAGCTCTAAAATTTTTGGATGTATGTTTTGTAGTATTGTGACCACTTTTTAGCACCAGTTCTTGAACAAAATCACTAGGAATTGGTAGCTTTGGAAGAGAGAGATTAGTTGTTCGCAGTTTCGGGATATTGATTGTAGCCATTGAGATTCCTCTGTTGCTACCAGATGAACAAAGGAAGCTTGAAGCTTGAAGGGTTGCCATATGTATGTAAATGTTTTTATGGTTTTTTTGATTTTTTTGTGGGGATTTGTATTGTTCTCGGTATGTATATTGAAGAGAAAATATGATTGATGTGTTATTTGGCAAAAAATAAAATAAAAATGAGGTTGATATGAAAGAATGTATTAGATGGTTTGGTTGAGATGGGATTTATACATGTATATATAGGAGGGATTTGAGAGTTGACTACTAAATCCTATATGGCATCAGGCTGAAGTGGTCAAGTGTTGAAGGTTTGAATATATGGGGTCTATTTTTTAGGTATAATAAATATTTTTATGTATTGGACTATTTCAATTCTCAGTCATATTCCAAGACATTTACTTCTCCCACGAGGGATATCAGCTATAAAAAAATATTGAATATTTACACGCATATGTATAATTAAATCCATATTCACACTTTTATATCAGCTATAAAAAAATAATTACACGCATATGTATATAATTAAATCATACACTCACTACCTTCACTTAAAAATTTCTCATTGTTGTTTTTAATTTTTTTAGAGATATTATGATCTGCATAGAGCACAATTACGTAACTTTTTGCAATAAAACTTTAATAATACATTTTAATCTTTAAATTTTGATATTAAAAAATTATGAGTAATAGGGTATCTTACACAAATTTAAAACTTTGTTTTGAGCGTATACTTAATGTTGAGAGATTTAAAACTCTTTGTTTTAAAACTAATGGTTTAGTATTCAAAATAAAAATAAATTAAATATGTAATTAGTAGTTTTCCGAACAAAAGGAGTGCTAGCTAGTCCTATTCAACACGCATATGTATAATAATCACGCACAATTATATATATATATATATATATATATATATATATATATACATAGCAGATTAGAAGCAGCGGATAAAAAAATAAAAAGAATAGAAAGCGAAAAAAACACGGATCGGGTTTAACACAAGAAAACATGCAGGTTAAACCCATTCATGTTTTTTTGCCTTTTTCTTTCTTTCAATCATTTTATTTAGTCAGATTAAATCCTCCTATATATATATATATATATATATATATATATATATATATATATATATATATATATATATAGAAGGATTAAAAGTATTTAAAAGCTAAATAGCGTTCATAACAAATAATTTATTTATTAAAAAACTACGTTAGTTTTGGAGTCTTTTTAAAAAAAGCAAGTGGGTAGTGAGTGACTCAATATCTTTTTTAAAAGGCTCCAAAACGACGTTTTTTAAATAAAGTGTTATTTAGGAAAATCTTATTTAAAAATAACTTGATCGATCTCGCTATATATATATATATATATATATATATATTACTTCTTGGTCATACAATTATATACTATAATATGCTAACATTGCTTCTTGAATTTCTAAATATATATTGTATGATTTTTCCAGTCAATAGGACAAAACTTGAGTAGAATCTGCATTGTTTTGTACAGTGGAGCAGTGATTGTAATTAAAAAAAGAATTGAGTCTCTGAGCTGAGCCCATGACTTAGATATTATAATTAATATTTCTATTATAATTAATATTTCATCTGTTCAACATTATTTTTCCAAGACGCATACGTATTACCTGGTCAGCAGGTCAGCAAGTCAGCAAGTAAAACTCTACTCTTTGGCCATGCATAAATACGCGTTGACTGTTTTGAGGATACTCAGTTATTGAGCTTTAATTTTAATTTCCTTGTATTGACCAATCGGGTAATTAATCGGATAAATGAATAATTAATTCTTATTAATTAACATCTTTATAATTATTTGTTCACGTATATGCATTATTGATTAACGCGTGCATGTCTTATTAGGGAGGTGGTGCAGAGATTAACAATCTTGCGTGGTAAATTAAAAATAGAGGTATAGATGAAGGTCTTATCTTTGAACTATTTTTTTCACATGTATAAATTATTGATTCACATAAATGTACTATTGATTCACATGCATGTACTATTAGGGGAGGTGGTGCAAGTTGGATAATACTTGCAGGACTAAATTAAAAATGAAGGAAAAGATGAAGGTATTATGTTAGTTCTCGGAGGCACGATAGATATCTAGAAGGGGGGTTGAATAGATATTTAAAACTTTTTCTTTTAACCTATTTAGGTTGATGATAATCAATGCACAGCGGAATGAGTATTTAATAAACCTTCTGTTAGATATCTTGAGTTAATAAGAGTGAGGAAGTTATGACAGTTATAGCAGGTATAGCAGTTATAGCAGATATAATGAACACAATAATTTTAAGTGGTTCAGAGCACTTAAAACTCCTAATCCACTCTTCTACTCCTTGAGTAGGAAATCCACTAAGGATGTCTGTTACACTTCTTGAATCTCACAGATTCCTTCAGATCCGGCCGATCTGAAGTACTTCTTAGTTCACTCTTGAACTCTTCAAGTCCAGCAGACTTGGTTCCTTACAGTTCACTTAGAACTCTTCAAGTCCTGCAGACTTGGTTCTCTTACTTCAGTTGATTGAATGTTGTTTAGATCGTGATTCATGCTACTCAGTTGCTATTAACCACTTGTTCGAAAGAACTGAGTAGCTGAGCAAACTTTCCCTTTTTCTCAAAGCGTAGAGTTGAGCGTTGAGTGTTCTCGTGCATTTTTGTTCAATGCTTCCATACCCTTCTCTTCTTTCTTAGTTCTGTATATATTTGATCTCTTTAAATCTATCCGTTGAAGTTATCTGATGAGCCATTAAATGCGTTTGACATTTCTAAGCTTTGATGGAGACTTTTCTGCACATTTTCTGAATTGCACTATGGCCCATTGACATAGCAGACTGCTTTCTCACCTAACACCTCAAAAGGTGTTTTCCTCTGCCCAATGGTCCTTTTCTTGGCTTCTTGAATACGTCTCTTTTGATCAATACTAAGGATATCTTTTGTACCGTTGGGACTGGTGAGAGCTTCAACGTTCAAAACCCATTCCATATTTGTTGGAATTTATCTTCAAATAATAGGTAGGGCTTGATGTTTCTGACACAAGGAAGATAACACTCTACTATCCATATCATAGTGTCTTGTCATATTGGTGTTTGTTCTTAAGAGATCACTACGATTTCTCACGAGGATTTGCGCACTACAATCTTTTAACACAACGATCATCACTTGCTCGTCTTGCAGACTCTACATTTCCGAGAGCACACTACGATCACTGAGTTAGCTTCGGCAAACATCTGGACCACTCTACGATTTTTGGAGAGGCCCTTCAAGGCAGATACACTACAATCATCTCAGCACTACGATCCTGCCTTAGCTTCTGCATTCTGTTGATCTGCCGGATAGACTACGATTTACTTCAAGGCCTTTCTATTTCTTTCTAGCCATAGATCAACCTAACATATTTGATCTCTTTATCTATACAAGTGAACATTAAGGGCTAAGATCAACCTAACAATTTTGATCTATCACTAAGTCCTTCTACATATATTCCTTGAAGGACTTTACACATAATCATGAGAATTTTCATTAAACATCTAATCACAATATGCATTCTTCCAACAATCTCCCCCTATTTGATGTTGACATAACCAAGGAGATTTGTTGCCATGATTATTAAATTTTATATGCAATTGCAGTAAAGTAAACATGACTTAGTATTTCAGTGAGTAGCTGAAATATCTAGAGAATAAGCATGAATTTATTGATGTATGGAGACAGATATTACATTTAAGATTGACTACATCAATACAACTTAAAATTCAACTTATCTCTATTTCTTTGGCCTTTTGCTTCTTGGAGGATTTGCATATTCCTTAGCTCTCCTCTTTCTGCTTGCTTCATCTCTTCTGGCCAAGTCTTCCAGCTCACTTGGGCTTAGTCTAGGATTGTGATCATGCCTATTCATGAATGCAGGATCTCCAATTGGCATTCTTAGGCCTGTTGTTGTCACCTCATGAGAGCTGGTAGTTAGCCCTTGACTCCTTAATGGTTGAGCCATTAAAACTTCCTGCTGATCAAATCATTGGATCTGATGACTGGATTGTGGAGTCTGCTGAGTGATTTGCCTTGCAGGTGGGTTCCTTGAGACTTGAGTTTGGAATTGTCCTCTGCCTCTGCCCTTGCCTCCCTGACCTCTCTGATCTCCTTTGCCTTTATTATCCCCCTTTATGTCAGCATCAAGGGTTCGAATGTCTGCAGAGAGGCGAGCGACTCCTTGGACAAGCTCGTTGAGTTGACTCTGAGTTTGAGCAATGTCCTCACGATTGTCTTGGATCAGAGCATCAGAACGAGTTTCACGTCGTTGAAGAATGTTTAAGACAGTCTCAGTCTGCTGCATTTGACCCATGGAGAAGTCTTGAAACTCTTTGACTGCAGTTTGAAGACTTTTGATACTCTGTATCATTAGATCATTTTGAGATTCTTGAGTCTTTTGTAAGATCAAGACAGCATCCCGATGCTTTTTGGCTGTGAGGAAGTGAATGTCATCCCTGTTCTTTATGCTTTGAAGCATTTCTTTGATAATCTCTTTCAGTGTTTTAGAGAGTTCAGTGCTGAGGGAGCTTGGGAGATTATTTGCAGCATTGATCATAGATGTTAATCTTAGCTGAATAAGTGCAGTGTGATCCTCAAGACTCTCATCGAGTTCCTTGACTACTTTCGCAGACATTGCTGATAGATCAGCCTTTGTGGACAACTCTGAAAGAATTTCATCCAGTTGGGGAACTTTTGAGGAGGGATGTGACGCCCCCAAAATAGGTATACATCACCTATTCTGAGTCACCAAATACATGGTACAGAATACAAATACAATCTTTAATATACAACAAGAGAGCTGTGAGTTTTAATATAAATATTGTCTTCTAGATAATATCCACTCTCAGAATAAGTCCTCATTACATTTATTGTCACACTATTTAACAGAATAGTTATGACTACTAATACTATCATCTGGACCGTCACTCCGTTCCGCGACTAGTCCTGGCTACGTTCTCATTTCCTGAAGAGAACAGTGAAAGAAAGGGTGAGCTCAACTAGCCCAGTAAGAAATATTATGACTAAGATAATGCAGAATAAATATCATTAGTCTTCAACAATGTTAAACTGATAAAATACAATAGACATAAAGTTTAAGCTGCGGTGAACAAGCAATCCATTAAAAGAGTCAAGTAGAGAATAAAATCTACTATCTTTTATGATTTAAAAGGTTTTCATCACTTTTATTGCTAGGACTCGACAATAAATAATTCACATCATCCACACTTTTCTGACGAGGATATTCATTAGTATCACAACCACAAATTATCCATGCACTACGGGCGAGGATATTCGTGTATTCATCAATGGTCATGATCATGCCAACAAGCGTCCATCAATGCACTACGGGCCAATGAGGACTTTTACCACATCATTTGTAACATTACGGTCATGATTACACCGAATAATCCCTGGTCATAATCATACCAAGTCCATCTATGCACTACATGCCACAAATGACTTTCAACAAAATATAAACATGAGGATGATGACAATGATATAAGAATTCAATAAAACAAGTTCAAGAATTAATTTATTCAGGAACTAATAACGTCCAAATTGTCAACATGATACTGCTTTGTAGAGTAAAATTCAAGAATGCTCGAAAAATATTTCCATGAAAGATCTTTGGATGAAGCGCAAAATATCGAGGATATTCCACTAATTTCATGGAGTATAAAGTCAAAACTTTAACCAACCGAGTATAATAAGGAATGGAATAACAAAAGAAATCACCAGTGCATGCGATAGAACATGCAGGTGAGTTATTCCAATGAATAATAAATAACGAAATTAGGTCCCACGTAAAAGCGCATGATGGGATATTCCAACGAGAATAATAAAGACGGAACCCGATTCCTGTAAAATGCTTGTGAACATGATATTCAAATGAATATTAAAGAATGGAATAACGTAAGAATTTCACCAAGTATAGGGTAGTCGCGTGATCTGAGTTATTCCAATGAGAATAATAAAGAATGGAATAACAGAAGAATTTCACCAAGTATAGGGTAACCCGCGTATACAGGTTATTCCAACAGAATAATAAATAATAGAATAACAAAAGTTCTCTTCATTAATACAAAAGAAATAATACCCCTTACCTTAGAAGAACTGGATATAGGAAAAGAAAGGTAGCAGACTTCTCTTCTTCTTTCTCTCTATAATTTTCTCTCTCTAGAGTTTCAGTGAATTCGTAAGAAATAATGAAGGAATGAGCTTCTATTTATAGGAGAATGAAAGGATACTATTTGAATAAAAAATCACGGGACAACAGTATATATATCACAGACGCCGCGTGAATTCATTTGATTTCTGAAAAAACAAAACAAGCCACCAAGACAATTCATATCCACCAAGCCACATGACTTATTATATATATATTTATATAAGAAAACAAGCCACCCGTGCTTCTCATTTGAATCCCTCCCAAGACATTTTCATATACACCAAAATCATATATATATAATATATCTTCCACCACTCATCAATTTCCCCCACACACCAATAATGACACATACTTTATATAATAACATATAACAATAATACTCCATTCCATAACATTCTGTTTAATCCTTTCCTTCCCCACTTTAGTTTTTCCGCACATGGGCCCTACATGTGGCCCCCACCTTTATTATATTAAATAATTTTCTACCAATTATTTTGAAAAATGGGTAAATGGGGGTCCATAAATATAACAAATACTTTATAAAATTCCCTCAATATTTTTAACAACATTTATCATCATTTTTATAATTCACAATATTAATCGACCAGGTCGTTCCCAGGAAAGAAGGGGCTTTCCAATAAGGATTTCTCCCTATTGGCGCACAATTAGATTATCTAACCTCTCATTGACAGAACTTCTAGACATCGTTAATATTGCAAATAATAATATTAATAAATTTGTCGTCTCAATTATTGATTTAATAATATATAAAATATCTACAATAATTGAATCAAATAACGTGAGATCTTATCGCAAAGAATTCTCGTAGTAATAATTGAACAAAAACCGAGTGACTTCTTACGTAAGCATCAATAATCAATACCGTATGCTACTATGCAACCACGCGTATTCCTGTATTTTTAACACCGGGTGTTTCAACAGTTAACGGTAAAACTTCCGCCGTTATTTTCACAAAAAGATATTTTTATCATTTTTCAATCTGACAATAATTCCGTTGTGGGGTCCACCAATGATTATGCCGTCGTACGAATATTCCCTATTAAAATGAATATTCCCCGACCAATCGAATATTATATAACAACTTGCATACTTTGCAAAATTTATAAATATTACCCACAACTATAACATTATATCAAATTTATTCCATAATATTCAAAAATGATATCTATAGAAAATTCTTTTTTTATTCATAAAAGTTGGGGTCTTACAAGGGAGGTGATGTGCCTTTGAATTGATCTTGCAAAGAGTAGAGGGAAAGATCAAGATTGAAGAATTCATTGCTGGATGAGGAGGGAATCTCTGATAGAGGAGCCTGGGTTTGGATGTTTAAGGTTGGTGGCTCTACGATTTGAGGTGTAGACCCTACAATGGGGTTAGAGTCAATGATCGTAGAGATGATGGGATTTGGAAGCATGATGAGGTTGGTCACATTTGGTTCCTCAGTTACAGAATTTTGGGAAACTGTAACTGGAAATTGGTTTAGTGGATGAAGAATCACTTCCAACCATTATGGGATTTCATAAAATTAATTGAATGAGGCTGATGGCAAGTGATTAGTTTTGAAAAGAGTTCGGATAGATAATACTTCAAGTTTGTTCTTTAAGGAGGAATTGTTGGTGAGAAGCTTCTTGGCTAAATTGAATTTCCCTGGGAATCCATTAGCTAGCACTGAGATGGCCGGATACTCTTTGAAATTCCAGAACATGTGATCCCAAGAGTTCAGAATTTGAGCTTGATGGAAAGGCATCATAGGTAGATATGCAAACAATTGCTCATAGTTGGCTTTTCTTTTGCCCATCAATGCCCACAGCTATAATCTCTACCTCATCACCTTCATCCTCTTTTCTTCTTTCGTTGGAGGATTCCGTTATCTCAATGGCCTCATGATATTCTTGCATTGGTTCTTCTTCATTTCTTGCCAGTACCCCTTCTTCTGGCATAGAGATGTCATGAGCCTCCCCCTCACCATGATCATCTTCTTGTATTGTCCATAGCTCCCCCTCAACTGGAGCATTTTCTATGATGGGGTTTTCAGCCATCTCCCCCTCAATAAGTGTATCCTCTATCATCAGATCTTCAGGTGTCTCCCCCTCAGTTGGAGCTTTGACTATTTGGCTTTCATTTTCTGATTTCTTTTTAGCAGTCAATTCCTTTTCTTCCCTCTTTAGTGCTTTCTCATTGACAAGAATATATTTCTTGACCAGTTTCCTTCTTGGCTTTTTAGGCTGAGCCACAGCCTTAGGACTTTCTTCAGTTTTATCCTTCTAATCAGCCAAAATGTTTGTTGCAGCTACTTCCTTGTTTGGTCTGGTCTCTACGATCGGCAGAGACTCTACGATTGTGGAGATTGATGGCCTTTTGGTCTTGTGGCTGATCTTATTCTTCTTCAGCAGCTGAGATATGGTTGCTCTATCTTCTTCTGCCTCAGCCTGCTGTTCCTTCCTTCTTAGGATCCTTAGAGTCTCAATGTTTGAGGACTCTACAGGTTTATCAGTGGTGGATCCTTGAGGCTCATCTGCAGTTCTGGCTTTCATCTTTCTTTTTCCCTTGCTTTTTCTGACCAAAGAACTGGGTTATCCTTTGTTAGCTTCTTCTTCTTCTTCCTCAGTTTCTCTGACTACTGACATATTTTCTGGCATTACCGATTCCCTTATATCACCAGTTCTTCCACTGGATTCAGACATCATTCTCACATTTTCAGCTGGATTCCTTTTCTAGTTCTCAAATAGTTGTTGGGTCATTCGACGATTTGGATTTATGGTTTCTCCTTCATCATCCTCAATTAAATCACCAAGAGCAGCTTGTAGGATAATGCTTATAAATCGCTCATAGAGCATCTTCTGAGAGCTCTTCATCTTCTTTGAGCTGATTAACCATTTCCTAATCCATTCAAGTAGTAGAGCCCCATAGTTGAGTTGTATTCCATAACATATATCAGTCATGAGTTTGGGTTACACCTCATTCACAAAGTCATGACCTGAGCTCTTGCAACATATACATTTTCTAACAATATTAGCTAGAAATTCATACCTCTGTGGGAACTCCTTCTTCTTGTATCCTTTGATAGAAGGTGATTTCTTGTGATGCATCTTTTTGAGACCCTTGTGGAAATCTATGCCATCTATGGATGGGTATCCTTCAGATTTGAGACCTAGGGCTAGGTTGATGTCCTCATCCTTTAGTTTGATTTCGACGTTCCTGACTTTTGCAGTGATGGTGTTGTTTTCAAATACCCCATTATTGTAGAATTCCTTTACTAGCTTCGAGTAGATCAATGTGCCTGCACCCAAGGCTTCTTCGAGACCTGCCTTCTTTAGTAGCGACAGAGTCTTGTGAAATTGGGGTTCAGCTATTTTGAACTCATCAAAGCAGAGTCTGTAGCCGGAGATAACACTGGAAGCTGCCATTGATTTCTTTGCAGTAAGTGAGACTGACTGAGCTTGCTACTGATTTAGGGTTTCTGCTTGAGAGAGGAAGAGAGAGATGATCTTTTGAACTTCAGATTTCAAAAAGACGATTTTAATTTGTACTTGTAACTTCCCTCTCTCTATTTGCTTAGTGGGACAATTGTCGAATTTTGCTTGGCTCTATGAATCTTGACAGAGAGGGATTGTACTAAATTACCCTTGACCTTTTCTGGGTTAATGTGTCCTTCAGGAGAACTAAGATCGTTCAGATGGTCCTTGGAGTCATCGAGTCTTAGTTGCACTTGTAGAGTCTGAACTGTGATCGTTGAGTCTGACTGGTAATCGTAGAGTATGATCAAGTTCTCGTTATGAACTTTTGATTTAACATTCTTCTTGGTTTAAGGTAGCTCAGGAAGGGCCAACCTCTTGAATGAAACAAGGGTTAAGTTTGTCCCTAAGGCACTTATCAGAGAGAATGCTTTATTTTAGACTTGATCATCATAGGGTGCTTCTTTAGTCTTGTTGATGTAGCTCTGCTATCGTTGAGTCTTCACTGCGATCGTTGTCATTGTATGACACTTTGGTTCTACGATCGTGGTCTTCCTTTGATCATGTCTATGTTTTCAAACATAGCCTTTAAACATGTATGGTTAGTACATACTAGAGCATATTTTTCATGGTCGTAAGTTAAGCATGCCTAGCTCACTTATTAACTTGTTAAATCTGGATTCATCTAGAGGCTTTGTAAAAACATCAGCAAGTTGATTTTCAGTAGGGATATATTGTAAAGTTATAGTTCCATTTTGCACATGATCCCTAATGAAGTGATACCTTATATCTATATGTTTAGTTCTAGAATGCATGACAGGATTATGAGTTATAGCAATTGTACTTGTGTTATCACAATGAATAGGAATGGATTTAAATTCAAACCCATAATCTGCTAGTTGATTTTTCATCCATAAGATTTGAGCACAAAGAATGCTGCAAAGAATGTATTAAACCTGCGGTTGAAAGTGAACAACGAATTTTGCTTTTTTGCTAAACCAGGGCACAAGTCTGTTTCCTAGCAATTGACAGGTGCCACTGGTACTCTTTCTATCAATTTTGCAGCCTACAAAATCAGCATATGTGTATCCTGTTAGCTCAAATGAGGATTCCTTGGGATACTATAACCCCAAGTGGGGCGTACCTTTGAGATACCTGAAAATCCTCTTAACAAAGATTAAATGAGATTCTTTAGGATTAGCCTGAAATCTAGCACAAATGCATGTTGCAAACATTATATCTGGTCTACTGGCAGTTAGATATAAAAGAGAGCCTATCATACCTCTGTATTGAGTTATATCAATACTTTTACCTTTTTCATCTTTATCGGGGCTTAGTTGCGGGGAAGCAATTGGGGTTTTCATGGGAGAGGTGATTCCATGCCATACTTCTTAAGTAAGTCTTTAATGTACTTGGCTTGGTTGATAAAGATTCCTTCATCAGTCTGCTTTACATATAATCCAAGGAAAAAGTTCAGCTCACCCATCATGCTCATTTCAAACTTGCTCTGCATAAGCTTGGAGAATCTCTTGCATAACTTTTCATCAGTAGACTCAAAGATAATATCATCAACATATATTTGAACTAATAGGACTTTATCTTTATGCTTTCTACGAAATAGTGTGGTATCTACTCTACCTCTAGTGAATCCATTTTTAATAAGGAAGTTAGTTAGTGTTTCATACCATGCTCTGGGGGTTTGTTTAAGACCATATAAGGCTTTGTCTAATCTAAAGACATAATTAGGAAGAGATGGATTGATGAAACCTGGAGGCTGCTCTACATAGACTTCTTCTTGAAGTTCACCATTCAAGAATGCACTTTTGACATCCATCTGAAAGACCTTGAATTTCATGTGAGCAGCAAAGGTAAGAAATATTCTGATGGCTTCCAGTCTGGAAACAGGTGCAAATGTCTCATCGTAATCAATGCCTTCTTCCTGAGAGTAGCCCTTGGCCACTAGTCTTGCCTTATTTCTGGTGATGACTCCATCTTCATCCATCTTATTTCTGTAAACCCACTTGGTTCCAATTACAGGAGGGTTCTTCGGTCTTGGAACCAATCTCCATACTTTGCTTCTCTCGAACTGATTAAGTTCTTCTTGCATGGCCTCTATCCAGCTAGAGTCTTCCATAACATCCTCTATCTTCTTCGGTTCTATTTGAGATAGGAAGCTTAGATAGAAGCATTAATTTTGAGTAGCAGCTCTTGTTTTGACTCTTGCATTCGGATCTCCAATGATTAGATCTTGAGTGTAATCTCTTGCCTATCTGCTTCCTGTTGAGACATCAATTCTTATGCCTTCTTGTCTTAGATCTTCAACATCTATTTCTTCTTCTTGATGTGGAGGTTCGTTGTTTGGCATAGGTCTCTCTACGATCTCATTTCTTTGCTCAACGATTTCACTGTCTAGTTCTACGATCGTTGTGTTGGGCTCGACGTCTTCGTTCGTGGTGTCTGCACTGTTGGTCATAGTGTCTTGGAGCACTGTTTTGTCTATGTATGTTTCATCAAAGATGACATGAATCGAGATTTCAACACTCAATGTTTTCTTGTTGAATACTCTGTAGGCCTTACTGTCTATGGCATATCCAAGAAAGATTCCTTCGTCTAATTTTGGTTGAAACTTTGTCAGATACCGCTTTCTATTGTTGAGTATGTAGCATGCACAGCTGAACACATGAAAGTAGCTGACAGTTGGCTTTCTTCCTTTCCAAAGTTCATAAGGAGTCTTCTTAATCGTAAAGTGTATGAGTGATGCATTACGAGTATAGCATGCGGTGTTGGTAAGCTTCGCCTGAAAGTACTCGGGAAGATGAATCTATGACTAGCAGAGTCCTTCCACCTCTATTAATGTCTGTTCTTTCTCTCGTGAACTCCATTTTGTTGGGGAGTTCGTGGGTGAGAAGTTGTGACTAATCCCATTATGCATGTCGCGTAATCGATCCATTTACGAGAAATCAAATTCTCTGCCATGATCACTTCTTATGGCCTTGATTTTCTCTCCTTTCTCGTTCATCACCAGCTTGAACAACTTGATCAGTTGGGAGCTTGTTTCATCTTTTGAGGTTAGAAAGAATACCCATATAAATCTGGTGTGGTCGTCGACTATGACCAGTGAGTATCTCTTTCCCCCAAGGCTTGTCATTGGAATTGGTCCAAAAAGATCCATATGTAGTAATTGCAGAGGCTTGTCAATTGAGTTGATGGTTTTGCTCTTAAATGAGCTTCTGGTATGTTTCCCAAGTTGACAGGCATTACAGGGCGTTTCTTTAACGAAGTTGAATTTAGGTAGGCCTGCAACTAGATCTTTTGAAGCTAATTTGGACATGCTCTTGAAGTTGAGATGAGATAATCTTGATTGCCATTGCCCATTTCATTTCTTGGATGCTTTAGCGAAAAGCATATTGTCTCATCTGAGCTTAGTTTTCCAAGATTTCTTTGTGTAGACATTTCCTTTTCTTGTTAGGTTAGCTTTACTGCAGATGTCTTCAGGTCTCGGACTTGACATTGATTGTTGAGGAATGTTACTTGATGACCCTTTGTCGCGAGTTGGCTAATGCTTAGAAGGTTGTGTTGTAGTCCTTCCACATAGGCTACTTTGCTAAAGGATCTTTGCACCATTTCTGTGAGCCATAGCCTCTGTCTTGCCATAGCCATTATCTCCAAAGATGACCGAGGGACCCTCCTTCTCTATGTAGTTAGACAGAAGGGCTTTGTTCCCTGTCATATGCCTTGAGCATCCACTGTCCAAGTACCAGGTTGTGATCGTCGAGTTCTTTTCCTGTAAAAATATTAAGCCTTCATTTTGGTACCTATACTTGCATGGGTCCTACATTGTTAGTGCCCTTGGGGACCCAAATCTGCTTGATTTTGGGTCTCATATGCATGGAATTATAATAACATTTTGCAGCCTTGTGGCCAGTTGTGTAGCACACAAAACATTTGATATGATGCATGTTTGTGTGTGTGTGAAAGCTCTTCCTCCATTTGGACTTGTGTGGGATATTGGTCATCCTCCTGTTGGTCTGATATTCCTTCTTCCATGTGTTCTCATGTTTCATGATTTGTGAAGAGTATGTCTTACTTCTATTGTACCTTCCAGGTTGGTTTGTAGAGTTAATCTCATTGAACTCTATGATCCTTCGAGGTTGGTGAGTAGGAGCTAGGTTACTCTTCTCTTTTCTGAAACCTAGACCAGCATGAGATCCCTTGCTCCTAGGAATATGAATTGAATCAGCTGAGTAGGGTTTGACAGGCTCACCCTTCTGTGAGGATTTCACAAATATAATGCCTCTACTAAAACCTGAGGCATTGCTAGTGTTAACATCTTTTGCTTTTTCCACACATGACTTTGAGGTAGATTCCCCAAAGCCTAGCCATGTTCTATCAGAGACGCTTCTCTGATTAGAGATTAAAGAGTCCATGGATGAAGAAGATTTATTCCATGTAGAGATAGTCTTTTCTAGATCCTCAATTTTTGAGGTTAGACTAGACTCTCTTTTTGCACTGAGCTCATTTGTTTGTCTTAAGAGCTTATTCTCAACTTCAAGCTCAGAGAAAGAATTAGTACTAAGAAGGGCTGTTTCCAGTTCTTCTTGAACCTTTTCTTTCTCCTTTTGAAGAAGTGAATAATCCTTAGACAGAACTCTAAACCACTTCATGTATTGGGGCAGATCAGATGTTATGCCATGCAGTGAAGTTCTAAGGTCATCAATGTCTACATCAGGAGAGTTGAAGTCAAATACCTCATCGATACTTACTTCATGAATATTGGTGTTCTGTTTGTCCTTTGCATTTTTGGCCATCAGGCAGAGATTAGCTATTTGAGGATCCTCATCATCTCCAGATTCCGGAGTTGAGTCATTGTCTGAGTCACTCCACGATCCTCCAGCTACAAGACCTTTGTCTTTCCTCTGTGGCCTTTTGTTGCCTTTGTATTCCTTCTTTGCATGTGATTTCTTCTTGAGTTCTTCTCTGAGAGGTTTGTTGCAGTTGGCAATGAAGTGACCAGGTTTCTTGCAGTTGTAGCATAGGTTATTCATTTGCTTCTGGCTATTGTAGTTGCTAACTTTCTTTGGCTTGCTGGTTTTGTATTGTCGCATGAATCTTCTTAGTCTTTTAACCAGCATTGCAAAGTCCTCATCATCATCTTCATCGTAGTCAGAATCAACTTCAGTGTTGACTTTGGAGGTGTTTTCGGTTACTTTGAGAGCAACACCTTTATCCTTCTTTCTTCCTTGAGCATGACATTTACGCTTTCGTTGTGTCAGCTCCAGTTCATACGTGAGGAGGTTTCCATATAACTGTTGAACAGTCATTTCATGTAGATTCTTTGATTCTCTTATGGCAGTGGTTTTGGCATCCCACTTGCTTGGTAAAGCTCTCATGAACTTTATGATCAGATCTTTGTTTGGATAGATCTTTCCATAGGCTCGTAGAGAGTTGAGCAAAATATTGAATCTCTCGTATGTGGCGTTGGCGTTTCTCTCATAACGTGAGCAAACATCTCATATTGTTAAGTCAGGAGAGATTGTTTGTTTTCTCTGACTTCTTCTGTTCCTTCATGCATAATGAGTAGTGCTTCCCAAACCTCCTTTGCTATTTTGCAGTTGACCACGTTTTCAAATAGACCATCTTCTAATGATTGAAATAGGATGTTCTTGGCCTTTTTGTCAAGCTGGACAGCTCTCTTCTCGTTCTCTGTCCATTCTTCTTTGACCTTGATCTGTACTCTATTTGGGTCATCTGTAGTTGGTGCAAGCTTTGTAGGAGGAATGTAGGGCCCATTTTGAACAGTTTCAAATAGATCTTCATCTATTGAATCCGTGTAAGCTTGCATCATAACCTTCTAGTTAGCGAATTTATCTTTGTTGCACATAAGTGGCTTGCTTCCTCCTCCAGTCTTTGATTTGCTTGGTAAGTGTGCCATTAGATCTACTCAAGCTTTGTAGGCTGTATTATAGAACCTGCTCTGATACCAATTATTAGTTCCCGGAGGCACGATAGAATTATCTGAAGAAGGGGGTTGAATAGATATTTAAAACTTTTTCTTTTAACCTATTTAGGTTGATGATAATCAATGCACAACGGAATGAGTATTTAATAAACCTTTTGTTAGATATCTTGAGTTAATGAGAGTGAGACAGTTATGACAATTATAGCATGTATAGCAGTTATAGCAGATATAATGAACACAACAATTTTAAGTGGTTCAGAGCACTTAAAGCTCCTAATCCACTCTTCTACTCCATAAGTAGGAAATCCACTAAGGATGTCTGTTACACTTCTTGAATCTCACAGATTCCTTCTAGACCAGAAGTCTAGGTACTTCTTAGTTCACTCTTGAACTCTTCAAGTCCAGCAGACTTGGTTCTTCACAGTTCACTTAGAACTCTTCAAGTCTTGCAGACTTAGTTCTCTTACTTCAGTTGATTGAATGTTGTTTAAATCGTGATTGATGCTACTCAGTTGCTATTAAGCACTTGTTCTAATATTTATGACGAGCCCAAAATAGGTATACATCACCTATTCTGAGTCGCCAAATACATGGTACAGAATACAAATACAATCTTTAATATATAACAAGAGAGCTGTGAGTTTTAATACAAATACTATTTTCTAGACAATATCCACTCTCAGAATAAGTCCTCATTACATTTATTGTCACACTATTTAACAGAATAGTGAGGACTACTAGCTAATACTATCTTCCGGACCATCACTCCGTTCCCCAGGCTAAATCCCAAAGAACGTTCTCTTTTCACGAAGAGAACGGTGAAAGAAAGGGTGAGCTCAACTAGCCCAGTAAGAAATATTATGACTAAGATAATGCAAAATAAATTATCATTAGCCTTAAACAGTGTTAAACTGATACAATATAACAAACAACAAGTTTAACAACAACAGAACAAACAATCCATTAAAAGAGTCAAGTAGAGAATAAAATCTACTATCTTTTATGATTTAAAATGTTTTTCATCATTTTTATCGCTGAGACTCAGCTTAATAAATAATCCACATCATCGAATCACCCCTGCACTATGGCCAAGGATATTCTTTAGTATTACGGCCAAAAATTATCCATGCACTACGGGCCAAGGACATTCGTGTATTCATCAATGGTCATGATCATGCCAACAATTATCCATCAACGCACTACGGGCCAATGAGGACTTTTATCACATCATTTGTAACATTACGGTCATGATTACAAAACGGTCCACAGTCATAATCATACCAAATCCATCTACCTTCTACGAATACAGATGACTTTCAAAAAATATAAACATGAGGATGATGACAATGATATAAGAATTGATAAAACAAGTTCACGAATTAATTTATCCAAGAACCAATAACGTCCAAATTGTCAACATGATACTTCTTTGTGAGAGTAAAATTCAAGAATGCTCGGAAGAATATTTCAATGAAAAGATCTTGGATGAAGCGCTAATATCAAGGATATTCCACTAATTTCATGGAGTATAGAAGTCAAAACTTTAACCAACCGAGTATAATAAAGAATGGAATAACAAAAGAAATCACCATGCATGCGGTCTTGGCATAGGCAGTTATTCAGCGAGAATAATAATAAGGAATCGAATCGAGCGCAAAATTCACTTGCCAAACAAAATGTTCTAACGAGAATAATAAAGAATGGAATAACAACAAAAATCACCATGCATGCGGTGCCCGCATGAGGCGGTTATTCAACATAATATTAATAAAGATTTTACCCGGTCCGGTAGAAAAGCATTTGCATGTGGATATCCCAACAATAATAATAATAAAGATGAAACCCGGTCCCGGCGTAAAAGCGCATGACGAGGATATTCCAACAGAATAATAATAAAAAAGCGGAACCCGGTCCCAACGTAAAACGCATGACACAAAGATATTCCAATGAATAATAAAGACGGAACCCGGATCCGGTAAAATGCTTGCAGACATGATATTCCAATGAATAAAAATAATGGAATAACGAGAAGAATTTCACCAAGTATAGGGTAGCAGCGTATCTGAGTTATCCAATGAATAATAAAGAATGGAATAACGAAGTTCTCTTCATGAATACAAAAGAAATAATACCCACTACAGTAAAAAGCTGGATATAAAAGTAGGGAAGTAGCGAGAATACTTTTCTTCTTTCTCTCTATAATTTTCTCTCTAGAGTTTGATTGAATTAAAAGAAATAATGAAGGAATGAGCTTCTATTTATAGGAGAATTGAAGGGTACTTGTTTGATCCGTGTGTCTTGAATGATGATTTTACTGGATGAATTACAAAGCGATCACGGATGGTATATATCAAGTAAAACAAATATATATATATATATATATATATATATATATATATTATAACATGGTGCTTTGAAAAAAAACACCTCCCACCGTAATAATTTTTGTAAGATTCCTCCTTTACCATTTTGTCAACTTCCATTATATATAAATAATATATACTCTCCCTCCCCCATACGTAACCTACATCCACCAAAATCTAAAACCTACACCAACCTACACCACCCACCCCACTCACAAATATATATATATATATATATATATATATATAAAGTAATAAAACAAAATTGAGATAACTTTCTACCGACAATTTTAAAAAATGGATAAATGGGGGTCCAATTAATAAGCCACATTCTACAACAAATACTGTAGCAATAATTGAACAAAACTCAGTGACTTATCACGTAAGCATTAATAATCAATATCATGTGCTACTATGCAACCACGCGTATTACTGTACTTTTACTACCAAGTAGTTCAATAGTATTAACGGTAAAACTTCTGCCGTTATTTTCATAAAATATTTTTGTCGTTTTTCTCAATCCGATAATAATTCCGTTGTGGTGTCCACCAATGATTGTACCGTCATACGGATATTCCCTGACAAAAAGAATATTTCCCGACCAATCTAATATAATATGACAACTTGCATACTTTGCAAAATTTATAAATATTACCCACAACTATAACATTATATCAAATTTATTCCATAATATTCAAAAATGATATTTATAGAAAATTCATTTTTATTTATAAAAGTTGGGGTCTTACAACCTCCCCTTCTTAAGAAATTTCGCCCTCGAAATTAGGGTACGTACCTGGTATATCTAAGAGGTAAGGATACCTTGATTTCATTTCAGATTCTAATTCCCAGGTTATTTCCTCAACATTGTTGTTTCTCCACAAAACTTTGACTTTAGGTATAACCTTGGAGCGTAGAATATGTTCCTTCTTATCCAAGATTTGAACAGGAACCTCTTCATACGTCAAATCTTCGGCTATTTCGTTCGGTTCTAACTCAATAATGTGGTTCGGGTCTTCCACATATTTACATAACATGGATATATGAAAAACGTTATGGACACGAGACATACTTGGTGGTAAAGCGAGTCTATAGGCCACAGTTCCTACTCGATCGAGGATT